>CM055124.1:107934342-108286842 GCA_029206835.1 Rana muscosa | reverse complement strand
ATATTGTGACAGCAGGAAGGTAAAGTCACCTGGTTGCATCCAGGGGGGTAGATATATTTCGCCCAGATTCAGGCTTTACGCCGACTTATACAACTAGGTGGAGAGTTGTATAAGCCCAGCTGAGGCTAGTGGGCTCATGGATGACTCATACCTCTAGGGAGAGTGTGGGGCATCGTGCAGACAGGGAGTTGATGAGACCAGCTGAAGCTTGTCAGCTCATTTAGGCCTCTATAAGAACTCCCAGATTCATTAGGTGTTAGCTCATGCCTGGAAGCAGACCTGTGTGGACTTCCTGGAGAGAGTGAACCCTTGTGCGGTGAGACAAAGCCTGTGTGGCTATTTGCTTGGACATTTAAACCCAGGGACTTAGGGACTAGGACAGCACTAGGCTGATCCCAGTTGTTAGTTAGGAAACCTGTATGTTTAGTCAGAGGTCAAGTTGACCAGGATTTATTTTGTTTATGTTTCTTTTGCTTTGCTGTGTTTTGTCACTGTAAATAGAAAATAAACCGCACCTTTTTGATTTTGAAAACCACAAGCTCCGTCTGCTGGGCCTGTTTTTGTGTGGGGAGCCCATCCCGGGGGTCACACACACCCGCTGCCGAGCTAACCCCCTCACAGTTGGTGGAGAACCAGTGGCAGTTTTTTTTTAAGCCAGCATGGAGGAGATACTGAAGCAGCTGGCTCTAGCAAATGCCAATCAACAGCAGACAAATGCAGGTTTGCAAAAGAGCCTTGCAGCTCATCAACAGAGCCTTGCAGCACAACAACAGAACTTCGCAGCCCAGCAGCAAGCTCATCAACAGAGCCTTGCAGCCCAGCAGCAGACAAACGCAACTTTGCAACAGAGTCTGGAGGCTCAGCAACGAGCCCAGCAGCAATCTGAGGCCCGCTTCATAGACCTGTTGCAGAAGCAAGAGCAGAGACTACAACAACAGATGGAAGCAGTAATGCAGCAACGTCCGCAGACCAGTGAGGAAAGCCGTCCCACTAATACCGCGTCCTTTGGGGTGAGTCGTTTATTGACAAAAATGACTGGAGAGGATGATCCAGAGGTATTTTTGACCACATTTGAAAGGACCGCTGAAAGAGAAAAGTGGCCTGAGGAGCAGTGGGCTGGACTGGTGGCTCCTCTGTTAACTGGTGAATCGCAGAAAGCTTACTATGACCTAGAGCCTAACCAAGCAAAAGACTATGTGATGCTAAAAGCTGAAATATTGGCAAGGCTGGGTGTCACCCAGGCTGTCCGGGCTCAGCGTGTGCATAACTGGACTTTCCAGCTTGGAAAACCCCCCAGGTCTCAAATGTATGATCTCATTCACCTGAGCAGAAAGTGGCTACAGCCAGAGACTTTGTCCGCACCAAAGATTGTGGAACGTGTTGTAATGGATCGGTTTTTGAGAGCTCTTCCTACTGCCATCCAAAAGTGGGTAAGCCATGGAGACCCAGAGACGGCCGATGGTCTTGTGGATCGTGTGGAGAAATACTTGGCTACAGAGAACCTGACGGCCTCTTCCAGAGACACTCGGACTTTCCACCCTAAGACCAGACCATCCCCAGGGGCGGATAAGAGGATTCCAAGGGGTGAGGGTGGAGAGAGTGAGAGGGTGGGAGCTCTACCCCAAGTTTGGCGAGAACAGCCTGGGAAATCAGCGGCTCAAGAGGCGGCAAGAAGGATCGTTTGCTACCGCTGCCGGCAAGCGGGACATATTGCAGCCAATTGCCCGGTTGTGGAGGAACCCATGCAGTGTGACTTTCTGACGGGCAGACGTCAGTCGCTGTGTGCGACAGTCGCATGCACTGCCATTCGAGGAACTGAGAAACATTTATGCAAAATGTGTGTTAATGGTAGAAATGTTGTGGTATTGCTGGATTCAGGTAGCCTTGTGACCCTGATAAAGGCTGAGTTAGTTAAAACAGAGGTCTCTGGGAATAGCAAGGTAGCTGTTATTTGTGTGCATGGGGACACCCGAGAGTATCCAGTGACTACAGTGTGTTTCGAGACCCCCAAAGGTACCCTCTCTCATCCAGTGGGCTTAGTATCTCAGTTACCGCATGACGCCATTGTGGGAAGGGATTTTCCGAAGTTCTGGGAACTGTGGGATGATCCTGAGCCCCTCACTGGTGCCCCTATGTACCAGGAATGTGATAGCCAGAACTCCCCTGAGAGTGGTGAGGACTCTCCGGAATTTCCCTTATCAGTATTGGCAGGGGAGACTCAAGAAACTGGAGAGGAGCCCACCTCCTCAGACGAAAACCTACCGTCTGTGGAGTTTTCTGATCTTGAGGTTCACAGGGAAAACTTTGCCACAGAACAGTTGAAAGACCCCGCCCTAATAAAGGCACGGGAAAACGTAGTGAAAATAGATGGCGAGTTAGTGAACCCAGATAATACCTGCACTTACCCATACTTCAGCGTAGAGAAGGACCTACTGTATCGGGTGGCAAAAAGGGCAGAAGAAACCGTTGAGCAGCTTGTGGTGCCCAAACCTTACAGGAAGTTGGTGTTGGAGTTGGCCCATGGGCACATTCTTGGAGGTCATCTGGGGACAGAGAAAACCCGAGAGAGGGTATTACAGAGATTCTATTGGCCGGGGGTGATGAAGGACATAGAAAATTATTGTTCCTCCTGCCCTGTGTGTCAGAGGTCGGCCCCGATGCCACATTTCCGTAGCCCGCTGGTCCCTCTACCCATCATTGAGGTCCCGTTTGAGAGGATCGCCATGGATTTGGTAGGTCCTATAATCAAGTCCGCTAGGGGGCACCAGTACATATTAGTTATAATGGACTATGCCACCCGTTATCCAGAAGCGATCCCTCTCCGAAATACCTCGGCCAAAACCATAGCCAAAGAGCTATCTCTTGTGTTTAGCCGGGTGGGTATTTGTAAAGAACTGCTTACGGACCAAGGTACACCCTTTATGTCCCGGGTTATGAAGGAGCTGTGTAAATTGTTCAAAGTGACGCAATTACGTACATCTGTGTATCACCCCCAAACCGATGGGCTGGTTGAAAGATTCAACAAAACCCTAAAACAAATGTTGAAGAAAGTGGTGGATAGAGATGGAAAGGATTGGGACTGTCTACTTCCTTATCTGATGTTTGCTATTAGGGAGGTGCCCCAATCCTCTACGGGATTCTCCCCCTTTGAGTTACTGTATGGGAGACACCCAAGAGGGCTGTTGGATACTGCCAAGGAAACTTGGGAAAGTGAGAGTTCTCCCCACAGGAGTGTGATTGAGCATGTCGCCCTGATGCAAGACCGAATTGCACAGGTAATGCCCATCGTGAAGGAACATTTGGCCCAAGCGCAGTTAGCACAGCAGAGAGTGTACAACCGTGGAGCCAAGACCCGTACCTTTTCCCCGGGGGATAGGATACTGGTACTTGTCCCTATGGTTGAAAGTAAATTCCTTGCCAAATGGCAAGGCCCCTATGAGATAATGGAAAAAGTGAGCGAAGTGAATTACAAGGTCAGACAACCAGGAAGGCGAAAGCCCGAACAGATCTATCACGTTAATCTGTTGAAAGCCTGGAGGGATAGAGAGTCCCTAGTCGCAGACACTTGGTCACCAGCTCAAACTGGTTGCGTGATTCCTGAGGTTGGAATAGCAGCCACCTTGTCACAACCCCAACAACAGGAGGTTAAGGAGTTTGTGCTTCGCAACAAGGAGGTATTCTCTGAGCCGCCGGGACAAACATCTGGGGTAGAGCATGACATCATTACCCCGCCCGGTGAAAGGGTGAAGTTAAAACCCTATCGGATCCCAGAGGCCCGACGGGAGGCAATACGGGAGGAAGTACAGAAAATGCTGAACTTAGGGGTGATAGAGGAGTCCCAAAGTGATTGGTCTAGTCCCATTGTGTTGGTGCCTAAACCGGATGGGAGCTGGCGATTTTGTAACGATTTTCGTCAGTTGAACAAAGTTACAAAATTTGACACCTACCCCATGCCACGTATAGATGAGTTGATCGACCGGCTGGGAACAGCCCGATACATGACGACTCTTGACCTCACAAAAGGGTATTGGCAAATCCCCCTGGCCAAGTCGGCCAAAGAGAAAACCGCATTTGTAACCCCAGACGGGGCGTTCCAATATAAAAGAATGCCGTTCGGGTTACAGAATGCGCCGGCCACATTCCAGCGGAAAATGGACCAGATGCTGAGGCCCCATCGGAAGTATGCTGCGGCTTACCTGGATGACGTAATTGTCCATAGCACAGATTGGGCCTCACATCTGCCAAAAGTGCAAGCAGTCCTGGACTCTGTTCGGGAAGCGGGGTTTACGGCTAACCCCAAGAAGTGTACCATTGGGCAGGAGGAGGCCAAATATCTTGGGTACACCATTGGGAGGGGAGTAATAAAACCCCAACTCAACAAAGTCGAGGCCATCCAGAGTTGGCCACGTCCCAACAGCAAGAAGCAGGTACGAGCCTTTCTGGGAATCGCTGGGTATTATCGGCGATTCATTCCCCACTTTGCTTCTAAGGCTGTGCCCCTAACCAACCTGACGAAGGGGAAAGGGTCGGTCATGATTAAATGGACCCCCGAGGCTGAGGCAGCATTCCAATTCTTGAAACAAGCCTTATGTAGCCAGCCAGTGTTGTACTCACCCGACTTCTCTAAAGACTTTGTCGTACAAAGTGATGCGTCAGATGTGGGGTTAGGAGCAGTATTGTCCCAGGTCTGGAACGGGGAAGAGCACCCAGTCATTTACCTCAGCAGGAAGTTGAAGTCCCATGAGGTAAATTACGCCACCGTTGAAAAGGAGTGTTTAGCGGTGAAGTGGGCTCTAGATTCCCTTCGGTACTACCTGCTAGGTAGGCACTTTGACATGGTTACGGATCACGCTCCGTTAAAGTGGATGGCTCAAAACAAGGAAACAAATAGAAGAGTGAATAGGTGGTTCCTGGCCCTCCAGGAATTCAACTTCACAGTAAAGCATCGCCCTGGCGTTCAAATGGGGAATGTGGATGCTTTGTCTCGAGTACATGAATGCCTGATTGCTGGTGTTCCAACCCCGAGGTTAAAACAAGAGGGGGGGGGGGGGTATGTGACAGCAGGAAGGTAAAGTCACCTGGTTGCATCCAGGGGGGTAGATATATTTCGCCCAGATTCAGGCTTTACGCCGACTTATACAACTAGGTGGAGAGTTGTATAAGCCCAGCTGAGGTTAGTGGGCTCATGGATGACTCATACCTCTAGGGAGAGTGTGGGGCGTCGTGCAGACAGGGAGTTGATGAGACCAGCTGAAGCTTGTCAGCTCATTTAGGCCTCTATAAGAACTCCCAGATTCATTAGGTGTTAGCTCATGCCTGGAAGCAGACCTGTGTGGACTTCCTGGAGAGAGTGAACCCTTGTGCGGTGAGACAAAGCCTGTGTGGCTATTTGCTTGGACATTTAAACCCAGGGACTTAGGGACTAGGACAGCACTAGGCTGATCCCAGTTGTTAGTTAGGAAACCTGTATGTTTAGTCAGAGGTCAAGTTGACCAGGATTTATTTTGTTTATGTTTCTTTTGCTTTGCTGTGTTTTGTCACTGTAAATAGAAAATAAACCGCACCTTTTTGATTTTGAAAACCACAAGCTCCGTCTGCTGGGCCTGTTTTTGTGTGGGGAGCCCATCCCGGGGGTCACACACACCCGCTGCCGAGCTAACCCCCTCACAATATCTACATGTGCCAATTTTCTCCGCCCACCAGAAGTTCCTGCGATTCGCAGTAGAACAGCACCACTTTCAGTTTGTGGCCCTGCCCTTGGGGTTGGCGACAGCACCCCAAGTATTTACAAAGGTTCTGGCCCCACTTCTGGCAAGATTAAGGGCCAGGGGCATAGCGGTAATGGCATACCTAGACGACCTGTTGCTGGTAGATCAATCCGTGGCACGGTTAAACCAGAATGTCACCAGTACGGTCGAGTATCTGGAACACCTAGGTTGGATTCTCAACCTAGAGAAATCAGCCTTACAACCAGTAAGGAGGCTGGAGTATTTGGGTCTGGTTATAGACACAGCACAAAAAAGAGTGTTCTTACCTCAGACAAAGATCAGCGCCATAAGGGAGCTGGTTCAAGTAGTCAGAGTAAGGAAGAGTCCTTCCATTCGCCTTTGCATGAGGCTGCTAGGGAAGATGGTAGCTTTGTTCGAAGCCGTTCCCTATGCCCAGTTCCACTCAAGACTGTTACAAAACAGTATCCTATCTGCCTGGAACAAGAAGGTTCGGGCCTTGGATTACCCTATGCACCTGGCTCCATGTGTTTGCCAGAGTCTCAGGTGGTGGTTGATAACCAAGAATCTGCAGAAGGGGAAATCCTTCCTACCGGTTACTTGGAAGATAGTAACGACGGATACATCCGAGGGTAAAACAAGAAATTGGTCGCACACTGGAACTCCAACTTATCTTGATGTCATCTTTATTGTCAAATGGGTCAGACAGATACAGGCAATGGTAGATGCGTTTTACAAGCGATAGCTTGCTTGTGAACGGTGTGCTTTTTTTCTACAAGTGAGCCAAAGGTAGAAAAAAGGTCCGTGTGTTACATTATATAAATCGTTTATACAGTTATGCATATACATGGTCTACTGGTCACATGTGTTGAATTCCTCCGAGATCCATGCCTCATTAATTTTTATAAATGTGAGGTAGTCAACACTGTCGTGAGCTAGGCAAGTGCGCTTATCGGTCACGATCCCCCCTGCTGCGCTGAACGTCCTTTCGGACAGGACACTGGACTAGTTGGTCTAGGCGTTCCCTGATGCTGGATCCGGATGACACCTGTCGATTGGTCGGCTGAAAGAATGATCTTGTCAGGTCACCTACGGCCAGGTGACAGATGCACACCGTAGGGGGACAGGAGTGCACCGCAAGGTAGTGAACCCTATGGCTGACTGCTGTGGATAGGAAACTGGGTGGTTGTGGAAAGCGGGACCAGAGGAGCACAACCGGGATCCTATAGGAAGCTAGAGCCAAGATTCCCCAGGGCGCGGAGTCTAAGACCCAGCAGGTCTTCTCCAGAGCCTCTAGTGGTGAGGATGTTATGCTGCAGGCTGGGTCCAGGTCGCGGCCCCTAGAGTCTCCTAGCTCACGCCCCGTAGGATAAGGGGACAAGAGGGGAAGCAGCAGCACAAGATATAAGAGTAACGAATAACAAGCTGAAGGTCAAGGGCCACAAGCAGACAAGGATAACGAAAGACAAGCTGAAGGTCAAGGGTCACGAGCAGACAGGGATAGTCGGGGACAAGCCAATAACGTAACAGAGAGACAGACGTAGCACACGGCAGGCACGAACCCAAACACACAATGCCTAACAAACACGTTGATCAGCAAAGCAGGCTTGCAGTGCACAGGTTAATATAGTGTTCAGTGATAGGGCCTGGGGTGGAGTCTGGCTGGGAGGAGATTATAAAGGAAGCCAGGTGAAGGGGGTCTGGTCTCTAAGATGAACACATGAGGAGGAAAGGTAAGATGGCAGACAGACATTAATGCATATCCATGACAGTACCCTCCCTCTTACGAGGCCTCCCCCTGCCCCGCCTGGGCCCAGGTTTGGAGGGAAACTTCAGATGAAACTCCTTTAACAGACGAGGTGCAAAGACCTCAGATGCAGCGATCCAAGACCTCTCCTCAGGACCAAACCCCTTCCAATGAACGAGGTACTGAAGAACGCCTTTACAAAGTCGGGAGTCCAGAATTTGACTGACCTCGTACTCCTGATTATCCTCAGAGACAGGCGCCACGGTAGGGAGAGGACGAGAAAATTTATTGAGGACTAAAGGCTTCAGAAGGGCAACATGGAAGGAGTTAGTGATTTTAAGGCTCTTAGGAATCTGGAGTTTGAAACAAACTGGATTCAGTTTAGCAGTTACAGTGTATGGACCAATGAATTGTGGAGCAAACTTCAGAGAAGGAACTCGGAGCTTGATGTTCCTGGTGGAGAGTTGAGAGACTCCTGAACCGAAGCCAAAGCTGGAATATCTGGAGAACAGGTCATGGGAAGAGGAAGTTGAGGGTGTTTTCCATAAACAGTGAAAAAGGGTGTCTTCTGCGAGCTGGTATTCACATGATTGTTATGGGAGAATTCTGCCCACGGAAGTAGAGAGGACCAATCGTCATGATGAGAAGACACAAAGGTGCGAAGAAAGACCTCTAACTCCTGATTAACCCTCTCAGTCTGTCCATTGGATTGAGGGTGGTAGGAAGAGGAAAAATCCAAGACAATATTGAGGGATTTGCAAAAGGCTCTCCAAAAACGAGACGTAAATTGGACTCCCCTGTCGGAAACAATATGGGAAGAACCCCATGGAGGCGGAAAATTTCTCGAATAAAAATGGGAACCAAGGCAGGAGCAGAAGGAAGACCAGGAAGAGGAACAAAATGAGCCATCTTGGAGAACCGATTGATTACCACCCAAATGACTGTATTATTCTCAGACAGTGGGAGGTCAGTGATAAAATCCATGGCAATATGAGCCCAGGGCTCCTTAGGGATGGGCAAGGGCATGAGGAGACCAGCAGGAGCTTGTGTGGAGGATTTAGACTGAGCACAGACATGACAAGCCTTAACGTAGTCTTTGACATCTGAGCGGAGATTAGGCCACCAGTAGTGACGACTAATGAGTAAGAAGGATCGGAGGAATCCAGAATGACCTGCCACCTTGGAATCATGTCCCCAATGAAGGATCTTAGCTCTTAGCTCAGTGGGGACAAAGGTCTTACCAGGCGGAATCTTTGACTTCAGGGTGGTAGAGTGGGCAGCAATGCATGAGGTTGGAATGATCGGCTCAGGTTCAGGGGCGGACTCCTTGTCAAAAGTGTCAAATGACCTAGAGAGCGCATCAGCCCGACCGTTGCAGGAACCAGGTTTGTAAGTAATCGTGAAATTAAAATGGGCAAAGAAGAGACTCCACCTGGCCTGTCTAGGATTCAGACGTTTAGCATTCTGTAGATACTGTAAATTTTTGTGGTCAGTAAAGATCGTTATAGAGTGAGGGGAACCCTCCAAGAGATGACGCCACTCCTCTAACGCCAATTTAATCGGAAGAAGTTCCCGATCAGCGATGGCATAATTCCTCTCTGCCTGAGATTTTTTTCTGGAGAAGAACGCACATGGTTGACGTCTCTTCTCAAAGAATTGAAGGAGCACAGCTCCCACCCCCATTGAGGAAGTGTCCACTTCAATAAAAAATGCATCCCCAGGATTTGGTCTCCTCAAGAGAGGTCCAGAAACAAAGGCCTGTTTTAGGTCGTGAAATGCAGAGACAGCTTCGGGAGGCCAGTCTTTGGCATTCGCACCCTTCTTGGTTAAAGCGATAATAGGCGCGGCAATGGAAGAGTAATTCCTTATGAACTGCCTATAATAATTTGTGAAGCCAAGAAAGCGCTGTGTGGCCTTGAGGCTAGCAGGAAGAGGCCAGTTGGTAATAGCCAAGACCATTGCAGGATCCATACGAAGACCCGAACATGAGACAAAGCACCCCAAAAACAGGACCTCAGAACATTCAAAGGAACATTTCTCCAGCTTGGCATAGAGATTGTTCTCTCTAAGACGCTGAAGTACAGTGCGGACATGGTTTCTGTGGACGAGCAGATTTTCAGAAAAGATCAGAATGTCATCCAGATAGATGACAACAAACTGGTACAGCAGATCTCTGAAGATTTCATTGCCAAAGTTTTGAAACACAGCTGGGGCATTACACAAACCAAAAGGCATCACCAGGTATTCGTAATGCCTCGTCTCTAGTGTTGAATGCAGTCTTCCATTCGTCACCCTCCCGTATTCGAAGGAGATTGTACGCGCCTCTGAGATCCAACTTGGTGAAAATGGAGGCACCCTTCAACCTATCGAATAGTTCAGATATTAAGGGTAAGGGGTATTGATTTTTAATAGTAACCGCGTTTAAACCTCGATAGTCGATACAGGGTCTTAGGGTACCATCCTTTTTGGCAACGAAAAAGAACCCTGCCCCTGCAGGTGATGCGGATTTCCGGATGAAACCTCTCTCCAGATTCTCTGCAACATACTCAGACATGGCCTGGGTCTCTGGGATGGACAGAGGGTAGGTATGACCCCTGGGCAGAGTTGCTCCGGGGACAAGATCAATAGCACAGTCAAAAGACCTGTGGGGAGGAAGCACCTCAGCTGATTTCTTACAGAACACATCCCGGTAATCGCTGTATGCAGCGGGAAGATCAGAAGAAACAGAAGTGGTAGCAACCGGAAGTCTCTCTTTGGGGGCCACCTTGAGAAGACATGACGAGAAACATGAGGGACCCCAAGCCAGGACCTGCCCAGAGGCCCAGTCCACATGTGGAGAGTGGAGCTGCAGCCAAGGAAGGCCCAATACAATGGGGGTAGAGGCCTTGGGTAGAATGAGAAAGGATATCCACTCCTGGTGGAGAATCCCTACCGACATCCTAATGGGTAGCGTCTGGAAGCGAATAGGGCCCCCTGGGAGAACAGTGCCATCAATTGCCGAGACTACCAATGGGGTAGCGAGTGGTGAAAGGGTAAGCTTCATAGAAGAAGCAGTTCCCCAATCCATAAAATTGCCGGCTGCCCCTGAATCCAGATATGCAAGGGTTGATTGAGGAGAAGTGCCTACATGAAGGAACACCAGCAGGAGAAGGCGAGAAGGTGATGTTTCAGGGTCCAATACTCCACCTTCCAAATGTATTAGGCCCGAGTGTTTCCCGGACAGAAGCGAGCAAAAGTCACGAAAATGACCCTTGCCTCCACAATAGAGGCACAAGCCCAGAGTTCTGCGCCTAGCACGTTCTTCGGGGGTTAGTCTGGTCTGGCCCAGCTGCATAGGTCCCTCAGCAGGCAGAAGATGCTCCACGGGACGAAGGGAGGGGAGCTCAGACTGGCTAGGACCCAGAGAGTGCTGGCGTCTTTTTTCTAGCGACCTCTCCTGAAAACTTATGTAGATCTGGTTGCACAAAGAAATTACATCGTCCAGACCGTCGGGAATAGCTCTTCCCGCTAATTCGTCTTTCACTTGGTCAGAGAGGCCATGTAAAAAGGTAGCGACCAGGGCCTCATTATTCCAGCTCAATTCAGCTGTGTGGATACGGAACTGAAGAGCGTACTGTCCCACTGAACTAGATTCTTGGCGAAGACGTAAGACAGCACTAGCCGCTGAAGAAGCCCGAGCCGGCTCCTCAAAGATGTTCCGAAAGAGCTCCAAGAAGTCGGACAGGATGGAAACCACCAAATCATTCCTTTCCCACAGGGGGGCAGCCCAGGCTAAAGCTTCCCTGGAGAGGAGGGAGATGATATAGGCTACCTTAGCCCGATCAGACAGGAAGTTTTGAGTCTGAAGCTCAAAATGAATCATACATTGGCTGAGAAACCCCCTGCAGGCCTTGGAGTCCCCAGAGAAACGGAATGGAGCTGGCAGTTCTAGTGAGTATGTGGCTGCGACTGATGCGAAAGGCGCAGCCGCTGGTTGTACTTGAGGTTGCAGATTTGGGGTTCCCAAGGAGGTCTGAAGCTGCTCGAAGCGAGAAGCCAGATCCTGGAGGAATCGCATCACCTGAGTCTGATCTGATTCCTGGGTCTCAAGTCTACGGACTATGCCCTGTAATGGATCATCCGCGGGGAGCGGCCTGTCAGCCGGTTCCATGGCTGATCAAACTGTCAGGTCACCTACGGCCAGGTGACAGATGCACACCGTAGGGGGACAGGAGTGCACCGCAAGGTAGTGAACCCTATGGCTGACTGCTGCGGATAAGAAACTGGGTGGTTGTGGAAAGCGGGACCAGAGGAGCACAACCGGGATCCTATAGGAAGCTAGAGCCAAGATTACCCAGGGCGCGGAGTCTAAGACCCAGCAGGTCTTCTCCAGAGCCTCTAGTGGTGAGGATGTTATGCTGCAGGCTGGGTCCAGGTCGCGGCCCCTAGAGTCTCCTAGCTCACGCCCCGTAGGATAAGGGGACAAGAGGGGAAGCAACAGCACAAGATATAAGAGTAATGAATAACAAGCTGAAGGTCAAGGGCCACAAGCAGACAAGGATAACGAAAGACAAGCCGAAGGTCAAGGGTCACGAGCAGACAGGGATAGTCGGGGACAAGCCAATAACGTAACAGAGAGACAGACGTAGCACACGGCAGGCAGGAACCCAAACACACAATGCCTAACAAACACGTTGATCAGCAAAGCAGGCTTGCAGTGCACAGGTTAATATAGTGTTCAGTGATAGGGCCTGGGGTGGAGTCTGGCTGGGAGGAGATTATAAAGGAAGCCAGGTGAAGGGGGTCTGGTCTCTAAGATGAACACATGAGGAGGAAAGGTAAGATGGCAGACAGACATTAATGCATATCCATGACAGATCTCATATCAGAAGTGACCAACACATCTTCAAACCGCCCTCTTCTTGCAGGCGCTGTTGGATTGGTACCCGCAACTGTTTCTATGGGAGTGGGAATTCCTCTGCCAGCACACGCAAAAGCAGAATGCAGCATTTCTCTAAGCAAGGCCTGGAAGTGCTCCATTCTGACAGTCTTCTGTGATGGTGGTAACATTTCCGCCATTTTTTGTTTGTACCGAGGGTCCAAGTACGTTGCCACCCAGTAAAGGTCCTAGCCCTTTATGCTTTTTATACGGGGGTCCCTCTTAAAACACTGGAGCATGAAGGCCCCCATTTGCACTAAACTCGAAGCGGTGTAGTGGCCTGGCTCCTGCTCATCATCCAGGATAATGTCATCCTCATTCTCCTCCCCCCATCCACGGACAACAACAGGGATCCCAGAAAGGTTTAAAGCATACTCTTCTTGCTCCTCCTCATCCGCCCCGACACCATCCTCCTCTGACTCCTCTTCAGACTCCTGTTGACTTGTCTCAGATAGAGTAGCCCCCCCTGGGAATTCATCCAGCATTGCGACTTCCTCATCTTCCTGCTCCTGCTCCTCGACGGCTTGATCAATGACACGACGCAATGCATGCTCCATAAAGAAGGCGTGAGGTACGATGTCACTGATGGCGCCATGGCTGCAACTGACCAGTTTGGTGATCTCATCAAATGGCCGCTGACACGGTGAAAAAAAAACAAGCTCCCCAGAACCTGTTCTGCCACAGAGTTCGTACAGGTGGTCGTTAACTGCACGTTTCTGCTGGAGCAGCCTATAAAGCATATACAAGGTTGAGTTCCATCGCGTCGGGTAGTCACAAATAAGACGTCTGACCGGCATATTGTGTCGCCGCTGAATGTCAGCAAGGCGAGACATGGCCGTGTAAGATCTTCTGAAATGGGCCGAGATTTTCCTTGCCTGCCGCAAGACGTCCTGGACCTCAGGGTATTTGACAACGAATCGCTGATGACCAAGTTCAAGTTCAAGACGTGTGCCATGCATGGCACGTGTGTAATTTTTGCCCTGTTTCAACGCGCTCAGCAGATTGGCACCGTTGTCGCACACCACTTTACCAACTGTCAAATTGAGCGGTGTTAGCCACCGATCTGCCTGTGAACGCAAAGCTGAAAGGAGTGCAGGGCCAGTGTGGCTCTTGGCTTCCAGGCACAACAGACGCAGCACAGTATGGCAACGTCTCACCTGGCATGTCGAATAGGTTCTGGGGATCTTGGGCGGCGCAGCAGAAGAGACGGTAGCAGCAGAAAAGGAGGAGTCAGCCGAGGAGGAGAGGGAGGATGGAGGAGGAGGAGAAGAAGAGGCAGGCCTGCATGCAATCCGTGGCGGTAAAACCAAATCTACACGGGTGCCACGGGTTACATGCTTGACGGCTGTCATAAGGTTCACCCGGTGGGCAGTAAAAGTTATATACCTTCCCTGCCCGTGTTTGCTAGACCACGTGTCTGTGGTCAGATGTATCTTGGCACCGACACTGTGTGCCAGAAATACATTCACTTGCCACTGAACATGGCCATATAGCTCTGGGATGCCCTTCTGTGAGAAATATTTCCTTCCTGGGACCTTCCATTGTGGTGTTCCAATGGCCACAAATTTTCGAAAGGCCTCCGAGTCCACCAGTTTATATGGCAGTAGTTGGCGGGCTATCAGTTCTGGGCAAGAGGGTTATCCGGCGTCATAATTTTTTTACGCTCGAACATTTGGCCCACGGAAGCCTGCCTTTTTCCAGAAAAACTTGAGGACGGCATGATGGAAGGTGGAGTGGAGGACAATTGTGAGGAGAGAGGAGAAGGAGAAGGAGAAGTAGAAGAGGTTGGACGGTGAGAGCCTGGAGTGTGGCTTTGTGGGTTCTGACTACGTTGCTCCCACTGGGCTCGGTGATGGGAGTTCATGTGCCTTCTTAAGGCGGTCGTCCCTAGGTGAGTGTTGGGCTTACAGCGACTTATGCGCTGACTGCAAAGGCTGCAGATAGCAACACTATTGTCAGCAGCGGACACGTTAAAAAAAGCCCACACTGCGGAGCCATGTGCCGGCGTCCTGGGAGCGCCAGATGTCACTGTACATGGTTGATGGCTCGCTCTGAGTCCTGATACATTAGCAGTCTGGTTTGTCCCTCCTGTGCAATGTAAGTTCCACCTGCCTCTCCTCCCTATCTGCTGGTCCATCTCTCCCTCTGAACTCCCCTCCTGGTCCTCTCTTGTGGGCACCCACGTGACATCCATAGACACGTCATCATCGACGTCACCTTCCCCACCACTAACATTAGAGATCTCGGAGTAGGAAGCAACAGCGGGGACCAACCTCCTTGGGCTGATCTGGGTACTGTCGTCAGACTGCTGAGTGGCGGTTGTTGCTACCTCCTCTTCCTGATCCAATGCCAAGAATTCCTGTGCATCGGAAATGTCTTGTGATGGATCGAAAAATAATTCCAGTGACTCAAGCGGAGGGTTTATGTGGTGGTGGTGTTGGTGGTAGTGTCTTTGGTGGTGCACACAGCAGAGAGTGAAGAGGGTGCAGATAGAGAGGATGAGAAGGGTGCAGAAGAGTAAGGCTGAGTGAGCCACTCAACCAAGTCTGGTGCGTCCTTTGACGTAATCGAACACACCTTCTGCAACTTCCCACTTTGGCTCCGGCCTGGTGCTCCTGCCCTACCCCTACCACCCCTGCGGAAGGGCCTGCCTCTTCCTCTGCCTGTCATTTTTTTAAATCACCCTGTGACAAAAGTCTCTAGAGAAGTGTAGTATATGTGGAAGAAGGTATATAACACCCCGCTTCAATCTGTCGTTTTGGGGGGCCACTGGTCTTTCACACCAGTTATAATACTTTTTTCTAATTGCGTTTGTCACTCTTTGTAGTATCGCTGCAGAACCGCTCAGCAGTCATAATGCTGCACAGTAAAAATGCACTATAATATGCTTTCTATATTTGAAAATATTTTATGCGTGTATTACACCCCTATATACTGCACACCAAATAGTAGACCTATACCAGTCCTTAAAAGGACTTTTGTGGACCTTTATTAGTTAGCGATTTTTGTCGCTAGTCTGTCCCTGTGACACGTCAGCAACCTCTCCCTACACTGACAAAAGAGCTGCAGAACCGCTCAGCACTGCAGTCACAATGCTGCACAATTGAAATGAACTATAATATGATTTCTATATTTGGTAGTATTTTATGTGTGTATTACACCCCTATATACTGCACACCAAATAGTAGACCTATACCAGTCCTTAAAAGGACTTTTGTGGACCTAATAGCTAGTGATTACAGTCTGTCCCTGATACACAGCACAGCAACCTCTCCTTCCCTACACTGACAAAAGACAGCTGCAGAATCGCTCAGCACTGCAGTCGCAATGATGCACTTTAATATGCTTTCTATATTTGAAAGTATATTATAAGTGTATTACCCTATATACTGCACACCAAATAATAGTACACTTATACCAGTCCTTAAAAGGACTTTTGCGGACCTAATAGCTAGTAATACAGTCTGTCCCTTCTCCACACAGCAACCTTTCCCTACACTGACAAAAGACAGAATGTAAAATGGCAGCCAGATCAGGTCTATTTATAAGGTAGGGGGTATGTCCATGTGCTGAAATGTCTCAATTGGCTGTCCTGTACCACATGATGGATGTGTCATGGGTCAAAGTTCTCCACAATGTAAAAGAATATGGCGGCCGCGAACAGCGCTATATGTCCGCCAAGTTGGGAAATAGAGAACGCGCAAAGTTCGCCGCGAACCAACCGCGGGGCGAACCGCAAGGCCATCTCTACTTATCGGTATATTTCCAATAGCCACTCGCTTCACATTCTCTGGTCCGGGCATTTATACTAGGAGTACCATCTACTCTACCATCTTCCTAAATTACACAAAGATCCTGTCTGCCCCCCGGGACGTCCTATTGTTAGTGGAATTGATTCCATTACGTCCCGGGTGGGCAGATATATGGATTTTTATTTACAACCCCTGGTCCGTTTAATGCCTTCTTTTGTTAAAGATTTGAGGCACATTATTAATTTGTTATCTGGCCTTACTCCTGGTAGTGACGTCTGGATGGTCACAGTGGATGTTACATCACTGTACACTATTATCCCACATGAGTTGGGTTTCAGTGTTGTGCAGTGGTTTCTGGAACGTGACTCCGGGCTCCCACAAGAACAGGTGTTGTTTCTTTTGTCCCTATTATGTTTTGCCGCCTCTTCAAATTATTTTTGGTTTGACAACCATTTTTATAAGCAAGATACCGGGGTGGCCATGGGGGCCAAGTACGCCCCAAGTTTGGCCAATCTTTTTATGGCCAAATGGGAGGAGGATGTCATATATGCTGTTAATGTGCCACAAGTGGCCCTTTGGGTCAGGTATATTGATGACATCCTCCTCCTATGGGATGGTCAATACCAAGATCTGGTGGAGTTCATGGAGACATTGAACTCTAACCATAGAGGGATCCATCTTAATTATGAAATGAGTCAGGAGGCAGTGCATTATTTAGATTTAAAAATTGAGATCAAGGATAATGCTTTTGTGACCTCAACTTATTTTAAAGAAACGGATAGGAATTTGTTTATTCCTCTAAGTAGCTGCCATCATGACCCCTGGCTCCGGGGGGTTCCAAAGAGCCAGTATCTCAGGCTCCGTAGGAACTGCACTGATCATAATAAATTTTTGGAACAAGCTGATTGTCCTGACGCAGAGGTTCCTAGAAAATGGTTATCAAAGGGATTTCCTTGTTGATATTTTGGATACCGTTAAGTCTACCAAAAGAGAGGATCTCCTTATTCAAAAAAAGGTCCCGAGTTGTCAATGGTGATATGGGTGTCCCTTTCATCACGACATACTCTTTGCAGCATAAAAACATTACAAAGTTAATTGACAAGCACTGGCATTTGGCAACTAATGATGTGGTCTTAAGGGATATCCTTCCCGAAAGGCCCAGGGTAATCTTTAGAGGGGTCCCCTCTTTGCGCCATCGAGTGGCCCCCAATGTACTCAATCCTCTTATCATCACTAGGGGTTTCTTTGACCAACTTACTGGATACTATAAGTGCAAGAGATGTAGGTTTTGCACTTTAAATTCCTGTTCTACGAGGCGCGTCACTGACTTTTTGTCTACAGTTACCAACAAACGGTTTACTATTAAACCTTGTATCACCTGTGACACTACGGGTGTCGTGTACATGTTGCAGTGCCCTTGTGACCTGCAATATGTGGGACGGCCTAAACGACCTTTGAAAGTCCGCCTCAATGAGCATGTGACTAATATAATATCAGGGTTTAAAAACCACTCAGTGTCCAACCATTACCGTCTGGTACATAATAGAGACCCCTTGAAAACTCTATATTTAGGGATTGATAAATACAAACCACACTGGAGAGGGAGTCTTCTAGTCAGGGAAATCTCCAAAACGGAGATGGGGTGGATACACAGACTCAAGACCTATGCCCCCTATGGACTTAACATAGAAACAGACATAAATGCCTTTATTAATAATGCTTGAATTTTTTGTTAAACTTGCTGTGTGATGCCAGTATAGGTTTTTTAGCTATTTCTAGCAATTGTAAGGTCCTCCCTCTAATGGAGGGTTTGCACATTTTAAAACTGTTTTTAAATAAACAATACATTTTTAATTTTAATTATTTTTTTGTTAATCTATCATGATTAACTTTTAATTTAAAAATTTGATTAAAATATGTTCATTAATTTGGAGCAATTTTAGTTTTTAGTTTTCACCTAGGGATAATATTTAAAAAAAAAAAATTCACATAGGGATTTCTTTATATAATATATGTCACTATATATAATATATGTCACTTTTTATTAAAATTTTTAATTTTATTTCTATTATTATTCACTTCTCGTAATCGAGATATGTTTGGTAGTATATTATTACTTATATTTCTTATACACATAATACATTTTCTAATAGGCTATTATTGTCACTTAATAGGGTACTAATACCCATTTAAGAATTTGGTTTATACGTATATGCTGGTGTTCTTTTGGCCATCAGCATTATCATTGCACTTGATCACTCCACACATAGGTGTATTTGTGCGGTTTTTCACATATTGTGCGGACATATGCCGCGTACACACGATCGTTTTTCATGACGTTAAAAATGCCGTTTTTAAAAATGGGCATTAAAAACGATCGTGTGTAGGCTCCAGAGCATTTTTAACAACGTGAAAAATGGCCTAAAAAAATTAGAACCTGCTCTATTTTTTCACGTCGTTTTTTATAACGTCGTGAAAAACAGTAGTGTGTATGCTTTAACGAGGGGGGAAAAAACGCGCATGCTCAGAATCAAGTATGAGACGGGAGCGCTCGTTCTGGTAAAACTAGCGTTTGTAATGGAGATAGCACATTCGTCACGCTGTAACGGACTGAAAAGCACGAGGCTGAAAAGCGCAAATCGGCGCTCAACAAACTTTACTAACATGAAGAGTGGCGCCATCCGAACGGAACTTCCCCTTTATAGTGCCGTCGTACGTGTTGTACGTCACTGCGCTTTGCTGGAGCGTTTTTTTTAATGAACGTGTGTATGCAAGGCAGGCTTGAGAGGAAACATGAAAAATCACGTCGAGAAAAACTTTGTTTTTTTAAATGACATTAAAAACAATTGTGTGTACGTGGCAATAGAGCGATGGCTTTGTGCCGTATGCCTTGTTCCTGTGTTTTTGTTTTTTATTAGTATAATAATAGGGTTGCTCTGCCCATTAGTTTGTATATTAATATTATTTTTGTTTTAGGGTTTAATTTAGTTTTTCCATCTTGTATTACTTGCATCTTTGCCGCTACGTGTTGTCACGAAATGTACTGGCATTGTTGCCCTCAGTCAAGATGGCGCTCACAACCAAATGCTGGCATCTCAGAGCGAGGCTTGTTTTTTGTTTATAAAAAGAGGCGAGTCATTGCGTGCCCTATCCCAATGAGAACGTCATATATGACGAAACGCATCTGGGAGACACGCAGTGACGTCACCACGCAGCTCTAACACGGAAGGGCACTTGCTTATGCCGGCCGGCAGGTTTACATGTTTATCTGATGCTTCGTTTTTGTAAGTATAATCCTTTTAAAATAAAATCGGTATAAGAGGGTATTATTCTATGGTCTCCTCCCCTTCTTCTTTGGCACCCCACCTTACGGAGCGTAAAGCAGCGCCTTTTACAGTGAAGATCTTCTTGGGAATCTGTGTGTGGGTCCGGGGTACAGGTTAAAGACCGTGGCTGGGCACAGCTGAATGCATGCTCTTTACCCTTATCTGGTAAGGAGCCATTTTCTACTTAGGTGGTGGTCACTTATATATATTTATCACGGTGGTGGTGTCATTACCCTGTGAATACGTTATCACCCTATGGTATACTTGTCCGTTTCCTTCGCTACCAAGCCATCAAGAGGCCTTTTGCTAGCAGTGGTGGATTGTCTGGGGACCTTGCTTTGGATCTTTTTTCAGCGTTAAAGGCCTTGGCTGGGCTAAAGCCACCTGCATGAATTCGCCTGTTTGTGGTAAGGAGCCATTTCGCATGGTGGTGTTTTCATTTGATGTATGTTAGTGAAATCTCAATACACTGACAGTTTGGATTTCCTCCTCCCCTCTAATGTGGGCCACATCTTTGGACATTTCATCCTGATGCTATTCAGGAGTACTTTATAAGAAAGTCAATTGGCGCAGTTTTTTTCTTTTTTTCTTGTTTTTTTCTTGTTTAATTTGATTATGTTTATCACATTATTGCTGCTGCCTTGCTATATTATTTAATTTCATTTGTAGTAGTCTTAGCACAGTTTTTTTCCTTTATTTTTTATACTAGGAGTAACACATATAAATCCGAGGAGGTGCATGCTGACGTCACCGCGCTGTCTCGTGTTGAGGACGGGGATAGTTCTTGTTGCCGGCCGGCTTCTCATTTTTATCGTGAATTTATATCTGCGGAAGTGTAAGTGTGTTTTTACTGTTTCAATAAATTAAGTTGTAGACGATCTTACGCTATGGTCCCTTCCATATCTTCTCTTTTTCGCTGATCATTGCTTAGCCCGTATGGTATCTATGGATGGTTGATTACTCGCCTGAGAGTTGTATTAGCATACATACAGCAGCTGACACTCCTGCAAAGTTAAAGGCCCTGGCTGGGTTTAGCAATCTGCAATATAGTAGCAGTAAGGCACACCTGCTACTTGTCTATTGTCCAACTACAGATATGGAGAGGCGAGCGGTGTTAGATTTTTGGACCTTGCGGCGAGTTACCTCTCCAGAGTGGATCCCTTGTCTCCGTTGTCTAGGCGAAAGTCCCTTTGTAACTAACGCAGAGGGCCGCTACCTATATCTGAAGGGCATGCTGGGTGACAGGAAGATTACCTTGGCGAATCTCTATGCCCGAATGACCGCCAAGACACGTTCATCAGGAGACGCATGGACCATCTCCTGCGCTTCACTGAGGGACAACTTATAGTGGGGGGTGACCTGAACAATCCCCTGATACCGACTGAAGGCACTTCCACTGGGACGTCCTCCACTTACCGAGACACACGATAGCGTATTGGCACCACGCTACATTCTGCCCAATTGATTGACGCCTGGCGCCTTATGCACCCAGGAGAACGCGATTTCACCTTCTTTTCGAAACCCCACCAGTTGTACTCGCGTATCGACTACTTTCTGATACCCCATGGGCAGTTACACACGATCCGGGAGACTTACATTGGGTCTATCACGTGGTCTGATCATGCCCCGGTGGGGATTAGGTACACTCTGTCCGCTGCATCGACAGGACAGCGACCTCTGTGGAGACTTAACGAGGGCCTCCTTCAGGATCCTGTGGTTCTGGCCGACATAGTCAGGGAACTGGGATACTATTTTGCCACAAACAAGACCGCTGACAGAGACCCCGGTGTGGTCTGGGAGGCTCACAAAGCTGTGATTTGGGGGTCCCTCATCAGGCACGGCTCCAGGCTGAAACGTGAGCGGACGGCACAATTTGAATTGCTCTTCGCCAGGCTGCGGACCCTGGAGGCGGCCCACAAGGCTACACCGTCCGCACAATTAGGGCTAGAACTTAACATGGTTCGGTCACAGATAAATGACCTCCTCCAATTTAAGGCTAAGGCGGCGATCCAGATCTGCCGCAGGAAATCCTATGAGTAGGGCAACAAATGTGGGAGACTTCTGGCCCGTACGCTGCAGGCTCAGCGAACGGCTGCCTACATACCACACATCCAGACCGTTACCGGGCGGAAGGCTAAACTTCCCCAATATATCACGCAAGAATTTGGGACCTTCTACCGCTCCCTCTACAATCTACCAGACACACGACCCTCACTGGAGACTATGCGGGAGTACTTAGACCAGTCCCTCATGCCCACACTTCCGGAAGAGACGCGGACTGCCCTGGAGGACCCCATTGCATTGACTGAAATACAGATGGCCCTGAAGAATACCAAACCAGGCAAAGCCCCCGGCCCTGACGGACTGACCATTATCTACTATAGGACCCTCTTACCTTCCTTGGGCCAGCATATCGCGGATCTCTATAACAGCATTGGTTCAGGGACGCTCTTCCATAACTCCACGCTCCTGGCGCAGATTTTGGTTATACCTTAAGAGGGTAAGGATCCGGGGCTGTGCGGGAGCTACCGTCCGATTTCCCTATTGAACGCGGATCTCAAGATCTTTACCAAGATCTTGGCCTCTAGACTGCAATTGCATCTCCCTAACCCAGTGTTTCTCAACCGGGGTTCCGCGGAACCCTAGGGTTCCGCGAGAGGTCCCCAGGGGTTCCGCATAACATTGTGGCAGATGTATATCCGTCCAATGTTGTTTTTAGTGTTCCCAATGCGCGCTGACAGTGAGAACAGTCAGCGCGCATTGATACCCGATGCCCTCTCTGTAGTTCCGGCTCAGAGAACTCAGAGGGCGGAGCCAGGTATCTCTGGTTGACACGGGGTCGCCGGGATGCAGGAGGAGGACTGCAGGCTGGAGGTGTATGAGGTGTAAGAAGCGGCTCGGGGATGGCTGGAATCATCAAGAGGCAAATCTTAAAACACTTATCAAGGTAGGAAGGTGTGGGAAGGTGGGGGACGGGCGGTGTGGAGAGTGCGGAGAGCGGGAATTGCTGCTCATTCACGCGATGAGGTCATTGGGAGAGAGAATTGGCTGCAGTGTGGGAGGGGGAGAGTTCTGTGGAAGATGCTATGGGTGGCTATGGAATGGAGAGCTCTACTCATAGAATCCAGCACTGGCCTGACCTTTATTAGTGTTCTGTCTGCTCATTATTATTTGAGGGATATTTATCAGCTTCCACTGTATCTGAGCTCATAGAGAGCCTCCACTAACAGTCCTTTGATTTATTTGCTGCCAGATTTCTCATGAAAAGCCCCCAGTACTGCCATGAGAAGCCCCTCCTCCCCCTTCTAAAAGCAGCAAAGCCAGCCAATCAAATTACAGGATACATTAAGGTAGCAGTAATGCACACTGTGGAGGGGGGGAGCAGAGAAAAGGAGCACATGGCTAGATTAGAAGCTGAGTTCCTGTGTACGTCAGGGGTGAATGCAGACTGCGGGGGGAGGGATGAGTAGAGAACAGGAAATGAGATCCTGTGTATAACAGCACTGATTGCAGACTGGGGGGGCAGAGAGTTGAGGCACACAGGCTGAATGTAACAGGAGGTGAGATTATAATAGCTTTATGTTTTGCCATAATTGTACATAATCCTATTATGATTCAGTCTCATCCAGCCACAGGCCCCTGCAGTCTGCATTCAGTCACTACCATACACAGGATCTCGCCTCCTGCAAGATTCAGCCACGTGCTCCCTCTGTCAGCACTCCTCCTGGTACCACCCTCACAGGTTCAGAGGAGCTGGAACTATAGAGGAGGCACCAGGTATTAATGCGCATTGACAGTACTCGCTGTCAGTGCACATTGAAATCAACATTGGTATCATGTGCATATTTTTTCTGCACAGAAATATGCAACATGTATGCATTTTTCTGCAGAGAAAAATACTCAAATTATACCAACATTGTGGTGTGAACAGGGCACATAGAAATCAGTTATTTTCTTTATGTCCTAGCAGAGACCTACGTTAGGAAAATGCATGTCTCTGCACATGACGTGGACAAGATCAAAGTATTCTATGCAGGTCAAATCTGCACCATCTTCCATCAATTCTTATGCATGAATGTTGTGAACAAGTCCCAACTGTTCCCGTAGTCTGCTATCCTATTTATCAATCACAATATTTGGGAGTTTTGTTTAAGTTCAGTAAAGCCTCGTCCGTACACACGTTCGGACTTTTACCCAACAAACTTCATTTTGAGCAAGTTGGACCAACAATCCGACCGTGTGTACGCTCCATCAGACAAACTTTTTTTGCTTTTTTCTTGTTTTCATCGGACAAAAGTTGGGTCTGCAAACGGACAAACTTTTGCCCAACAAAAGTCCGATGGAGCAAAGTCCGACCGTGTGTACAGAAAACCATCGGACTTTTGTCCGATGGACAAAACAACTAATGTTAAAATCAACCAACAATAGCAGAAGTTGACCAAAGGGTAGCGGTAAAGAGCAGAAAAGAGCAGAAAAACCACGTGATGTTGCAAAAAGTTTTGGGAAAGTTTGCAGAAAAGTCAGAGTGTGTGTATGCTATGGGTGTTCCTGACCAACTCCGTTCGGACAAAAAACCACGGAAAAGTCCGATAGAAGTCTGACCGTGTGTACGGGGCTTAAGACCTCGTTCACGGCATATGTGCAAAAAATGGAAAATGTGTGCAAATTAGACTTGCTTAAAATATTTTGGGCTTGTTCTAACGCAGGTCTCTGCAGGGACATAAGGAAAACAATTGATTTCTATGTGCACTGTTCACACTATAATGTTGGTGTCAGGTGAGTTCTAATTTTTATTCCATTATTTAAAGCTATTTCTACAATAAACGTGGTTATATCTACAGCTTGCTGATCAGATCCGATGTTCCGAGAGCTGTAGATCTGAATTTTTTTTTAGGGGTTCCCCGAGATCTCAGACTTTTTGCCAAGGGTTCCTCCATGGTAAAAAGGTTGAGAAACACTGCCCTAACCTAATCCATCTTAACCAGGTAGGATTTGTCCCGTTCAGAGAGGCCAGGGACAATACCACTAAGGTCCTCAACCTGCTCCACATCGCAGTCCAGGGTAAGACGCCTTGCGTATTCCTTGGAACTGACGCCGAAAAGGCGTTCGACCGGGTTAATTGGGGATTCCTCTTCACTACATTCAGGCACATGAGGTTGGGAGAGACGATGTTAAACTGGGTGACCGCAGCCTATATGACACTGACGGCCAGGGTGAGAGCGAATGGGGTTATGTCGGAGACGTTTCCCATTCGGAATGGGACAAGGCAGGGCTGCCCCCTGTCACCCCTGCTGTTTGCCCTGACTCTGGAGCCCTTTCTCTGCCACGTCCGTCGGAACCGTGGAGGCAAATGGGATGCAGTACAAGGTGTCAGCGTATGCAGATGACCTGCTGTTCTCCCTCACAAACCCCACAATATCCCTCCCGAACCTCCTGAGAGAATTTGAGGCCTACGGCTCCCTCTCTAATCTCAAGATTAATTTTTACCAAGTCCGAGGCAATGAGCATAGGGATAGCGCCACTACATCTTAAACAACTTAGAGACGGCTTTCGTTTAAAATGGACCGACACAGCACTGAGATATCTAGGGACATTCATACCCATGGCATTAACCAAACTGTTTGCACTTAACTTCCCTCCTTTATTGAAGACGGTACAGGGACTTTTGGAAGGATGGGGCGGCGGCCTCCATTCGTGGCTCGTCCGCTGTGCCATCCTCAAAATGTCGATACTCCCTAAGTTCCTCTACCCCCTACAGGCCCTCCCGATAGCCATCCCCAGGACTTCCTTTGGGCTGGGAAACACCCACGCCTGAATAGGAATATGCTCTGCCTCCCAAAGCTGCATGGGGGTCTGGCACTGCCGGATGTCCGTGCATACTATCGGGCGACCCACCTCAGTCGACTTCTGGACTGGTGCAGACACAGAGACACCAAGCTGTGGACGCGCCTCGAACAAGATCAGAGTAACATACCCCTTGATAGAGCCCCATGGTGCCATTCGGCTCTGCCACCGCCACTTAAAAGACACCCCCTGATAGGCACCACCGTGAGTATTTGCTCGACATTATTGACTCGGACCTCCCTCTGATCCCCAGTGTCCCCTCTGCGACCGGTGCTGGGCCATCCCCGGTTTCTTCCGGGGTTGCAGGACAGGAGATTTCTCACGCTGAGGGAGGCGGGGCTTTTCCAGGCATCCCACTTTGGTGTTCAGGGGAGATGGAGGACACATGCAGAGTTGTCAGACCCGGGGGGCCCGTACGGCCTGGATTTCATGAGGGCCTTACAGCTCAGTCACTTCCTTTCGGGCCTCCCGCCCCCCCCCCCCAGTGAATCTCGACAGCCCCTTACAACTCTGGAGGAATTGTGCACAGAGTCGGGTAAGATCCAACATACACTTTCGAAGTGCTATGGCATGTTGATGGAACCGCCAGGGCCCTACCGAATTCCCTGCCTTATTAGGTGGGAACGGGACCTTGACTGCCAATTCCCTGATGACGCGAAGCGGCATATACTTCGGTTTACTCACAAATTTTCTCTGTGCACCAGGACCCAGGAAACAAACTATAAGCTGCTTACGCGCTGGTATAGAACCCCCTCCCTTCTACACAAATTGTTTCCCGATACCTCAGATCGCTGCTGGAGATGCCAGGAGGGAGAGGGGACTCTTCTGCACATCTTCTGGTCCTGCCCACGGTTGCAGGGTTTTTGTGGGGAGGTAAGACGTGTGACCCAGAAGTTCACCGACCATACTGTGCCAGATGAACCGGCCTACTTCCTCCTACATGTGACTGACACGCCTGCAAAGGTCTATAAGAAATCGGTGGTCCGCCACCTTCTAGACGCAGCTAGGGCCTGCATACCCCTCAACTGGAAGTCCCCCACTCCACCGTCTATTTTACAGTGGCTCCGCAGAGTCGATGACATCAGCCTCATGGAGGACCTGATCCACTCTAGTCGGCACAAACGGGAAGCATACTCCAGGACATGGCAGTTGTGGAACATTTTTAAATATTCTGACGAGGGGCAGGCCCTCAGAGGGGTTGATTTGCCCACCTGAGGCCTTGCCCGGACTCTCCGCTCCTCAGACATGCCACTCACTTACTACCAACGCACTGACGACCCATCGGGGTATTGAAAATCTTATAGGACAGCCACCCTTACCTAGGCGCACGTATACCAGATCCCTTCCCCCCAACCCCCTCCCCTTTTCTCTTGTCCTTCCCTACCTCATCCCCTCCTCCCTCCCCCTTCCTCTGTTCACTTTCTCTCTAATTTTTCTCTGGGCCCTATCCAGTTCTCTTTTTTCCTGCGGTACTACACCTCCTGTTTCTGTCTTCTTTAGATAAATGGGAAAACTAGAGGGGAAGCAGTGTCCACGGGACCCGGACACTCTCAAGCCTATGCTCCCCAGACGGGCATATCCTTGCCGGCTGTTGATAGGTGAATTGTGGCCAGGAGGTGGTTTCACCCCTCTTTGGGGAATACACATAAACAGATGGCCATAAGGGGATGTGTGTTTTTGTTTTCTTTTTCTTTATGTGTCCCCCTGTATTTCAAATTTCATATTGCATTGATCATTGGATGTGTGTGTCTGTTATCTGCTTCCGGAGTCCATGTGGACCAGTTCCTCTGTTATAAATAAAAAAATAAAAAATAAAAATAAAGTCCCTTTGTAATAAAGCCAATGTCCACACAGGTGTAAAACCTAAGCAGCAAGGTTTTATTCTTTTCTTGAGGTAAAACTTGGAAGAGAGAGAGACTAGAAATGACAAAGTAGGGGAAGGTTCAGGCACGCAACGCTTAGAGAACACTTTCGTCGCCACTCAAGCCTGAGTTGGTATTGCTCACCCGGATAGTCCCTATGAGAGCAGTTCTAGCAGTGGAGCATGGATGTCAGAGATGATAGATCCCCTTTAGGTAGGCCTCCAGGCCTCTCCCCAGGATAGCAGTACCATCGATCGCTATCTCCGCCGGGACTGATCTTCCCCTGGAACTCCTTCCCTAAAGATGGGCCCCCTTCGAACAGGCAGCCTGGGAACCCTCTCCAAAGCGTAGGCCCTCGATAGGAGAGCTGGGCCTACTATACAGCAGCAGAGCCTCGGGCTAAAGGTGCCCAAGACCAATCACACGCATCCCGTGCCATGAGGGCCATGAGACATGCTCGTCCCCCCGAACTCCTTGGGGTCCCCCTGGAATTGCATCACGCCTAATGGCGTCTGCCCCTTTTGTACCCTCCCCCAGCATGCACAGCGGGTAGACCACGCCCACTGCACGGCTGCCGAGAGAGGACACCCAATGGCGCTGCGATACCCCCTGCGGTTCAACCTGAGCCGAAGACGACAGCACCATCTCCAGGTAACAGGGAACTATACTGCCAGGCAGCACCGCACCCAGAGCAGAAGCAATTTAATATATAAACAGGTCTGAGCCAAACTATTAGCTCAGACCACCCTGAAATTTGCACATATAGCGTCCATAAATTGGGATTGGCGCTACATAAGCAGGATATTCATGTGGTGGTGGTACACTTGTCCAAGGAATCATTCACTGGGTGATTTTGTGCATATATTGGTATAATCTGTGCCTTAAAGACATATGCACCTACCGTGCATTTGAGTAAGACGGTGTCACGCTATGTTCCTCCTTCTTTGTTTTTTGGATTGATTGTCTTATACACACACACACACACACACAGAGCCTGTGGGACTCAGGAGTCTGTCTATATCGGGATGTGGGAGCCATCATTATTTACATAGGACCTCTGTGAATATCCATTTGGACAAAGGCCCTGGCTGGGTTTAAGGCATCTGCTTACTTAGCTTACTATCTGGTAAGCAGTTCATTTATTTGGTGGTGGTGCACCTGTCTATGATCCATTCACTGGGTGTCGCAACAACAAGTGTACGTTTTTGCTGGACTGTGTTTAAACCTACCATTGGACTTTAAAATGAGCACAATTTTTTATTTTCCATTTATTCCTGTGTTTATCCCACATTTAATTGCTGCTGACGGATTGGTTCATCCATTTAAATTTGCCCATTAGCGCAGTTTTTTCCCTTTAAATATAAATCCGCCAGTGGGATTTGAATCTAGTATTATCGGTTTTACAGGGACAGCCTTTTGAACCGATGCAACAGGTTCCCTTAACCCTTTTGACAAAGAAATTGGTATTCTTGGTTGCAGTAACCTCCGCAAGAAGAGTTTCAGAGTTGGCAGCTTTCTCTTGTAAAGAGCCATACTTGGTTATTCATAAGGATAGGGTGGTGTTGCGGCCCCACCCAACCTTTTTGCCAAAGGTAGTATCTAGTTTTCATCTGAATCAAGATGTTTCCCTATCTTCCTTTTTTTCCAAAACCACATTCTGCGGAGGAGAGGTCATTGCACTCCCTAGATATAGTGAGAGCAGTGAAGGCCTATCTGAAAGCAACAGCTCAAATATGGAAGACTAAGGCTTTGTTTGTGTTGCCAGAGGGCCCCAGGAAGGGGCAGTCAGCGTCAAAGTCGACTGTTACAGGATGGATTCGTCAGACTATTATTCAGGCTTATAGTTTGAAAGGAAAGGTTCCGCCTTTTTGAGTTAAAGCCCACTCTACTAGGGCAGTAAGTGCTTCATGGGCAATGTATCACCAAGCCTCTATGACTCAGATTTGCAATGCTGTAACTTGGTCATCAGTCCATACATACAACAGGAGGATACCGCCTTTGGGCTCAGTGTGCTGCAAGCATCAGTATAGGTCCTCGCATCTGATGGCAGCCTGCTTGATTTGTGTCTCCCTCCCCTCAAATAGCATTGCTCCGGGACATCCCACAGTAATTACTGTGGCTGCTCTTTGTCCCGTGATGTACGATAAAGAAAATAGGATTTTTATAACAGCTTACCTGTAAAATCATTTTCTTGGAGAACATCACGGGACACAGAGGTCCCACCCCTCTTAATGGTATATACACATATTGCTCTTCTACAAAACTGAGGTACTCCCGGTATGGGAAGAGTTATATAGGGGGAACTTCCTGTCTTGATTATGCCAGTGTCCAATCACCTGAAGGAGGCCTATAACCCACATAGTAATTACTATGGCTGCTCTGTGTCCCGTGATGTACTCCAAGAAAAGGATTTTACAGGTAAGCTGTTATAAAAATCATATTATTAGCATTTGTTAAAGTACTAACTTAAAGTTTAGTCCAGATGTAAAAAAATATGTCCTTATAATTCTCTATATAAGAAAAGCATTTCTGAAAAATTAAGATAACAGAAAACTTGGAATCAATTTATTCCAGATCTTGTAAAGGGACATTTTGGTGGAACTCATCTTGGCTTAGGTTTGGAGGGTAACCAGTCTTCATAGTTTTTCCAAAGGTTGAGGTTTATTTTTTTGATTTTTGTTTCTTAATTAACCATTTTCCAGTCATCATCTAGTGGTGATGGTGGAAGTCTGTTCTGTCTATTTGCAAGATGGCAGCACATGCATATGCAGCGGCTGGGTGCTCTGTACAGCAGTGTGAGAGGAGAACTGTTTGCGATGAGCGAGAGGAGCAGCTGGCTATTTGCTGTAGGCAGGAAAATGCTGTGTAAGGGCTCAGCTTAGAGTAAGAGATGTGGCCTTTAGATCAGGCGACCCTATGGCCTATAGGAAAGCTTGGAATGAATTAAAGAAAGGCATTAAGGAGGCTAAGCGTAGATATAAACAGCGAATTGAATCTTATTTTGAAAATCAAAATTCTTGTAGCATGTGGAGGGGGATTAAAACAATGGTAGATTTTAAATCTAGGAATACACAGGTTTGTAAAGTGCTCCCTGACACCTTAACAGTGGCATCTCCAGCTTTCATATTTAGGGGGGGCACATGGGGGGACAAGGACAAAAGTAGGGGGGCAACTATAAAATGCAATTATATATATATTGTGAGGGGGTTAGCTCGGCAGCGGGTGTGTGTGACCCCCGGGATGGGCTCCCCACACAAAACAGGCCCAGCAAACGGAGGTTGTGGTTTTCAAAATCAAAAAGGTGCGGTTTATTTTCTATTTACAGTGACAAAACACAGCAAAGCAAAAGAAACATAACCAAAATAAATCCTGGTCAAGTTGACCTCTGACTAAACATACAGGTTTCCTAACTAACAACTGGGATCAGCCTAGTGCTGTCCTAGTCCCTAAGTCCCTGGTTTAGTAAAAGTCCAAACAAATAGCCACACAGGCTTTGCCTCACCGCACAGGGGTTCACTCTCCCTAGACAGTCCACACAGGTCTGGTTCCAGGCATGAGCTAACATCTAATGAAGCTGGGAGTTCTTATAGAGGCCTAAATGAGCTGACAAGCTTCAGCTGGCCTCATCAACTCCCTGTCTGTACGACGCCCAGCCCTCTCCCTAGAGGTATGAGTCATCCATGAGCCCACTAGCCTTATACAACTCTCCACCTAGTTGTATAAGTCAGCGTAAAGCCTGAATCTGGGCGAAATATATCTACCCCCCTGGATGCAACCAGGTGACTTTACCTTCCTGCTGTCACAATATATATATATATATATATATATATATATATATATATATATATATATATAGCCTGGGGCCCTTTACTACGATCCCACAACGGGCCCTTTCACATGTCCTGCAGTGAGCTCCCTTCCTACTATACTGGGGCCCCCCAGGGTGGCAGAAAACAAGAGATATATGTCACCAGCACATCAAAAAAATATATGGGTCCAAAGCAGTGGGAGAACTATCAGGGTTGCAAAGGTTGTCTTGCCACCAGGCCCTGGTGTTCTGCCACTGTGGGGTTCCACAGCTGTCCTGTCCCTGCTATTGACAGCACTGGTCTGGCATCTGTCTCCTTGGCAGCGGTGGCAGTCTATTAGGACCTATTGCTGGTGACATTATGGGTGCATGCAGGGGAAGGCTGGCACTATTGGTTATAGAGAGCCAAGCCCCCAGCTGGTCACCTAGCAGCAGTAATGCTGTATAACCTTCACTGTTGACATGCTGATCGGGATGTGATCCAGGTGATACTCCCAGTCAGATCTAATAAATACAGTATTTATTAGCATCAAGAGTACAATCACATATATATAATCAACCGTATGTTCAGCAGCCATGTGGGCTCTATGCCTGTAAAGTGTGGGCTTTGATCAATAAAATCACTGATATTTAAAGCGGAAGTAAACCCATCGATTTAACAGTTTCAAAAAGCAGTTACATTCCCGGCATGCCGGGAATGCCAACTGTCACATTGGTTGTGCTCTCAACCAAACTGTCAAACCATCCAATGGCTGGTGTCATAACTGATCACATGTGCAGCATCATGGCAGTTGAAGATTAAACAGAGGCCAAGATGGCAGCTTCCTTGCCTGAAAATGATAGGAGGGTTTACTTCCAATTTAACACTAGGATTTGACTAGGAGCATCACCTGGATTGCATCACGATCAGCATGTCAGAGAAGGCTCCACTGCTGCTAAGCAACCTGCAGGGAGCTCAACTGTCTACAACCAATAGAGATGGGCTCGGGTGTGTTTGAAATCCCACATGCCCGATCCCGCCAGGAAGCCAACACTCCACGGTGCTAATCACAGCAAGTGAGACATTCCTGATCTGTGCAGCTGCGGACTGGGAAATGTCTCACTGCCTGTGATTAGCGCTGTGCAGTGTGGGCTTCCTGGCAGGCTCTGGCATGTGGAATTTGAACATGCCCAGCCCATCTCTAACAACAAATTGTGCTGGCCCTCCTGTACATCAGCCCCATAAAGTAACCAGCACTGGGTTCCAATGTGCTGCCGCCGCTGCCATGGAGACAGAGACCAGCGCTGTGAATAGCCGGGACAGGACAGCAACTCTGGTTCCCGCGCTACCATGTGGAATAATATAGTAAGAAAGTGGAACTGCTGCAGGCACCGAAAAGGGTCAAACAGACCCATTGATGTGAGATTGAGCAGGGGGGGGGGGGGGGGGGTGCTGCGCTGTTACTAGTGATAGATTCAAATAGTAAAATTAGATAACTGAGATCACCAGAATGGGAGTGCAACAGATTGCTAAATGCATGAATGCTAAACGCATAAACATAAATCCAAAAAACAATAATAACAAAGTGCAGCGTGCATATGAAACTCAGAATCTGGAATATACATAAATATCCATAGGGGCTGTACAAAATAGCAAAATAAATGTGCAAAGTCCAATATGCAAAACAGACACTAGGTGCAACTGTGCAAAGCAAAATATAAAAATGTCCAAATGTCCACTCTGTAATAAATAGTGCAAAGTCCAAAAACTATGTGCAAAATCACAATCAAATTGTGAGCATAGCAATCTGATATTCTTTCTTCAGTGTGCAAACAGATGGGACCGTAGTCATAACGTCTTAATATTTCATAAAATAAATAAGTAAATAATACTTCAGTAAATACCTGTGGTTGAAATGGCCGTGGCCTTTATTTATAGGTATAAATATTAAATTGAATATACCAAACTTTGTATTTATTTAAATCAAAATAAATATTCAACTTAAGAATATTAAAATCTTCTTTCAAACATATAACCATATATAAATATATATATATAAAAATTAGCTTAGCCATTTAAGCTCAAGCTAAACTTAAAACATGAAACATAACATCCCCTTACAAGAAGGGATTAAACCTCATAAAACAGGCCACGACAGGGAGGGAGGGCGGGATGTGCTCCTCCTAAATCTTCTCCGTCTTCTGCCCACTGATGACGCATCCTCTTTCCTTATATAGGATGCTAGAGGATCGTTGTTTGGGGCAATTGTCAACATTGATAACCAATCATAGGTAAGTCAGTTATTTTTTATTTTATTTTTATATATATTTAACTTTAATTTAATTTACAAGTATGACACAGTCCCATAGGTGAAATTCCATGCCCCGCCCTTCACCTTAATGGGACCGTAGTCATAACTTGGTTGAAATGGCCGTGGCCTTTATTTATAGGTATAAATATTAAATTGAATATACCAAACTTTGTATTTATTTAAATCAAAATAAATATTCCACTTAAGAATATTAAAATCTTCTTTCAAAGATATAACCATAAATATATATATATAAAAAAATTTGCTTAGCCATTTAAGCTCAAGCTAAACATAAAACATGAAACATAACATCCCACACGCCAGGCCCAAATTTCAAGGAGCCTGGCACCCCACCAAAGCGACAGCCAATTCAACACAGGTTTGTAAATCTAAATTGAAGATGTCAAGAGAAATATCAGATAAATGCACATTGTCTGGTCTATAAAAACCAGGCAAAGCACCCTCTAGGTTCACATGTCGAAAAGACAGACCATGAACCAAAGGCATGAATTTATCTAAAGCCCTATTAAGTCACTTACGAATTTTTTCCAAAAACTTACGTTCGGGGCAGAGCATCCAATCAAGACGAGGGATTACTTCAGAAAAAACAAAATAGCATTAGGCAAAACAGCATGCCAACATAACAAATCAAGCTTAATTTGAGAAATTAACTCTAACGTCTTGCGGTTACCAAGATCATTACCGGATAAATGGAAAATAATGACCTGTGGTATGGGCCAACAAACATGTAAATGAGATAAAACAGAACGCAAATTACTCCAAAGCATACCGCGTTGTCCATACCAATATATATTAAAATTATGACGAGGTAAACCCAAATTATCGCCATAGACTCTCCATTCAGCTCTCTTCTGAGCCCAGAAAATATAAGAGTGTCCTATTATCCAGACGTTATATTGTGCATCTAAAATTAAAAACGAAAATTAGGTCTAACATATGATCTATAACAATTAGATCGCCAATCACCAATTTGTTTAATCACAGATTCATGAAGACCAACCATAGCTGCTGTAGTGGCTGCACCAATACGAAAAGAGTGAGACGAAATCCTCAGGTGTTTCAAACTTAATGCTTTGAGGCATCTTCGTAAAACAGCCTGAAATTGATAAACAGTCACCGGAGTACCCGTGACATGAATCAAAAATTGTTTATGAAATACAGGTCTCACTCCCAAAAAACATTCAACTAAAGAGAAAACACAAAAGCGAGCACCAGGATTAGCTCTCAAAGTAATCCATCGACCATGACCCATAGGATCAGTCTTACTCTTACGAAGTAGAACCTGAATAGAATCCACTCCAACAAAAACATCTCAAAAGAATAAACCAGAGTCATCATAAACTTTATGTGGAAACAATTCAGAAACCCTAAAGGCTCCAAAAAAACATAAACAAAAAGACAAAGAAAACAATAGTGATTCATAAGAAGAAAAACAGACATCTTTAGAAACGTCACAAAGATGACCCAAAAGATCAACAGAGATAGGTAATCTGTTATCAGCAACCACATGTTTCTTTTTGTAGCCCTGTAAGGCATGTTTGACCGTAAAAAATGACATACAGGATCTGTGACCTTGCATACGCATAAAAAAAGAAACACCGGATAGTGTCTTGACAATATGAGAATGTGAATAATCACGAGACATCAAAAAACGAAGAAAGGACAAAACTAAATCCTCTGAAAAAAGTAGTCGATCATATCCAAAAGAAAGCAAGAAGGAACACCACAAAGTCCACGCAGCTTTATACGACGCCCACGTGGAGGGTGCCAAAGAATCTCTAATGGCATTAAAAACAGGATTCACCGAAGGTCCCATAAGTGAGGAGGGCATAACAGGCCAGTAATATCCGCATCCGGCACCAAACGTCGAAATTCTGGAAACTGAGAGCGGGATAAAGCATCAGCAATAAGATTATCCTTACCAGGAATGTATTTGGCTTTAAGCCATATATTAAGATCTAAACATTTAAAAACCAACGATCTAAGTACAGCAAGAACAGGAAGAGATTTAGAAGATAAGCAATTAATAGCAAAAACGACACCCTTATTATCAGAATAAAGTAAAATACGATGATTCCTAAAATTAACACCCCACAATTCCAAGGCCACTAGAACAGGAAAAATCTCCAATAAAACAATATTAGAAGTCAAACCCGCATCCTTCCAAGATTCAGGCCATAAATCAGCAGACCAATGCCCATCCCAATAAGCACCATAGCCGCAAGATCCAGCGGCATCCGTATGCAGATGAAGTGCAGAGGCCGAACAAAAAGGAGTCTGCCATAAACAACTACCATTAAAAGTAGACAAAAAACAACGCCAAACTTTAAGATCGTCCCTAATACCAGATGTAATCCTCAAGAAATGGAAAGGAGAAGAAATTCCCGAAATAGCGCGATATAATCTCTTGGAGAAAACACGACCCATCGGCAAAACTTTGGACGCAAATGCCAATAAACCAAGAAGAGATTGCAACACTTTCAACCTAACCTTACATTTGGAAAGAACAAAATCCAACAAAATCAGAAATTTTACAATCTTCTCCTCAGGAAGACGGAATTCCATGGAAACCGTATCTATTTGAATACCCAGAAAATCAAGGCAAGACATAGGGTAAACATATTTTTCATCGGCCAACGGTATACCAAACTTCTGACACACAATCCGAAATTCGGTAAACAAATACAAACAAACAATCAGATAAACCAGCCTTACCAATAAACAGAAAATCATCTAAGTAGTGTAATAAGTTATCAGAACCTGCACGAAAACCAACAACCCATTCAATAAACGTGGAAAAAAGTTCAAAATAATAACACGAAAGCGAACATCCCATTGGGAGACACTTATCAATGTAATATTCATTCTGAAAACAAAAACCTAAAGAGTTCAAGGCTGACGGATGAATAGGCAGCAACTGAAATGCGGACTGAACATCAGCTTTAGCAAGTAAAGTATACGCACCAACTCTCCTAATTTTGAACAGAGCGTCAGCAAATAAAGAATACTTCACAGAACACAAAGACGGGTCAATATCATCGTTTAAAGAAAAACCAAAGGGGAAAGATAGATGGTGTATCAATTGTGACAGCAGGAAGGTAAAGTCACCTGGTTGCATCCAGGGGGGTAGATATATTTCTCCCAGATTCAGGCTTTATACAACTAGGGAGGGAGTTGATGAAGCCCAGCTGAGGCTAGTGGGCTCATGGATGATTCATACCTCTAGGGAGAGTGCTGGGCGTCGTGCAGGCAGGGAGTTGATGAGACCAGCTGAAGCTTGTCAGCTCGTTTAAGGCCTCTATAAAAACTCCCAGCTTCATTAGGTGTTTGCTCATGCCTGGAACCAGACCTGTGTGGACTGTCTAGGGAGAGTGAACCCCTGTGCGGTGAGACAAAGCCTGTGTGGCTATTTGTTTGGACATTTACTAAACCAGGGACTTAGGGACTAGGACAGCACCAGGCTGATCCCAGTTGTTAGTTAGGGAAACCTGCATGTTTAGTCAGAGGTCAAGCTGACCAGGATTTATTTTGTTTGTTTCTTTTTGCTTTGCTGTGTTTTTGTCACTGTAAATAGAGAAATAAACCGCACCTTTTGATCTTGAAAACCACAACCTCCGTCTGCTGGGCCTGTTTTTGTGTGGGGAGCCCATCCAGGGGGTCACACACACCCGCTACCGAGCTAACCCCCTCACAGTTGGTGGAGAACCAGTGGCAGTTTTTTTTTTAAGCCAGCATGGAGGAGATACTGAAACAGCTGGCTCTAGCAAATGCCAATCAACAGCAGACAAATGCAGGTTTGCAAAAGAGCCTTGCAGCTCAACAACAGAGCTTCGCAGCCCAGCAACAAGCCCAGCAGCAATCTGAGGCCCGCTTCATAGACCTGTTGCAGAAGCAAGAGCAGAGACTACAACAACAGATGGAAGCAGTAATGCAGCAACGTCCGCAGACCAGTGAGGAAAGCCGTCCCACTAATACCGCGTCCTTTGGGGTGAGTCGTTTATTGACAAAAATGACTGGAGAGGATGATCCAGAGATATTTTTGACCACATTTGAAAGGACTGCTGAAAGAGAAAAGTGGCCTGAGGAGCAGTGGGCTGGACTGGTGGCTCCTCTGTTAACTGGTGAATCGCAGAAAGCTTACTATGACCTAGAGCCTGACCAAGCAAAAGACTATGGGATGCTAAAAGCTGAAATATTGGCAAGGCTGGGTGTCACCCTGGCTGTCCGGGCTCAGCGTGTGCATAACTGGACTTTCCAGCTTGGAAAACCCCCCAGGTCTCAAATGTATGATCTCATTCACCTGAGCAGGAAGTGGCTACAGCCAGAGACTTTGTCCGCACCGGAGATTGTGGATCGTGTTGTGATGGATCGTTTCTTGAGAGCTCTTCCTACCGCCATTCAAAAGTGGGTAAGCCATGGAGACCCAGAAACGGCCGGTAAACTTGTGGATCGTGTAGAGAGATACTTGGCTGCAGAGAACCTGACGGCCTCTTCCAGAGACTCTCGGACTTTCCACCCTAAGACCAGACCATCCCCAGGGGCGGAAAAGAGGATTCCAAGGGGTAAGGGTGGAGAGAGTGAGAGGGTGGGAGCTCTACCCAAAGTTTGGCGAGAACAGCCTGGGAAGTCAGGGGCTCAAGAGGCAGCCAAATGGATTGTTTGCTACCGCTGCCGGCAAGCGGGACATATTGCAGCAAATTGCCCGGTTGTGGAGGAACCCATGCAATGTGACTTTCTGACGGACAGACGTCAGTCGCTGTGTGCGACAGTCGCATGCACTGCCATTCGGGGAACTGAGAAACATTTATGCAAAATGTGTATTAATGGTAGAAATGTTGTGGTATTACTGGATTCAGGTAGCCTTGTGACCCTGATAAAGGCTGAATTAGTTAAAACAGAGGTCTCTGGGAATAGCAAGGTAGCTGTTATTTGTGTGCATGGGGACACCCGAGAGTATCCAGTGACTACAGTGTGTTTCAAGACCCCCAAAGGTACCCTCTCTCATCCAGTGGGGTTAGTATCTCAATTACCGCATGATGCCATTGTGGGAAGGGATTTTCCGAAGTTCTGGGAACTGTGGGATGATCCTGAGCCCCCCACTGGTGCCCCTATGTACCAGAAAGGTGATAGCCAGAACTCCTCTGAGAGTGGTGAGGACTCTCCAGAATTTCCCTTGTCAGTATTGGCAGGCGAGACTCAAGAAACTGGAGAGGAGCCCACCTCCTCAGACGAAAACCTACCGTCTGTGGAGTTTTCTGATCTTGAGGTTCACAGGGAAAATTTTGCCACAGAACAGTTAAAAGACCCCGCCCTAATAAAGGCACGGGAAAACGTAGTGGAAATAGATGGCGAGTTAGTGAACCCAGATAATACCTGCACTTACCCATACTTCAGCGTAGAGAAGGACCTACTGTATCGGGTGGCAAAAAGGGCAGAAGAAACCGTTGAGCAGCTTGTGGTGCCCAAACCTTACAGGAAGTTGGTGTTGGAGTTGGCCCATGGGCACATTCTTGGAGGTCATCTGGGGACAGAGAAAACCCGAGAGAGGGTATTACAGAGATTCTATTGGACATAAAGGTACACCCTTTATGTCCCGGGTTATGAAAGAGCTGTGTAAATTGTTCAAAGTGACGCAATTGCGTACGTCTGTGTATCACCCCCAAACCGATGGGCTGGTTGAAAGATTCAACAAAACCCTAAAACAAATGTTGAAGAAAGTGGTGGATAGAGATGGAAAGGATTGGGACTGTCTACTTCCTTATTTGATGTTTGCTATTAGGGAGGTGCCCCAATCCTCTACGGGATTCTCCCCCTTTGAGTTACTGTATGGGAGACACCCAAGAGGGCTGTTGGATATTGCCAAGGAAACTTGGGAAAGTGAGAGTTCTCCCCACAGGAGTGTGATTGAGCATGTCGCCCTGATGCAAGATCGAATTGCACAGGTAATGCCCATCGTGAAGGAACATTTGGCCCAAGCGCAGTTGGCACAGCAGAGAGTGTACAACCGTGGAGCCAAGACCCGTACCTTTTCCCCGGGGGATAGGATATTGGTACTTGTCCCTACGGTTGAAAGTAAATTCCTTGCCAAATGGCAAGGCCCCTACGAGATAATGGAAAAAGTGAGCGAAGTGAATTACAAGGTCAGACAACCTATCACGTTAATCTGTTGAAAGCCTGGAGGGATAGAGAGTCCCTAGTCGCAGAAACTTGGTCACCAGCTCAAACTGGTTGCGTGATTCCGGAGGTTGGAATAGCAGCCACCTTGTCACAACCCCAACAACAGGAGGTTAAGGAGTTTGTGCTTCGCAACAAGGAGGTGTTCTCTGAGCTGCCGGGACAAACATCTGGGGTAGAGCATGATATTATTACCCCGCCCGGTGAAAGGGTGAAGTTAAAACCCTATCGGATCCCAGAGGCCCGACGGGAGGCAATACGGGAGGAAGTACAGAAAATGCTGAACTTAGGGGTGATAGAGGAGTCCCAAAGTGATTGGTCTAGTCCCATTGTGTTGGTGCCTAAACCGGATGGGAGCTGGCGATTTTGTAACGATTTTCGTCAGTTGAACAAAGTTACAAAATTTGACACCTACCCCATGCCACGTATAGATGAGTTGATCGACCGGCTGGGAACAGCCCGATACATGACGACTCTTGACCTCACAAAAGGGTATTGGCAAATTCCCCTGGCCAAGTCGGCCAAAGAGAAAACCGCATTTGTAACCCCAGACGGGGCGTTCCAATATAAGAGAATGCCGTTCGGGTTACAGAATGCGCCGGCCACATTCCAGCGGAAAATGGACCAGATACTGAGGCCCCATCGGAAGTATGCTGCGGCTTACCTGGATGACGTAATTGTCCATAGCACAGATTGGGCCTCACATCTGCCAAAAGTGCAAGCAGTCCTAGACTCTATCCGGGAAGCGGGGTTTACGGCTAACCCCAAGAAGTGTACCATTGGGCAGGAGGAGGCCAAATATCTTGGGTACACCATTGGCAGGGGAGTAATAAAACCCCAACTCAACAAAGTCAAGGCCATCCAGAGTTGGCCACGTCCCAACAGCAAGAAGCAGGTACGAGCCTTTCTGGGAATCGCGGGTTATTATCGGCGCTTCATTCCCCACTTTGCTTCTAAGGCTGTGCCCCTAACCAACCTGACGAAAGGGAAAGGGTCGGTCATGATTAAATGGACCCCCGAGGCTGAGGCAGCATTCCAATTCTTGAAACAAGCCTTATGTAGCCAGCCAGTGTTGTACTCACCCGACTTCTCTAAAGACTTTGTCGTACAAAGTGATGCGTCAGATGTGGGGTTAGGAGCAGTATTGTCCCAGGTCTGGAACGGGGAAGAGCACCCAGTCATTTACCTCAGCAGGAAGTTGAAGTCCCATGAGGTAAATTACGCCACGGTTGAAAAGGAGTGTTTAGCGGTGAAGTGGGCTCTAGATTCCCTTCGGTACTATCTGCTAGGTAGGCACTTTGACATGGTTACGGATCACGCTCCGTTAAAGTGGATGGCTCAAAACAAGGAGACAAATAGAAGAGTAAATAGGTGGTTCCTGGCCCTACAGGAATTCAACTTCACAGTAAAGCATCGCCCTGGCGTTCAAATGGGGAATGTGGATGCTTTGTCTCGAGTACATGAATGCCTGATTGCTGGTGTTCCAACCCCAAGGTTAAAACAAGAGGGGGGGGGGGGGTATGTGACAGCAGGAAGGTAAAGTCACCTGGTTGCATCCAGGGGGTAGATATATTTCTCCCAGATTCAGGCTTTATGCCGACTTATACAACTAGGGAGGGAGTTGATGAAGCCCAGCTGAGGCTAGTGGGCTCATGGATGATTCATACCTCTAGGGAGAGTGCTGGGCGTCGTGCAGGCAGGGAGTTGATGAGACCAGCTGAAGCTTGTCAGCTCGTTTAAGGCCTCTATAAAAACTCCCAGCTTCATTAGGTGTTTGCTCATGCCTGGAACCAGACCTGTGTGGACTGTCTAGGGAGAGTGAACCCCTGTGCGGTGAGACAAAGCCTGTGTGGCTATTTGTTTGGACATTTACTAAACCAGGGACTTAGGGACTAGGACAGCACCAGGCTGATCCCAGTTGTTAGTTAGGGAAACCTGCATGTTTAGTCAGAGGTCAAGCTGACCAGGATTTATTTTGTTTGTTTCTTTTTGCTTTGCTGTGTTTTTGTCACTGTAAATAGAGAAATAAACCGCACCTTTTGATCTTGAAAACCACAACCTCCGTCTGCTGGGCCTGTTTTTGTGTGGGGAGCCCATCCAGGGGGTCACACACACCCGCTACCGAGCTAACCCCCTCACACAATCTAAAAGTGTTTGGTTCCTTTTCAGGAATAATACCAAGTGGGGAAACCCGAAAATTTACAAAAGGAGGAGCAGAAAAAAGACCCTCAATTCTACCAGCACGCAATTCTTTATTCAACTTATCACGAACAACATCTACAATAGAAGAAACCAAAGGCAAATTCGGAAAGACACGACAACCTTCCCCCGAAAAAGAAGGTAAATGAAAACCAAATAAAAAACCATCACGCAGGACGAGTGCCCTCTGATGCTCTGGATACATGTAAAGCCATGGTAGCATGTTTTGAATTTTCACCGGCGTTGTGGCTTTTAAGAAAAAGCTCCTTAGAAGGAGTAGAAGCATTAGAAGACAACTTCTTAAAACAACGAGAAGCAGGGTGCGAACCAGCACAATGACTACACTCGTGTTTATATTTACAGTTGTTAGGCCATTTACACAATCCATCGTTAAAATGAAAACACACCCCCCTTCGATACACGCTATTGGCATTGGAAGCAGGAACTTTAACCAAGGGCTTCTGAGGCAATAAGAGATTGAGCCACAGGCCAACATCTTTTGACCCCCACTTCAGAGATTTGTGCACAGATAATTTTTGTCGAAACGCCTCGTCATAATAAAACCACGAAAAACCCTGAAAATTCTTATACGCTTCCAAAATAATTCCAATATGCTGAAACAAACCAGAACATAATTCAGGGCATTTTTCACCCATAACGCTAGCGTAAATGCAAAACGCTTGCAACCAGTTGTTAAAAGAGCGTGGAACCAATTTACGTTTATCATCATCTTTACGATCACCATCCTTCTTATCCATCCTAAGTTCATGGTTGGACGGAAGCAAAGATAGAATTTCAACATAGTCTCCCTTCCAAATTTTTTCTTTAACTGCTCGAGATAAATGAAATCCCAGAGGAGACAATTCGAACGTTAAAACTTACTTCAAACAAGTTTCTGGGACCAAAGGAGGAATCAGAACATCAGGAGCAGCAGGAATAACAGTTGCCGTGGCAACTGAAGTAGATACAGGGACATTATGTGCCCCAGACAAAGGATCCAGACACACAGAAGCAGGAGTTGACTGTGTATGATTAACAGACTTAAAAGAAGTAACAAAAGTAGACATAAAATTAGAAAAAGAACAAAGCAATTCTCTCATTTGAGAAGAATTATTAAACTCACCAGCAGGAGCCGAAACTATCTCAGTCGAGGCATTCGCAGACCCTGCTAGCAGTAGATTTGGTGAATTGACAAAGTCAGGAGATGCACGGACATGACCAGACTCCATAGCAACAAAGATGGAGCTGTAGCAAAAAAACTAAAAGGATTCAGCGGGCGATCAGAAAATTCATGTATAAAAACATTAGAAGGCATAACAATACCTTTTGATTTACAAAGACGCTTCTTCCCCGACATCTGTTTACTATCAGTCGCCATGACAACCGAATCTGCTGTCATTGAAGGACCTGCAGAAGCCGTCCGCGGCAGTTTAGCTGAAGCAACAGCACTATAAGGGGTTAAATGAGAAGCAGAATAATTAGGATTAATAAACAAATCACTACTAGAATTAATAGCAATATTTGAATCAAATAACCTGTCCTTTTCTTTTCTCCCAGTGACACGGTCAGCCGGGGAATCGAACCTGCGAGGTCTCTTGTGTAGTCTCTGTGTTGTTCTACCAGGACGGACTGCGCATGCGCCAGCACTCCCAGCCGAAGTAGAAGGCCGAGCGACATCGTAGCTGGCAGGAGGGCCCGAAGTAGATGACGTAGGAGGGGGTGACGACATCCGACGGCGAGACACCGAATAACTGTCAGACACTGCACCGGAAGGAAGAGAGGGAAGTCCGCTCCAGGACACCGGAGGACCAGGGGGGGGGAGTACATTAGAATGCATGACATCCTGAGAAAAGAGATGAGGAGAAGGAGAGGGTCGAGAGGACGTTGCCGGCCATGGAACAGAAGGACAGGAGACATGGAGTCCATGGGGAGGAAGAGCAGGAGAAGGAGATGAAGACAGCTGACCCAAGATGGAAGCAGAGCCAGGAAGAGAGAGGCATTGCCGAATCCAGCTATCACCATCCTCAGCCGCGGCCCGGTCCATCAACTGACGAAGCAACTGCTCCATGACAGGTAAGTGCAGAAGAAGTGCAGATGATGTGCTCCTCCTAAATCTTCTCCGTCTTCTGCCCACTGATGACGCATCCTCTTTCCTTATATAGGATGCTAGAGGACCGTTATTTGGGGCAACTGTCAACATTGATAACCAATTCATAGGTTAGTCAGTTATTTTTTATTTATTTTTTATATATATTTAACTTTAATTTAATTTACAAGTATGACACAGTCCCATAGGTGGCGGGGGTGAGGACATTCCATGCCCCGCCCTTCACCTTCATTCCATGTGCAAAAGTGCTGGAGAGGTGTAACAGTCTCCTTTTCGTGCAAAGGACACACCAGTGAGAGTGGCCTCTTACATTGCGGTAAAAGGGCAACCGCATATATGTGTATATATATCACAGGGGTGGCTACTCCTCCCTTTTGATCCTGGACCAGATGTGGGTCTTGGGCTATTTAGTCTTTGTCACTCAGTGGGACGAATAAGCACACAGCTAGACGTAAGCAGACGAGCTCGCTGCTCGTAGGAGATAAGTGTTGTGTTTATATGTATTATGTGAGTACCCTTAACTGTTGATATAATAAATACCGCTGTTGGTTTTAAACATATTACACTATTTGGGACCCCATTTCTTTTTTAAATCCTTGCTGCCACCCCTGTGATATATATACACATATATGTGGTTGTCCTTTTACCGCAAGGTAAGAGGCCACTCTAACTGGTGTGTCCTTTGCACGAAGAGGAGACTGTTACACCTCTCCAGCACTTTTGCACATGGAATCTGTTTGCACACTGAAGAAAGAATATCAGATTGCTATGCTCACAATTTGATTGCGATTTTGCACATAGTTTTTGGACTTTGCACTATTTATTACAGATTGGACATTTTTATATTTTTCTTTGCACAGTTGCACCTAGTGTCTGTTTTGCACTCTGCACAGGATTACATATTGGACTTTGCAGATTTATTTTGCTATTTTGTACAGCCCCTATGGATATTTATGTATATTCCAGATTCTGAGTTTCATATGCACGCTGCACTTTGTTATTGTTTTTTTGATTTATGTTTATGCGTTTAGCATTCATGCGTTTAGCAATCTGTTGCACTCCCATTCTGGTGATATCTGTTATCTAATTTTACTATTTGATTTTATCACTAGTAACAGCGCAACTCTGGTTGTTCCAGCACTGGTCCACACTGGGAACATTCCCCCATCCACCTATAATGTGTAGATGGGGGAATTGGATCATTTCTTTTTTTTTTTCATTCAACCTAATAGTTGAATGAAAAAAAGTGATCAATGTATGGGCTGCCTAAGAGCTAAGACCAGCCATAGACAGTTTAAATCATCTCAGCTGGTTCAGCAGGAACTGGCTAAGATTTGAACCATTAATAAGCAGATTCTCTTATGATTATCACTAGTGGTTGCTATAGCCACTAGTGATAATCATTGTTTGTCAGGAGAATACAATTGCTGGGCAGGAGGGATATTCCCCTGTCAGCACTGTCTGTGTTGATGGGGGAATCATGCAAGTTTCTTTCCTGCAATCTGTGGATGCAGGAAAGAAATTGGCACCGTCTATTACCTGCCTAACTGAAAGGGAAAGTAAATTGTGAATGTCTTGAAAGAACATGAGAGGGGGAGGGAGACAGATGGGGGAGAGAAGGGATGGAGATAATGCAGTTCAGTGATTACAGTGTACTGCAGTCTGAAGTGCACACACTTACCCACGGTCCAGGCTAGAATCTCAGGCATCATTCACACACAGCCAGGAATGCTGTTGATTTTCATATTTCCTGCCCACACATCCCCTCTCTTCAGATACAGCATGCCGGGATAGTGTGGGCGGGACTGGAAGGAGGAGGAGGAGCTGTATTCCTCCCTGCTCAAATGTGAGGAGAGTGAGGGGGGTGGCTGGACTCACTGGGCTGTGAAAGAGTGTCATAGACTGACACTCGGCTCAGCTTGCAGTCACCACTCTCGGAATTTACAGGCTGGTTCTCCTGTCCTAAGGATGGGAGAAATCAGTCTGTTTTTTTAGTAACTGAGATGAAGGCCTGGGTCCCCCTCCCCCCCACAGTGCTCGTGGAGTCCTTCCTGCAACTCGCTCTTCTCCGTGCCAATGAGGATGCAGGGGAACGAGCAGATCGGGCGGCTGTGGTTGTGTGAGCGCTCGCATTATGCAGTGTCAGCGAGCAGAGGTAGGGGGGAGGAATCCCCTGCAGGAGCTGACTGGGGACGCTCTCCCTCTCAGGAGAGACTGTGTTACTCCAGCGGCGGCCCAAGCACAGCATAATGTTGGGGAGGCCAGGGCCCCCTCTGGCCCCCCCTAGGGACGCCATTGCACCTTAAACCAATTTTTTGTTTGCTTTGAGGGTCAAAATATGAGGTAAAAATACATGAGGTCAGGTCAAATTTGAGGAAGATTGACATCAGAAAGGCAGAAGGACCAGACGGGGTGTCAGGCAGTATACTGAGGGGATATGCAGACCAGTTAGCAGGTGTTTTTACTGATATTTTTTGTTTGTCATTGAAGCAGGCTGCAGTACCTTTTTTGTTTTAAATCTACTACTATTGTCAAAATACCAAAAAAAATCAGCAGTATCATGCTTAAATGATTATCGCCCAGTTGCCCTAACTCCTATCATCATGAAATGTTTTGAGAGGCTCGTATTATCACATCTTAAGGCAAGCATTCCTGTTGATCTGGATAAGTATCAGCTTGCCTATCGTGCAAATAGATGCACAGATGATGCAATTGCTACTGCATCGCATGCTGCCTTGACACTTGACATCTTGAGCACTGAAACACATATGTTATGATGTTATTTTTTAGCTCTGCATTTAACACAGTAGTCCCTGACAAATTAGTGAAAAATGTAAAAGCTTTGGGCATATGTCCATTGCTGCGCTCATGGATTATCGATTTCCTACGAACAGGCCAGAAATGGTGAGAATAAGAGATCAGATGTCTAACACTATTATTTTGAATACAGGGGTACCACAGGGATGTGTGTTAAGTCCGGCCCTGTTTACATTGTTCACGCACGACTGTACTACCATACATGCGTCTAACACTATAGTGAAGTTTGCTGATGACACCACTTTAGTGGGGTTCATACAAGATAATGATGAGACAGCTTATAGGCTGGAAATTCAACATTTGGTTGAGTGGTGTAGAGAAAATGATTTAATACTCAATACGGCAAAAACTAAAGAAATAATAGGGGATTATAGGAGATCAAGAAAGATCAATCATTGCCCGGTTTATTTAGGTGGCGAGGAGGTGGAAAGGGTGGACACTATTACATTTTTTGGGAGTGCATATTACAAGGAAGTTCTCATGGTCTCAAAATACTTTTTTTTTTGTGAAAAAAGCGCAGCAGAGACAATTTTTCCATCAGAGACTGAAGCAGGCTGGATTGCTTTTACGGCTTCTGGTCAATTTCTATCATTGTACCATTGAGAGTATTCTTCTCCACTGCTCTGTAGTGTGCTATGCCAGCTGCAGGGCAGAGGATAAGAAGTGCCTGTCTCGTGTGGTGAAATCAGCACAGCGGATCTCAGGAACAGAGCTACCGAATTCGGACACAGCATATGCAAGCCGATTAAAAAAGTGGGCAAAAGCTATTAGTATTGATCCAACCCACCCAGGTTACAGTGTGTTTGTCCCATTGCCATCAGGGAAAAGATATAGGACACTTAAAATGCACACTAATCGCTTAAAGCATAGTTTTTGCCTAGGGCTGTATTGTCCATAATCCCACCAGGAACAGTGTTTTAGGAATTTTATGTGGAATTCTAATATTTGTTTTATTTATTTATTTTTAAACAACATTTAATATTTTGATATATTTAAATAGATATGTGGGCATGTGCTAGGAGTATGTATGTGTGGCATACTAGCTCATTATGATTTACTTACCTGAGATCGAAGCCCCCGCAGTGGTCCTTGTTCACCTCCTCTGTCGCAGCCATCTCTCCCGGAGTGACTTCCGGGTATCGCGGCCCCGGCGCTGTGACTGGCCGGAGCCGCGATAACATCACTCCCGGCAATACATAGAAAAGTCATTAATAAAATTTTTTTTCAAAAAAATGCGTGGGGGTCCCCCAAAATTCAATTACCAGGCCCTTCAGGTCTGGTATGGACATTAAAGTGGTTGTAAACCCACTTTTTCAACTTGCACCTACAGGTAAGCCTAGATTAAGGCTTACCTGTAGGTGCAAGAAATATCTCCTAAACCTACATGGTTTAGGAGATATTTAGTTAAATGACAGGCGCCGCTGTCTACGGCGCATGCGTAGACAACGGCGCATTCATGGGGTTAATCCCATTCACAAAATCGTCTACTTCCCAGCAATCGCTGGGCATAGCTGAATGTGACGGCTCCCGCGTGCATGCGCAGAGTGACGTCTCCGCCGCTCCGGCCAATCACAGCGCCGGAGCGGCGCTGTGATTGGCTGGTGCGGCGATACCCGGAAGTAACATTCCGGCTATCGCCGCAGCGATGGCTGCGGTTCAAGACAGGGACACAGACGGCTTCGGGGGCCCCGGTCTAAGGTAAGTGGTACATAATGAGCTAGTATGCTAGTCATACTAGCTCATTATGCCTTTCTCTTGCAGGTGGGGTAAAAAAAAAAAAAAACGATTAGTGGGTTTACAACCACTTTAAGGGGAACCCTGTCGCAAATTTTAAAAAAAAATGCGTGGGGTTCCCCCCAAATATCCATTCCAGACCCTTCAGGTCTGGTATGGATTTTAAGGGGAACTCCACCCCAAAATTAAAAAGAAAGAAAGTGTAAGAAAAAAAAAAAAAAAAACACACAGACACCTTGGAAAAGTCCTTTATTAAAAATAAAAAATAAAAAACACATTCCAGCGATGTAATCCAATGTCCCGCGGCGATCCGATGTCCAGTGCTGCGGTCTCCACTCGAAACGTCATTGGCTGAGCGGACCTTCACTGCGGAGAAAGTTCCCCATCAGGTCCGCTCAGCCAATGACGTAGACAGGGTCTGAGGTACGAGGGGGCGGGCCGGGATCTGGGGGTCCACATAGGGGGGGGCCGGGATCTGGGGGTCCCCTTTGTTAAAGGGGTCTTCCAGATTCTGATAAGCCTCCTGCCCGCAGACCCCCACAAACACCGGGCAAGGGTTGTGGGGATGAGGCCCTTGTCCCCATCAACATGGGGACATCCTCCCCATGTTGAGGGCATGTGGCCTGGTACGGTTCAGGAGGGGGGGGCGCTCTCTCGTCCCCCCCTCTTTTCCTGCGGCCTGCCAGGTTACGCGCTCGGATAAAGGGTCTGGTATGGATTTTAGGGGGAACTCACGCCATTTTTTTTTTAATTTGGGGTGGAGTTCCCCTTAGAAGCCATACCAGACCTGAAGGGTCTAGTATGGATATTTGGGGGGAACACCACGTCATTTTTTTATTTTATTTGATGCAGGGTTCCCCTTAATATCCATACCAGACCTGAAGGGCCTGGTAATTGAATTTGGGGGGACCCCCACGCATTTTTTATTTTTTTTTATCAATGACTTTTCTCTGTATTCCCGGGAGCCGACAATTCATTATAGCCGTGAGTGGTTTTAAATGGCTTTTTTTCCTTCAGAAATGACATTTTGTGCAGGGACAGTTCTAAGCACGGGAAACAAGCGCTGCTTTACAGGCATACTATACACCCCCCAGGTACGAAATTTAAAGAAATATTTCACTTTTTATTTTTCACTTTATGCATTATTAAAATCACTGCTCCAGAAAAAACGTCTGTTTTTAAAACTTTTTTTTGCATTGATACATGTCCCCTGGGGTAGGACCCGGGTCCCCAAACACTTTTTAGGACAATAACTTGCATATTAGCCTTTATAATTAGCACATTAGATCTTGAACGTTCGAGTCCATTGTATTTAATAGCGTTCTAAAGATCACGCAAACTTTAGGTCTGGTCGCAGGGGGGTGTTCGGCTCATCCCTACTTGTCATCTTCTGACAAGGAATCATGCTGGGCAGCTTGCATGTCTTCTCCCTTCTCTTCTAGTGAATCTATGAGTTCCATCTTTGACTGTGATCCACAAATCAGCTAATTAGAATATTTCTTTTTAGAGAAAAGTATTATAAAACTGAGGCTTAGAGACAAGCTTCTTCTGGATAACTGTTAAAATATGGGTTGTTTCCTCTGCCGACTCTGGTGCTACATGACCAGAACAAGTGGAGGTATATTAACTAATATTTGATACTTAAATACAGCCTATTTAGCACAATGTGCATGGTTTAAAACTAAAAAGAAGCTATGTGAGTGTGACAGAAATAAGATTGTTTTCTACCAGTTGAACCAATTAATACCTGCAGTGCACAACAGTGGGTCCATTGCTCCTTCGTTGGTCCATGTTTTCTCTGACAAGATTACGAAACTGGATGATAGATGAGGTGGAATCTGGAACCCCATGATCAGGCCAAGCCGTAAAATGAAAATGACGAACAGTTTGTATTTCCGATTGTTTTGCCTGCATTACAAAAACGTAATTATCAAAGAAAATATATGTGCTACATTTTGTACACAATCATTTGAAGCAGACCTGACACCTACACAAAACATGGTTTGTTTCATTAAAGCAGAGCAAAAAATCAATGGTCATCCACAAGGTACACTAATCTATGGCAAACATGGAAAAATCTTTAAACTAACTTCAGAAAAGTGAAATCAAAATGATTACTAATGCTTACTGAACTTCACATGTCTTTGAATTCTTACTAACTAGGCACTCTTTTGTATCCCTTTACAGATACAGTGTACAAATAGGCTAAAGCCAGTCATACATGGAAAAATTCAGCCAGATCAGTATCTATCGATCAACTTGTGTACAACCGACCTGTTGGAAAATGTTCTCTCGATCTCGCTATAGCCAGCGCTCCTGATCAGTGTATGCTCATGGCAAGGGAGGCTCCTCGCTGTCGGAATAACTCAGCGGGAAAGACTCCCCCCATTCATTGAGTGTGCAGATGGGGTAATTAAGTAATTCTCTTTCATTTAACCTGCTGGTTGAACGGGAAAAAAATGACTCATGTATGGTCAGACTTAAGGCCCATACACACGATCAGACTTTTTGACAAAAACGGCCTGACGGACGTGTTTGATCGGATAATCCGACCGTGTGTATGCTCCATCGGACAATTGTTTTTGCTTTTTCATCGGACAAATGTTCACTGTGAATGCTCTCAAACTTTCCGGCAACAAATGTCTGATGGAGGATAATCCGATCGCGTGGACACAAGTCCCTAGGACTAAAGTCCAAAGTACAAACACGCATGCTCAGAACCAATGCTAAAGGTCAGACAAAAATAGCAGAAGTTGCCCAAAGGGTGGCGGTAAAGAGCTGAAAAACCACGTGTTTTGGTGAATGTTGGCTGAAAAAGTTCTGCCGTGTGTATGCATACCAAGTTCACGGCCAACGCCCCTTCGGACCAAAATCCATGGAAAGTCCGATGGAAGTCCGATCGTGTGTATGAGGCTTTAGAATGATTCCATTTAAAATCCTGGAACACTTTTGTAGCGGGTACTTGAATTATGTAAGGACTCTGGTGGTGTGAGGTTCCTTGGGGCCCCTGGGTGGCGCTGTTGCCTGGGGCCGGAGTTGAACTCACACCGCGAACCGTGCCTTTTTGTCCTCCCCTGGAGCTGGTACAGCGGGGCGGGGAACCCGCTGGGACGCAAAGGGAGAGGTCATAAAAGGGGCGGACGCCCTGTTTTGGGAGGAGAGTCAGAGGATGCGGCCGCACCCAGGCACCTTCAGCTTGGGTGCTGGCGTTCCGGTGTTTCAGGCCTAGGCGCCCTTGGCCTAGCTGGAGCAGGGATGGAGTCCATCTCAGGCACCTTTAGCCTGGGGTGAGGTACTATGGCGGATGCCTGGGGCTCAGGGGCTTCGACTGAGTTCCGCGAGGGTGAAGGAATCCGAGGGGGCCCTAACTCGTGTCCGAGTTTGTGAGGACTGGTGCGCGGTAACTTCTCCGAAGAGCCCGGCGCAGCATCGCCTCCATTTCTCCCTTGGACGGATTTCTTCCTCTGACAGGGGCAAAGTGAGCGAAGGTAAATTCACGTTCTATTACCTAGTCAGTGGCAGTGACTATTCACCACTGGTGACGGCACAGTGGGCAGCAGCAAAAAGGGAAAGGATTGTGCCTCGATCTGTCCCCCTCATTTTCCAAAGGAGAAAGATTGTTTTATTGTTTGGCAAGAAGAATAAAACTGAGCTGTACCTATTCACTGTGTGGAACTTGGGTTACTCAAGCAAAAGGAGTCAGGGACGAGGGACTGGACTTGACTCTAGGACACCTACATGAAAGCCCAATCTCTGGCCTTCACCTACCAGTTACGGAGGACATGGGCCGTGGTGTGTTTTCTCTCATTCTCCCAGGTACCCCTAGACAACAGCCAAATAACCGATAAAGAAAGAGAGAGAGAGGTGAGGCCGGTACACTTTGTTTTAATTAAAAGCAAAAAAACAAAGTAATAGTGAGTTTCTCATAGATCCAATTGGTGTTGCGTAACTTTTCAAAACACTGAAAACTGAACCCTTTCACTGCCAAAGCCATTTTCTTTCTTTTTTTGTCCCCACACGTGTTAAAATGCAAGTTTTTGGCCTTGAAATTACTTAAAACCTCCAAATCCTTACATATATTTTGAAAGTAGGAAGTCTGTAGAATTAAATGTTAGTTGCAAATTTTTATGTCACACAATACTTGCACACCTGTTTTTTTAAACCTATATTTTCAGTAAAATGTATTTTAGTACACACAAACAAATTAATGTTCCTATTTGTTGGAAAATTATAAAGATAAGTATATGTCAAGTAAATAGATACCAAACATGTCAAGACCAAAAATGCATGCACCCGTGAAATGGCGACAAGCTACGATACTCAATATTGTCCATAGGCAGAGCTTTAACCCTTTGCGCTGCCTCTTATTTAAAGGGAAACTTCACTTTGGTGGGAAAAAAAAAATAGCAAATGAAATATATATATATATATATATTGTGACAGCAGGAAGGTAAAGTCACCTGGTTGCATCCAGGGGGGTAGATATATTTCGCCCAGATTCAGGCTTTACGCCGACTTATACAACTAGGTGGAGAGTTGTATAAGGCTAGTGGGCTCATGGATGACTCATACCTCTAGGGAGAGTGTGGGGCGTCGTGCAGACAGAGATGAGGAGACCAGCTGAACCTTGTCAGCTCATTTAGGCCTCTATAAGAACTCCCAGCTTCATTAGATGTTAGCTCATGCCTGGAACCAGACCTGTGTGGACTGTCTAGGGAGAGTGAACCCCTGTGCGGTGAGACAAAGCCTGTGTGGCTATTTGCTTGGACATTTAAAACCAGGGACTTAGGGACTAGGACAGCACTAGGCTGATCCCAGTTGTTAGTTAGGAAACCTGTATGTTTAGTTAGAGGTCAAGTTGACCAGGATTTATTTTGTTTATGTTTCTTTTGCTTTGCTGTGTTTTGTCACTGTAAATAGAAAATAAACCGCACCTTTTTGATTTTGAAAACCACAACCTCCGTTTGCTGGGCCTGTTTTTGTGTGGGGAGCCCATCCCGGGGGTCACCCACACCCGCTGCCGAGCTAACCCCCTCACAGTTGGTGGAGAACCAGTGGCAGTTTTTTTTTAAGCCAGCATGGAGGAGATACTGAAACAGCTGGCTCTAGCAAATGCCAATCAACAGCAGACAAATGCAGGTTTGCAAAAGAGCCTTGCAGCTCATCAACAGAGCCTTGCAGCTCATCAACAGAGCCTTGCAGCCCAGCAGCAAGCTCATCAACAGAGCCTTGCAGCCCAGCAGCAAGCTCATCAACAGAGCCTTGCAGCCCAGCAGCAGACAAACGCAACTTTGCAACAGAGTCTGGAGGCTCAGCAACAAGCCCAGCAGCGATCTGAGGCCCGCTTCATAGACCTGTTGCAGAAGCAAGAGCAGAGACTACAACAACAGATGGAAGCAGTAATGCAGCAACGTCCGCAGACCAGTGAGGAAAGCCGTCCCACTAATACCGCGTCCTTTGGGGTCAGTCGTTTATTGACAAAAATGACTGGAGAGGATGATCCAGAGGTATTTTTGACCACATTTGAAAGGACCGCTGAAAGAGAAAAGTGGCCTGAGGAGCAGTGGGCTGGACTGGTGGCTCCTCTGTTAACTGGTGAATCGCAGAAAGCTTACTATGACCTAGAGCCTAACCAAGCAAAAGACTATGTGATGCTAAAAGCTGAAATATTGGCAAGGCTGGGTGTCACCCTGGCTGTCCGGGCTCAGCGTGTGCATAACTGGACTTTCCAGCTTGGAAAACCCCCCAGGTCTCAAATGTATGATCTCATTCACCTGAGCAGAAAGTGGCTACAGCCAGAGACTTTGTCCGCACCAAAGATTGTGGAACGTGTTGTAATGGATCGGTTTTTGAGAGCTCTTCCTACTGCCATCCAAAAGTGGGTAAGCCATGGAGACCCAGAGACGGCCGATGGTCTTGTGGATCGTGTGGAGAAATACTTGGCTACAGAGAACCTGACGGCCTCTTCCAGAGACACTCGGACTTTCCACCCTAAGACCAGACCATCCCCAGGGGCGGATAAGAGGATTCCAAGGGGTGAGGGTGGAGAGAGTGAGAGGGTGGGAGCTCTACCCCAAGTTTGGCGAGAACAGCCTGGGAAATCAGCGGCTCAAGAGGCGGCAAGAAGGATCGTTTGCTACCGCTGCCGGCAAGCGGGACATATTGCAGCCAATTGCCCGGTTGTGGAGGAACCCATGCAGTGTGACTTTCTGACGGGCAGACGTCAGTCGCTGTGTGCGACAGTCGCATGCACTGCCATTCGAGGAACTGAGAAACATTTATGCAAAATGTGTGTTAATGGTAGAAATGTTGTGGTATTGCTGGATTCAGGTAGCCTTGTGACCCTGATAAAGGCTGAGTTAGTTAAAACAGAGGTCTCTGGGAATAGCAAGGTAGCTGTTATTTGTGTGCATGGGGACACCCGAGAGTATCCAGTGACTACAGTGTGTTTCGAGACCCCCAAAGGTACCCTCTTTCATCCAGTGGGCTTAGTATCTCAGTTACCGCATGACGCCATTGTGGGAAGGGATTTTCCGAAGTTCTGGGAACTGTGGGATGATCCTGAGCCCCCCACTGGTGCCCCTATGTACCAGGAATGTGATAGCCAGAACTCCCCTGAGAGTGGTGAGGACTCTCCGGAATTTCCCTTATCAGTATTGGCAGGGGAGACTCAAGAAACTGGAGAGGAGCCCACCTCCTCAGACGAAAACCTACCGTCTGTGGAGTTTTCTGATCTTGAGGTTCACAGGGAAAACTTTGCCACAGAACAGTTGAAAGACCCCGCCCTAATAAAGGCACGGGAAAACGTAGTGAAAATAGATGGCGAGTTAGTGAACCCAGATAATACCTGCACTTACCCATACTTCAGCGTAGAGAAGGACCTACTGTATCGGGTGGCAAAAAGGGCAGAAGAAACCGTTGAGCAGCTTGTGGTGCCCAAACCTTACAGGAAGTTGGTGTTGGAGTTGGCTCATGGGCACATTCTTGGAGGTCATCTGGGGACAGAGAAAACCCGAGAGAGGGTATTACAGAGATTCTATTGGCCGGGGGTGATGAAGGACATAGAAAATTATTGTTCCTCCTGCCCTGTGTGTCAGAGGTCGGCCCCGATGCCACATTTCCGTAGCCCGCTGGTCCCTCTACCCATCATTGAGGTCCCGTTTGAGAGGATCGCCATGGATTTGGTAGGTCCTATAATCAAGTCCGCTAGGGGGCACCAGTACATATTAGTTATAATGGACTATGCCACCCGTTATCCAGAAGCGATCCCTCTCCGAAATACCTCGGCCAAAACCATAGCCAAAGAGCTATCTCTTGTGTTTAGCCGGGTGGGTATTTGTAAAGAACTGCTTACGGACCAAGGTACACCCTTTATGTCCCGGGTTATGAAGGAGCTGTGTAAATTGTTCAAAGTGACGCAATTACGTACATCTGTGTATCACCCCCAAACCGATGGGCTGGTTGAAAGATTCAACAAAACCCTAAAACAAATGTTGAAGAAAGTGGTGGATAGAGATGGAAAGGATTGGGACTGTCTACTTCCTTATCTGATGTTTGCTATTAGGGAGGTGCCCCAATCCTCTACGGGATTCTCCCCCTTTGAGTTACTGTATGGGAGACACCCAAGAGGGCTGTTGGATATTGCCAAGGAAACTTGGGAAAGTGAGAGTTCTCCCCACAGGAGTGTGATTGAGCATGTCGCCCTGATGCAAGACCGAATTGCACAGGTAATGCCCATCGTGAAGGAACATTTGGCCCAAGCGCAGTTAGCACAGCAGAGAGTGTACAACCGTGGAGCCAAGACCCGTACCTTTTCCCCGGGGGATAGGATACTGGTACTTGTCCCTACGGTTGAAAGTAAATTCCTTGCCAAATGGCAAGGCCCCTACGAGATAATGGAGAAAGTGAGCGAAGTGAATTACAAGGTCAGACAACCAGGAAGGCGAAAGCCCGAACAGATCTATCACGTTAATCTGTTGAAAGCCTGGAGGGATAGAGAGTCCCTAGTCGCAGACACTTGGTCACCAGCTCAAACTGGTTGCGTGATTCCTGAGGTTGGAATAGCAGCCACCTTGTCACAACCCCAACAACAGGAGGTTAAGGAGTTTGTGCTTCGCAACAAGGAGGTATTCTCTGAGCTGCCGGGACAAACATCTGGGGTAGAGCATGACATCATTACCCCGCCCGGTGAAAGGGTGAAGTTAAAACCCTATCGGATCCCAGAGGCCCGACGGGAGGCAATACGGGAGGAAGTACAGAAAATGCTGAACTTAGGGGTGATAGAGGAGTCCCAAAGTGATTGGTCTAGTCCCATTGTGTTGGTGCCTAAACCGGATGGGAGCTGGCGATTTTGTAACGATTTTCGTCAGTTGAACAAAGTTACAAAATTTGACACCTACCCCATGCCACGTATAGATGAGTTGATCGACCGGCTGGGAACAGCCCGATACATGACGACTCTTGACCTCACAAAAGGGTATTGGCAAATCCCCCTGGCCAAGTCGGCCAAAGAGAAAACCGCATTTGTAACCCCAGACGGGGCGTTCCAATATAAAAGAATGCCGTTCGGGTTACAGAATGCGCCGGCCACATTCCAGCGGAAAATGGACCAGATGCTGAGGCCCCATCGGAAGTATGCTGCGGCTTACCTGGATGACGTAATTGTCCATAGCACAGATTGGGCCTCACATCTGCCAAAAGTGCAAGCAGTCCTGGACTCTGTTCGGGAAGCGGGGTTTACGGCTAACCCCAAGAAGTGTACCATTGGGCAGGAAGAGGCCAAATATCTTGGGTACACCATTGGGAGGGGAGTAATAAAACCCCAACTCAACAAAGTCGAGGCCATCCAGAGTTGGCCACGTCCCAACAGCAAGAAGCAGGTACGAGCCTTTCTGGGAATCGCTGGGTATTATCGGCGATTCATTCCCCACTTTGCTTCTAAGGCTGTGCCCCTAACCAACCTGACGAAGGGGAAAGGGTCGGTCATGATTAAATGGACCCCCGAGGCTGAGGCAGCATTCCAATTCTTGAAACAAGCCTTATGTAGCCAGCCAGTGTTGTACTCACCCGACTTCTCTAAAGACTTTGTCGTACAAAGTGATGCGTCAGATGTGGGGTTAGGAGCAGTATTGTCCCAGGTCTGGAACGGGGAAGAGCACCCAGTCATTTACCTCAGCAGGAAGTTGAAGTCCCATGAGGTAAATTACGCCACCGTTGAAAAGGAGTGTTTAGCGGTGAAGTGGGCTCTAGATTCCCTTCGGTACTACCTGCTAGGTAGGCACTTTGACATGGTTACGGATCACGCTCCGTTAAAGTGGATGGCTCAAAACAAGGAAACAAATAGAAGAGTGAATAGGTGGTTCCTGGCCCTCCAGGAATTCAACTTCACAGTAAAGCATCGCCCTGGCGTTCAAATGGGGAATGTGGATGCTTTGTCTCGAGTACATGAATGCCTGATTGCTGGTGTTCCAACCCCGAGGTTAAAACAAGAGGGGGGGGTATGTGACAGCAGGAAGGTAAAGTCACCTGGTTGCATCCAGGGGGGTAGATATATTTCGCCCAGATTCAGGCTTTACGCCGACTTATACAACTAGGTGGAGAGTTGTATAAGGCTAGTGGGCTCATGGATGACTCATACCTCTAGGGAGAGTGTGGGGCGTCGTGCAGACAGAGATGAGGAGACCAGCTGAACCTTGTCAGCTCATTTAGGCCTCTATAAGAACTCCCAGCTTCATTAGATGTTAGCTCATGCCTGGAACCAGACCTGTGTGGACTGTCTAGGGAGAGTGAACCCCTGTGCGGTGAGACAAAGCCTGTGTGGCTATTTGCTTGGACATTTAAAACCAGGGACTTAGGGACTAGGACAGCACTAGGCTGATCCCAGTTGTTAGTTAGGAAACCTGTATGTTTAGTTAGAGGTCAAGTTGACCAGGATTTATTTTGTTTATGTTTCTTTTGCTTTGCTGTGTTTTGTCACTGTAAATAGAAAATAAACCGCACCTTTTTGATTTTGAAAACCACAACCTCCGTTTGCTGGGCCTGTTTTTGTGTGGGGAGCCCATCCCGGGGGTCACCCACACCCGCTGCCGAGCTAACCCCCTCACAATATATATATATATAGCATATACAATTGCAGCTCAAATCATGATGTAATTGAATGTTATTAAAAATTACCTTTCCTTTTCAATCTGCAGCTCTGTAATTTTCTGTAAAATTCAATGCAATATGGTTACCTGGAGGTGTTCTGTACACAGAATGTGTACAGAACGCCCCCCAGAAACATAATTTCCTGCTTGTGTGATTGGCTCACTGATTTTTCCCAGAAGTCTTCGCTAAGATACAAATCACATATCGGGTATCCCCTGCAACAAAAATTTATTTTTGGGTGAAATACACCCACTAGGAAAATCAAGTTTAAAGGGATGCAGACCCTGTAATTTTCCTCACTAGAGCCCTGCAGGTGCAGAAGCTGATTGATAATTATGAAACCACTCTTATTAGATTCACTTACCACATGGACACAAACACACAGGGATTTCTTCAGAATAATAAAAGGTTGGAATCTGCAACAAAGTTAGTTAAAATCCTTGCAATGTACATAGATCACCCAGAGGGGGAATGTTTTTTTTTCTCAACAAAAGCAGAGTTACTCTTTAAGGCATATAAACCAATTCCAGATGGCCAGGTCAGGTTGCCTTATGTAGGCTGCAATACCCCTTCTGCTATCTCAGTGATACTTCAGTGCCCATAAACTTATTCAGCAGACTCTGCTGAACAGAAAAAGCTGACAAGCTGCTAATCACAGCTATTCATCACAAATTTTCCTCTTCCACCTCCCTCGCTGCTTCAAAATCATTATTCCACCCTGAAATTTCCCTTTAATTTAGAGATTCCCCCCCATCGTCCCGATTGTCTTCCCACTGCTCTGGTACCCGACCTACCGCTCCAATCCCCAGTGGTTCTCTCTTCAGCACTACTGGTTTCTCCTCCTCCCTCAGTCTCGTCAGCTGCTGCTGGGACTTGGGGAGATTGGTTTCAGGATGAAGAGTGAGGGTTGGTTAACATGTCCTTCCTTTTCCTGCTTATTTATTTAGTGAAACTGAAGCTGCAATCTCTTTCTCCATCTCAAATGTGAAATATCAGGGATCTGTTAGGACCCCTGTTATTTTGCCAAAGCTCCCCTTCCAACAGGGCAGTTAAAAAATGTTTTTTTTTTTTTTTTTAAATAATACATTGTAAAAAAAATATTTAAAAAACATGAATTAAGGGTTCAATGACATGGGTGCTGTGGCTATACAGCATAAATGAGAGGTTTTGTTTTTGCAGCTGGAGCTGCTTAGAGCCATGTGCAGGCAACCTATGGGGACACAGTGGCTCCTGCAAGTCCCAAAAACTCACTAGACCATTTATCTGAGCATAGAGCCTGGCAGGACACTGGACAGGAAAGGAGGACCATACCGGGGCACATGCCCTCAACTTGATGACCTTTTCTCCATGTTGATGAGAACAAGGGCCTCTTGCCCACAACCTCGGCCCAGTGAATGTGGGGGTCTGCAGGGAAGAGCTCAGAATCTGGAAGCCCCCTTTACCAAGAGGGCACCCTGATACAGCCACCTATAGGAATGCGTATAGGGTACAAAGAAACCCATGCTCATTTACAAAAAAATAATTAAAAAGAGTAGACAAAACACAGTTTTTGTCAAGTCCTATAATAACAAATAGGTCCCACAATGTACATCCACCAACAATAACATCAACCAGCGATGTTGATCCACGACAATCATGATGCCCGCCGACCTGTGAAAAGAAAACTAAAACGCCACCCACTAAAACACTTCTAGTCTGTTCACTTCCCTCTTGCTGAATGACAGGGCGAGTGGAAGATGGCTGTTATATACAAGTGGATGGAGTCTCTCAGGAGACATGATTGACCATAGATGGAAATGACCATATTTGACCTTGTTAAAGGGTGCTTCCAGATTCCGATAAGCCCCCCCGGCAAGGCAGACCCCATCAAACACTTGGCCAGGGTTGTGGGGAATAGGCCCTTATCCTCATCAGAATGATAACAAGGTGCTTTGCCAGGGTAGGTTGAGGGCATGTGACCTAGTATGGTTTGGGGGGACAGTGGTTCATGCCTGTCCTCCCCCTATTCTGGCCTACCAGGCTGCAAGCTCGGATTAGGGGCCTGATACTTTTTTTTTTTTTCACTCTATCCCTGGCTGACAGCTGAATGTGCCTGATGGAGATGAGTTACTGGTTGTTAGGATTGGTGATGAGCCGTGGCTTAGTGGTGGTCATGTACAAACTCATTGTGACTGAGATCTCCTGTGTTTAGAGCAGTGCACTGAGTGGCCAATTGCAAACTCTAGATGCAGCTGTGGGCAAGAGTGGTATATATTGGAGCCTTTGTTCCCATATGTGAGTAGGTTTTTTACCTAATAAAGTTCTGTTTTTATACGGAATTACACTAATGGGTTAGTTCTTTCCGATATTGCTATATGATCTGGATGAGGAGGACTGATTATACCAGCCATAAGGAGGTAAATCCAGCATGGAAAATAAAAAAGGTAACAGCGCTCTCTGCAGGGACAACCCAATCCATTAACCAGGGCTACTCACAGGTGTCAAAGCTCGATGTGTACTACCACACTTGAATGCAACAATAGTAAGAAGAGCCAGCAAGACTGTAATCCTTGAAGTGTCGTATATTGGTACATTAGGGTGACAATAAAACAATAATGCTAACACGTTTCGGCAATAGCCTTAGTCGTAGCTACAAGGATTAGAGCCTTCCCGGCTCTTCTTACTATTGTTGCATAAGGAGGTAGAGACATGTATGTGGAGAGACATGTCTCAGAAGTGCATGAGACCAACACATTGGAGGGTGAGGGCTTTGGGTGAGGTGGTGGAGTGATTCCACAACACTAAAGTGCAGCACCTCTCAAGAGACTAAATATCCTCTATTACCTCTATGGTAATAGATAAGGACAACAGGGGGCGCATCTATGTGTAGCATTATAAAAACAAATTTATTCGCACAACAATTGGCAACTTACAAGACAATGTAGTGATATCAGGCATATACATGTAGAAATGTAATTTAGGGTCAGCTTCCAGTGATGGACGTTCACAGAACAGGATGATTTTCCTTGGGAGGGATTGCAGCACATGGAGACACCACCACAGGCAGCAGACTAAGTGTATCAATAGGTGAATGAAAAGCAAACTATTTAAATAGTAACTCTGCCTCAGTGGGTCTGATTGTCCATTAATCATCTAGATGTAAGAAAGCCGAGCGGGTTCAGTTGTCACTGGAGCCTATGGATGTAGATGGGAGCCCTGGAGAGCACTGCGAGACCATAAAGATGGCAGACGGTGGAGAGCACGTGGCTCAGGAAGTGATGTCATGTGCGTGGGCATGGTTAGGCGTTTTTGAGGCAGGGCTGCCTCTTTCTCAAACCAAAAGGAATGCTCCATGAGCAAGATGGCTTTATATAGACTGGGAGGACTAAAGGGTTCAGCAATGCTCTATGTAATAGACCTTATATTGACAACAGACCACACCATGGAAGATGAGGATCCATGTGTATTGCAAAAAAAATGTTTTTGTTATTTTTTTTTATAAAATTGACCGGCAGATTGTGCAAACCAATGGATGGATATGAAATAGGTGGGTGGGTGATTTTTCGTGATTATTTCTTTTTCAAAGGAGCCAAGATGATATTATTATTATCCAGGACGTCCTTACCTCCTCTTTGTCACAGTTTGTAGAATTCTGTAACAACAACACATTTGGCCTGTCTTTCACTCATGTATGTAGCAAATTGTCTTTCATATTCTTGGACCCAGAGCTTGGCTCCTCTGAAAAAGGAATTATCACAAAGAATTACTTCAAACCCACTGCTGGCAACTCTTATCTCCACTCTACCAGATGCCACCAGCCTCCCAATAATCTACTGCAATCCAGCAAAGGTCTAACCATTAGTCCATTTCCATAATAATTTTCCTCCTTGCCCTGTCTGTTTTTATTATTATCCTTCTTTTTTCACATTCCCCTCGTTTTTTTTTCGTTTTTTTACACCCACCGCCTCCTTAACCAACAATAGTGGGAAGCTGTCATGTATAATAGCAGTAGTAATACCACTATTATACAAAACAATTGGCTCCAGCCAAATGGGTAAATATTTGGGTGTTCGTTCAAAATTCTGAAAAGCCAAAGTTTGGTAATGATAATACTTTTAGGCCTCATGTACACTGCTGCTGGTAAACGGGCATTTAGGAGCAGTTGAGCATTTTTTTCAACTGCTCCTGAACTCTCCTCTATGATATCTTATCAGTACATGTACACAGGGTCATTTATAGTAGTTTCTAGGCAGTTGAGTTTAGAGGCTTTTTTTGGAATGCAAAAAAAAATGGGTGCAGAAGCTGAGTTTAGAGGCATTTTAAGTGCCAAACGTTTTTCGTTTTTGGCTATTATTTTATATTTTTTTTGTTTAGAAACGTTTCTAAACGCAAACGCGGCAAAACACAGCTAAACACGGCATGTTAACGTGGCAAAACTGACGTTTTAAATGTGAGTTACCATTTGTCAGGTTAAATCATTCAGGAGAGGTTGTAAAAGAGACATACAGTATACTACTCTCATTAATGCTTTAGAAACCAGACCCGAGCAGGAGCTAACACTGAAATATGTCAAAGGGAAATGATTCGATGAATATGACAGAAGGAAAGAAAATATGCACTATGATGACAAAGCTCTTAAGATGTACAACATCATATGCTCAACAAAGAAAGCAGAGCCTGTTTTTGCTGTAAAAGGAACGGTCACTAAAAAAAGAACTGTTCTATCTGGAAAACTGAGCAGAAAATGCTAGAGCTATCCACAAAAGAAAGTCAAAGCAATCACAAAGGTAACTGAAGACACATCATGGAGTGGCACCTTTAAAGTGTCACAGAGCGACAAGCCACGCGGTTGGTGCATAGACTCGGGTGCGACAAGCCACATGACTAGCGAAGAGACCTTCTTCACAAACATTAATTACAGTGCAAAAGACAAAGTTTTCCTAGCAAACGGGGAAAAGCATCACTTCAGAAGGTAAAGGCCAGGCAGAACTGCATTACATCACAAGGCAAGCAGAGAATCCTTGTAAAGAAAGTGTTCCAGAACTAGAAGGCAGCCTTCTACCAGTGAAAAGTCTTGCACTGCATAATGCACTGTGAGATGGCAGTCCATAGACGTCTGATGATTGGCCAAAGCATGCACCTGACCTGCATGCTTTGGCCAATTGCAGCGTGCTCTGCTTAGAGAGCCATAATTGGCCAAAGGCAGGGTGCCTTTGGCCAATCATGGCACAGGGGGCCAAATCCACGCTCACACTATATAAGGCTGCTTACACAGAGGCCGTATGTAGTGTGTTGGAGTGGACGGAGATAGAGAGAAGTTGAGCTAGATTAGGCAGGTTAGTTAGTGGCATGCGGGCACTATAATATATATATATATATATATATAGATATAAATGTACAGTGCATTTGGCGTACAGTATATAATACACTTCAGGCGGTGTATTAATATATAATACGAGTGCACGTAGGCACGTAGCCGAGTGCATGTGGGTCTGCGAGTACATGTGGGTCTGCGAGTGCACGTAGGCTGCGAGTGCACGTGGTCTGCAAGTACCTGTGTATTGTCTTGTTGAGTACCTGTGTACTGTATTGAGTATTAGTGTCAGGAAGCTAGTTGTTGGGTAATTTGGACAGGGTATATTCCCAATCCTCATAAAATTGATAGGTATGATGCCCGGCGGGTGTAGAGATGCGACTCGGTGTACATCTTGCGGCATGTATGCGTTCCCTGATTATCTGATCGAGGGCGAATACTGCTGTGCAAAATGTAAGCACATTGTTTCCATGGAAGCCCAGGTTCTGAATCTAGGGAAGCAACTGTCAGCACTGAGAAGACCCTCCATATTAAAAAAGATCCGGCAACGTACCCAGCAGGTGCCAGCACAGAGGCGGGTGGAGACAGTCAGGAAAAATAGAGGGGGAAGTGCCAGGGAGGCCGATCCTGGGCTGGAGCATCCCAATAAGTATGCTCCATTGAGTGACATTGGTGAAACCAGCCAGGATCGGCACTTCTGGAGCTAAGGGACTCTCCTAGCTGCCAGGGGAAGAACTCCTCCAGTGAGAGTGGAGGGAAAGCGAAGGGAAAGGATAGACACTTTCTGGTGGTAGGGGACTCAATTCTTAGAACGACAAAGAGGGCAATCTGTGACAAAGACCTGAAGCGCCGAACTGTATGCCGTCTACCGGGCGCTCGGGTTCGGCACATCACGGATATGGTGGACAGATTACTGGGAGGAGCTGGGGAAAACCTGGTTGTCATGGTGCACGTTAGCACCAATGACAAAGTCAGAGGCAGATGGAGTGTCCTTAAGAACGATTTTAGGGACTTGGGAGCTAAATTGAGGAAAGGGACCTCCCAAGGTAGTATTTTCTCTTGAGAATACTACCTTGGAGGTCCTTTTCCTCAATTTAGCTCCCAAGTCCCTATACTACCGTTACATCGAGCCACACCAGAAAGGGAGATTAGGGAAGTAAACAAGTGGCTGAGGATCTGGTGTAGTAAGGAGGGGTTTGGGTTCCTGGAGGACTGGGCCGACTTCTCAGTCCGTCACCAGTACTATAGAAGGGACAGACTGCACCTAAATGAGGAAGGTGCAGATCTGCTGGAAGTAAAGATGGCCAAAAAGTTAGAGGGGTTTTTAAACTAGGCGATGGGGGGGAGGGTCCAGAGGTAGAGATAGTCAGCGCGGAACATAGTCCAGAGGGTTGTAGTGGGGGCATTAGTGGTAGGTTGACTAACGCACATAAACCCAAGGTAAGTATAGTAACAAGTCCTAGTTGCAATCTCGGAACACCTAATAAGAGGATAGTATGCGACCGATCTAAACTGCGTGGCATGTTCACCAATGCTAGGTACCTGGCGGACAAGATGGGTGAACTAGAGATACTGTTGTATTAGGAGGATTTGGATTTTGTGGGAATTTCAGAGACTTGGTTCAACAGCTCTCATGATTGGCTTGGAACCATTCAAGGGTATACCCTTTATCGCAGGGATAGAGAGGTTAAAAAAGGGGGAGGGGTATGCCTGTATATGAAGAATAATGTACAAGTGAATGTGAGAGATGACATCACTAAGGGAGCTAGGGAGGAGATGGAATCCTTATGGGTAGAGCTCCAAAGGGATAAAGCTAAGGGGAAAATAATACTGGCAGTATGCTATAGGCCCCCTAATCTGAGGGAGGAGGGGGAGGTAGACCTCCTATCACAATTTGGATTAGCAGCAAGGATGGGAAGTGCTATCATAATGGGGGGATTTTAATTATCCAGACATAGACTTGGCAGAGAGAACCACGCATTCGTCTAAGGTTCCTAAATGTCTTGCAGGACGATTTCATGGGTCAGTTGGTGGAGGCACCAACTAGAAATAAAGGGTTACTAGATCTACCGATTACCAACAATACAGACCTGATCACAGATGTGGGCAATTTAGGAAACAGCGATCACAGGTCAATTGGCTTCAGTATAAATCACACAAATAGGAAACATCAGGGAAATTCAAAGACACCGAATTTCACAAGAGCCAACTTCCCTAAACTACGAACCTTGCTAAGAAGAAATTGGAATAAAGATATGGACTTTGTAGGCACACGCATATATTTAGTAAAAAATTTAAGTTTTTAATTGGATAAAGTTAAAACCATTGTATACAAAAACATTATAAACCATAAAGTTGAGTGACCTCAAGGACTCTCATAACACCTCTAATACATATACATATACCACATGTAACGAGCGCAAAGATTTGAAGCAAGTGATTTGAAGCAAGTAGAATGATATAAATCCAATGGTTGTTTGGATTCGTGGAGAGGTTGAGTTGTATTAGGAGGTCGTTGAGAGAAAATTGCTCTACATGTTGCGTGCGTTGATGCGCTTCTTCAGGAGCTTGTGTATATAGTTGAAAAGTTTATTTAAAAAATACCAAAATGTAGAGATTATGAATAAACACGGGTCAAGAAGGTTGTCCCAAAGTTTCAAAATAAAAATCATAGGCTCAGTGCAGGCATGCAATCAAAACCATGTATGGCTGATAAATATCACAACGTATTTATCCTGTGAATGCCTAATGTACCTCCAGCCACAGAATACAAAGTTATTTGCTGTCAGGTGAATGCCTGTTGGCTAATTTTTGGGGCCTGTACTGGCCGACACTTACTTCTTTATCCAGGCTGTGAATGCCTAATTTTTCAGACTGGAATTGAAAATCAATGGGTCTGTAAACGTTCCGCTAAATTGTGTCAGGTCACCTGTGGCCAGATGACAGATGCACACCGTTGGGGGTCAGGAGTGCACCACAAGGTAGTGAACCCTATGGCTGACTGCTGCGGATGGGACACTGGGTGGTTGAGGAAAGCGGGACCAGTGGAGCACAACAGGGATCCACAGGGAGCTAGAGCCCAATATTCCCCAGGGCGCGGGGTCTAAGATCCAGCAGGTTTTTACCAGAGCCTCTAGTGGTGAGGATTTTACGCTGCAGCTGGGTCCAGGTCACGGCCCCCAGAGTCCCCTAGCTCACGCTCCGTAGGGTAAGGAGGATAGAGGGGAAGCAGCAGCACAGGATACAAGAATAGTGAGGGGAAAAGACAAGGTCAGGGCAACAAGCAGACAAGGATAAACGAAGGACAAGCCGAAGGTCAAGGTCACAAGCAGACAGGGATAGTCGGGAACAAGCCAATATTGTAACACATAGACAGATGTAGCACACGGCAGGCAGGAACCCAAACACACAATGCTTAAACAAACACGTTGATCAGCAAAGCAGACTTGCAGTGCACAGGTTATGGTTAATATAGAGTTCTGTGATAGGACCTGGGGTGGAGCCAGGCTGGGAGGAGAGATTATAAAAGCAGCCAGGTGAGAGAGGAAAAAATAAGATAAAAGAGGACAGCCGCACTCCAATCCAACGTGTGTTTAATGAACAGGCACTACAAAAACCAGCTAGAACAGGATAGCTGACGCGTTTCACACAAAATCAGTGCTTACTATGAGTAAGCACTGATTTTGTGCGAAACACGTCAGCTATCCTGTTCTAGCTGGTTTTTGTAGTGCCTGTTCATTAAACACACGTTGGATTGGAGTGCGGCTGTCCTCTTATCTTATTTTTTCCTCAATTGCTACGTGCATTGCCGGCACCCAAGGTCTCCGAGAGAAGTACCTCCCTTATCCTATCTGCCTTGAGCGGCAATTTTTGTTTTAGCCAGGTGAGAGAGTCTGGCCTCTAAGATGAACACATGAGGAGGAAAGGTAAGATGGCAGACAAACATTACTGCATATCCATGACATTGTGGAACGGATGCGGACCCATTTTACAGATGTGTGAATCGACCTTATATGTATTTGACATGTATTTACCGGCTCCTGTCAGTTCTGGCTGATTTAGGCCGAGCTATTACACTAAAACCGAGCAATATTATATAAAAAAAAAAAATACAAGTTATAACTGTATAAACGATTTATATAACTTATAAAAAAAAAAAAAAATGATGGCAACTTTTCCAATAGCAGGATCATCTCCTGCACCCCCTTCATAGTCTGGCCTTGCCTCTCCTCCATGGCCTTCATGCACTCCTGAATTGACTAAATTTCGCAGATAAAAAAAGAATGCTTGTCGATCGCAGATTCGCTTAATACTTCTGGTATGTCAGTGTCCATGTTGTGGGACTATGTGTGCACAGCTAGTAAGTATTTTGTGGCTGCAAATATGACCTGGAGGTTTTTCATGTTCGCCTGCCATTAAAATGAATGGGACCCGCCGCTAACCTGCGGTTCGCGTACATTTGCGTGTGATCGTGTTCGCGAACCGTCCCATCAGATGTTCGTCCATCACTAGTCTCCAGTCCAGACCATTGTCTATGTGCCATGAACCAACACAAACACAGCAACAAGAGGGGGGGGGGGGTGGGGGAGAAGGGATGTAGCATTACATTACATTATCTCAATGCCAGCTTGTCCCCAAGTCTCTCAGTCTCTTCTGGGCCATAATCTGTGGGTAAGGAGCCAGCCCACAGTCCCTTCCAAAACACACAGTGACAGTGGCTTCTGTCACAGTGATGATTAACACACAATAGTAGATAGTTATCTACACCGGCAGAGTGAGTGAACTGACGTCACTATTTATTGTTGTAACAGTAACCAGCAATGTCCAATGGTAGAAAGGAGAGTGTTTGACTAAAACAGCCAATCGCCTTTATGGACAAGGCTATGGTAAATGGTAGAGAACAAGCAACCGCCGTGTGTGATCGAGTGGAGGTATAGTAGCCTAGTCAGGCTACTATACCTCCACTCGATCACACATGGCGGTTACAAAGAATAGCAACAAAGCTAATAAAGGGTCTGGGGGGCATCGATAGTTTCAAAAAACTATTAGATAAGCACATGAACGACTGCAACATACAGGGATATACAATGTAATACTGACATATAATCACACACATAGGTTGGACTTGATGGACTTGTGTCTTTTTTCAACCTCACCATGTAACTATATACAGTCTAGTTATATATATATATATATATATATATATGTAGCAATACCTTCAACTAAGAGGGCCGCAGCTTTAGTTTGGGCCCTGAAGACAGCTCCGCCAACCCCCGGCAATTTACTCGACCCCCTACTGGCACAGTTAGTTATGGCAACAATACAATTCTTATGCTATATGATTAAACTCAGACACCAAGGCAATAATGAAAGGGGTATCTAATTTACTTCAGATTGTGAAAAAAGGGTTAACAGTGGTAACAGTTTACATGAGATAGGTTGCAGAGCCCTGCAGCAATAAACCCACTATGCATTAATAGAACAGTAAAGGCGCGCCGCGTGGGCGACCGTTAACTAGGTGCCCTGTGGTGCAGCAACTAAATGAACTAACTAGCTGGCCAGGCCTGGCTCAGATACATAAAACTCAGTCTCTAGGGGATGATGGTTTCTTCACCGGCAAGTCTTTAAAGGTGGTGCACATAACAGAACAACATTTGTAATCCAGTGGGAAGATTGTGATAGAACAAACACTTTACTGAAGAACCTCTGAGTTCAACTCTGACATAGATCTCCAGTGAGAGTATCAGATATAAACTTGTGGGCCACGGCAGTCTATAGGCATATCAGCAATAAACAGTATATGGTCTGAACATACGCTCGCTCACCCCTCCGGACGCGATCCCAGTCCGGGCACTTCCACCGACTGTGTCCTCACACTCAGTGTCTCCAGCGATCGGGTCCCTGATCCAACCAAGGCTGTGGATAAGCGAAGTCAGATGCCACCCAGGCTCGCAGCAGGGTGGAAGGCTCTTTGGTGCTGCACAAGGCCTCAGGCTTCAGGCCTTGCACACCAGCACATCCGCACAGGAGGATCAGTCACTGAAGTCTCGTGTCCCAAAGAGGCCGAGCCCAGCCTCGCCTCCTCCTTTTATAACCCCTCCCATGAGTCTCTGGGGTGGAAACATTGCCGAAAGGGGTTCTGGGTAATGTAGTCTCTCTCCTCTGCTTTCACTTCCAGTAAAGTCTCTTCTCTACGCCCTTCCGACTCACCTCTCACCCGGAAAGTCTTGTCTCTCTCTATTAAAGGGGAATACCCCGCTACACACTCCCCCCACTTAAATTCTTTGGTCCCCCAAAGACAATTCTAGCATACACTGCGTACAACCCTAGACAACATTTCGTATGACGTTGGCATAGGGAATTCCCACCAAAACAAAGGGGTTGAATTCCCTTGCCCACAGGTCACATTATCATGAGTGGCCTGCCTAACTGTGCCAGAGAGTGAGTGGGGGCTGCCCTCCACCCAATGAACAGTGGAGGGATCCGGATTCTCTACACTCCTCCTGGTAGTGACCACAGAATATTCTGAGCTTTTCCCCATTTGTGGGTAGGTCAACTTTTTGGGAGGCCTTATAACTCTGCGAGCCCTTTGCTCTCTTGGGGTTTCTGGCTCTGGCGCCACAGGCTCTTCTTCTGTAGCAGGCTCGGGTGACACGGCAGGCTCTGTACCATCTGCTTCAGGAGCCAAGGGATACATAGAGTCTCTAGGGTCCTTTTCAGAGTAAGTATCACAAGCATCCTCCCAGTAATCTGATGAAGGACTAGATGGGATGAACTCAGCAGCCTCTGCATTCAGTTGTCCACCCACAGTGTCTTCAGTAGTTGGAAGATCTATAGCAGAAGTTCCTGGAGTTGGGGAAGGCCACAGCGAGTCAAGTTCTCTTCCTTCATCTCCACTGAGTTCAGAGGCCTCTCCATCTTCAGCCCGAGAGGTCTGGGACCGAGTGTTTGGCCTGGGAGTATCCAGAATAGAGACTGGTTCAGGGGAGTCCCTCACTGGAGGTATCCTGACCGCTTCAGCAAGTGGGAGCAGGTGGTTTCGATGCCACGTCTTCAGTGGTCCTACCTTTCCTTCTGGCTTCAACTTGTAGACAGGTAGGCCCGGCAGCTTCCTACAGATGACATAGGGTTCAGATTTCCATCTGTCTGCAAGTTTGTGTTTTCCAGGGACCCCCAGATTGCGTAGCAGTACTCAGTCCCCGGGCTGTAGGTCTTGCACCCGGACCTTCAAGTCAAAGTTTCTTTTGTTTCGAGCTCCCCTTTGATCTGAGGCCGCTTGAGCTTGTTCATAGGCTACTTTCAGGCTGTGTCTGAGCCTGTCCACATATCCTTTGTGGGATGTGGCTGAGGAATGGTCTAAAGAGGTGCCAAAGGCCAAGTCCACAGGTAACCTTGCTTCTCTCCCAAACATGAGTAGATATGGGGAGTAGCCTGTAGCATCACTGGTGGTGCAGTTGTACGCGTGTACTATAGCTGTATTGTGTTTGCTCCAATGTTGTTTCTTCTCACTATCCAAAGGTCCCAACATGTTGAGCAGGGTTCAGTTAAACCTCTCCGGCTGAGCATCTCCCTGTGGGTGGTAAGGTGTGGTTCGAGTTTTCTTGATTCCTAACGAATCCAGGAGTTTCCGGATCAGCCGACTCTCAAAGTCCCTTCCTTGATCTGAATGAAGTCGCTGGGGCAGCCCATAATGGACAAAATACTTCTCCATAAGTACCTTGGCTACTGTGGAAGCCTTCTGGTCTTTGGTTGGGAAAGCTTGGGCATACCGGGTGAAATGATCGGTTATCACCAGAACATTTCCTAGTCCACTCAGGTCGGGTTTGAGGCAGAGGAAATCAATGCATACCAGATCCATTGGGCCTTGACTTTGTAGATGGCCCATTGGGGCAGCTTGATGGGGTAAAGTCTTCCTCTGGATGCAGCGTGCACATGAATGGCAGTACTCTTCCACTTCCGCCCTCATGCAGGGCCAATAGAACCGACTTCTGACAAGTTGAAAGGTCCTTTCCGCCCCTAGGTGGCCATGATTGTCATGTAGGGCAATCGGAACAGTCTCTCTGTGTTTTTCCGGAAGAAACAATTGCCATTTGTCTTCCAGGTCATCAGAGGGGCCCCTTCGGTATACCACTCCCTGATGCACCTGTAACCTGTCCCACTCTTTCCTCAACAGGCGAGCTTCCTTTGAGGAGTGACTCAGGAGTCTGTTTGGATCCTGATTCTCCAGGGCTTCCAGAACTAATTTCCCCATGGGGTCTTCTAATTGGTCGCATCTTAGTTCCTTCTTGGACAGCTTCGGCAGATGGTCTTCCTCCAGTTGCGTTACTCCACAGTATTGTTTGGGGACTCCTACCATAGTAACTCCTATCTCTTCCGCCCTTGAGCCCCCATTGGCTTGTAATTCAGCCCCTTGACAAAGGGCCCGCACCCCGTGAGGTCCCACTTGAGTCCAGTCTTCCATGTCACGGGTGGGACCATGAGATCTCCTGGACAGAGCGTCTGCATCTCGATTCCCAATCCCTGGCCTGTACTTTAGGCTGAAATTGAATCCAGACAATGCGGCCAGCCACCTGTGTCCAGTGGCGTCCAGCTTTGCTGTAGTGAAAAGGTAGGTAAGGGGGTTGTTAGCGGTCTTCACAGTGAACTCCGTAGGCAACAGGCCGTAGTTGCCCTTTGTGTTCTTGGTAAAGTACTCCTCCCAGACCGTCATGACTAGCATCTACGTGTAGTTCATAGGGTTTGGTTGGGTCTGCGTAGGCCAAGACTGGGGCAGTGGTTAGGCTCTTCTTCAACGCCTGGAAGGCCTCTTCACACTTCTGGTTCCACTGATCTCTGACTGACTCTCCCGGCTTCCTGGGCCCTGAGTCGTCCTTTTCCCCCTCAGTCTTGAGCAGTTCATTCAATGGTCTAGCAATTCGGGCGAATCCTTCCACAAACCTCCTGTAATAGGAGCAGAACCCTAAGAAGGATCTGAGTTCTGTTACTGTGGTGGGTCGTGGCCAGGAGGTAACTGCCTCCAATTTCTCAGGGTCTGTGGCCACCCCTTCTTCAGACACTATGTGCCCCAGATAGTTCACAGAAGACTGGTAGAACCGACACTTCTCAGGCGAAAGCTTGAGTCCCTCCTCACTGAGTCTCCTCGACACTTTTTCCAGCCTCTCCTCGTGTTCCTCCAAGGTTCTCCCAAAGACAATGACATCGTCCAGGTATACAAGGACTTCAATAAGGTTCATGTCTCCTACAGTCTTCTCCATGAGACGTTGGAAGGTAGCAGGAGCTCCAGACAGTCCCTGGGGCATTCGATCAAACTCAAAGAACCCCACTGGGGTTATGAAGGCTGTCTTTTCCTTGTCTTCTGGATGCATAGGGATCTGATAGTATCCACTCTTGAGATCCATAACGCTGAACCACTTGGCTCCAGACAAACTCTGTAAAGTGTCCTCTATCCTCTGAGTGGTGTACTGGTCGGGCATGGTTCTCCTGTTGAGAGTCCTGTAGTCTATACAGAGCCTCAATGACCCATTCTTCTTCCTGACCACCACTATCGGGGAGTAGTGATGAGCCGAACACCCCTGGGTTCGGTTCGCACCAGAACCCGCGAACAGACCGAAAGTTCGCACGAACTTTAGAACCCTATTAAATACAATGGATGCGAACGTTCGAAATCTAAAGTGCTAATTATAATGACTATTATGCATGTTATTTTCCTAAAAAGGGTTTGGGAACCAGGGTTCTGCACCAGGGGACATGTATCAATGCAAAAAGAAGTTTTAAAAACGTCCGTTTTTCGGGAGCAGTCATTTTAATGATGCATAAAGTGAAAAAAAAAAGTCAAATATTCCTTCAAATATCGTTCCTGGGGGGTGTCTAAAGTATGCCTGTGAAGTGCCACGTGTTTCCCGTGTTTAGAACTGTCCTTGCACAAAATTACATTTCTAAAGGAAAAAAAGCCATTTAAAACTGCTTGCGGCTTTAATGTAATGTCTGGTCCCGGTAATATGGATGAAAATCTTTAAGAAAAATGGCATAGCTACCCCATCACACCCCCCCCCCCTCTACCCCAGCCCATTACCAGCCCCTTGTATGGATATTAAGGGGAACCCCGCACACAAAATAAAAAAGGCCCTATATACTCTGAACAGCCGTATACAGGCGGTGCATACAAGACAGGGACTGTAGGTTTGTTCTTATGTAGAATCTGTTTGTAATTTTGAACAGGTACATTGTTTAAGTGTAGCTCCAGCCAAAAAATCAATTTTTAAGCTTTTTGGAAAACATAGGGAAGGGTTATCACCCCTGTAACATTTGTTTTGCCGTCTGTGCAGTGTGCACCTGTTCAGAACAGTTCACCTCACTTTCCGTCCTAATGACAAATGTTTTTTGAAAATGTGGGTTTTTTATTGAAAAAAGAATTGGTGGCATCAGTGGAGAGGAGACACTTTTTTCCTATATTAACTCTTACAGGAGAGAATTTGCCTTCCTAGGGGTAGATTTCCTCTCACTTCCTGTTGTATCCTTCCGTTTGCAAGGAGGAGTCGTTTGTAAGTTGGATGTTTGAAAGTAGGGGCCTGCCGTATATACTCAGCTGAAATTTGCCCCTTACATGTTGGTGTTGCCACAACACTGTGAGCCCTCACAGTTACTCTTGGTGGGCGCATGAATGGGCCCTGCTGTGAATTATTAGATCAAGAATTGTAATTGCATGCCCCTGTTGAACAGGGGCTGAAAAATTGGGCCTTTGGTGGTGGTGGTGGTGTTGTTGACACAACACTGTAAGGCCTCACAGTTACTCTTGGTGGGCGCAGGAATGGGGTCTGCTGTGAATTATTAGATCAAGAATTGTAATTACATGCCCCTGTTAAACAGGGGCAGAAAAATTGGGCCTTAGGCACTGGTGCCACAACACTGCAACCCCTCACAGATACTGTACTTGGAGCACAGCAATGAGCCCTGTTGCAAAGTATTGCATCAAAAATTTTAATTACACGCCCCTGTTAAACAGGGGCTGAAAAATTGGGCCTTAGCCACTGGTGCTGGTGCCACGACACTGCAACCTCTCCCAGATACTCTAGTTGGAGTGCAGGAATGAGCCCTGCTGCAAAGCATTGCATAAAAAATTGTAATTACATGCCCCTGTTAAACAGGGGCTGAAAAATTGGGCCTTAGCCACTGGTGGCGGCACCCAGAAACAAAAATGTTCTTCCAAGCTATCATCATCAATCGGATCATTGAGGAGGAGGAGGAGGATAGTCAGTCAACATAACAGGATAGTCTCTCAGCACCAGTATCAGTCTTGAAGGGATGTGACATTTGAAAATAAATTAGTCTGTTATATCAGCTTCAGGTGTTTGGTAGCTGGTGGTGATCCAAGACTGGTTCATCTTTATGAAGGTCAGTCGATCAACCGAGTCGGTGGACAGGCGCACCCTGTGATCCATGACAAATCCTTCAGCAGCACTGAATGTGCGTTCTGAAAGAACGCTGGATGTAGGACAGGCCAGTAGCTCAATTGCATACTGTGCAAGCTCTGGCCAGTGATCCATCCTCAAGACCCAGTAAGCCAGAGGATTTTCGGTGGGGAAGGTGTCCAAGTCTGACCTTGCCCCTAGGTATTCCTGCACCATATATATCAGACGCTGGCGATGGTTGCTGGAACCGATCATACCTTGGGGCTGCGGACTAAAGAATTGTCTGAACGCATCGGTCAGACGGCCACCTTCCCCACCGCTCCTTTGACTGACCGAAGCCTCAGCAACTCGTTGTCCAGGACCAGGAGTTTGTAACCTCCCAGTCTCTGGGAACGGGTTGCACAGACCTTTCTGCAAGGCCTCCCGGAGTGGTCTCATCCTCTGCTCCCTCTGCGACGGTAAGATAAGGTCCGCAACCTTACCCTTGTACCGTAGATCAAGGAGAGTGGCCAGCCAGTAATGGTCCCTCTCCTTGATCCGAAGAATACGAGGCTCCTTCCGCAGACTTTGCAGGATCAGGGAGGCCATGCAGCGTAGGTTAGCTGAGGCATTCGGTCCGGAGTCCTCTGGGTCACTAAGGACGACACGATTCGCAGCCACCTCCTCCCAGCCACGTACAAGTCCACGGGTTTCTTGGGACTGTAAATCATCCCTAAAAGACTGCTGCTGATGATGCTGAGTGCCAGGCTCCACCTCCATGCTGACACAATCCTCCTCCTCCTCCTCCTCCTCTTCCTGTGCGATGGGTGGGACAGAAGGAACACTGTCTGGGTAAAGGGGGCCTTGAGAGGCAAGGAAGTCTTCCTCTTCCTGCCTCTGTTCTGCCTCAAGTGCCCTGTCCATTATTCCACGCAGCGTATGTTCCAACAGGTGGACAAGAGGTGCAGTGTCACTGATGCATGCACTGTCACTGCTCACCATCCTCGTGGCCTCCTCAAATGGTGCCAGGACAGTGCATGCATCCCTGATCATGCCCCACTGGCGTGGTGAAAAAAACCAGAGCTCCCCTGACCCTGTCCTGGTGCCGTAGTCGCACAGGTACTCATTGATGGCCCTATGCTGCGTGTGCAGCCACTGCAGCATGGCCAACGTTGAGTTCCACCTGGTGGGCATTTCACATATAAGGCGGTTCTTGGGCAGGTTCAACTCCTTTTGCAGCTCAGCCATGCGAGCACTGGCATTATAAGATCTGCGGAAATGCACACAGACTTTCCTGGCCTGCCTCAGGACATCCTGTAAGCCCCGGTACCTTCCCAAGAACTGCTGCACCACCAGGTTAAGGACGTGAGCCACACAGGACACATGGGTCAGTTGTCCCTGTCGGAGAGCGGAGAGGAGGTTGGTGCCATTGTCGCAAACCACCAATCCTGGCTTAAGCTGGCGTGGCGTCAACCACCTCTCGGCCTGCCCCTGAAGAGCAGACAGAACCTCTGCCCCAGTGTGGCTCCTGTCCTTTTTGCCTGCGTACTTGCGTAGCCCCTTGAACGTCTACGGAGCACCGCTGGTTCCGAGGACAAAGCACAGGAAGAGGCCATGGAGGAAGAAGAAGAGGAGGGGGTGGAGGAGAGAGGTGTGTCACAACCAGTAGTAGCATTTTGGAGGCGTGGCGGCGGAACAACCTCCAACACTACTGCACCTTGTCCTGCATCCTTCCCAGCTGCCAAAAGAGTGACCCAATGGGCCGTGAAAGAAAGGTAACGTCCCTGTCCATGCCTGCTGGACCATGAGTCAGCGGTAATATGCACCTTACCGCTGACCGCCCTGTCCAGCGAGGCCAAGACATTGCCTTCCACATGCCGGTAGAGAGCCGGAATCGCCTTCCGTGAGAAAAAGTGGCGTTTGGGAACCTGCCAATGAGGAACCGCACATTGCACAAACTCACGGAAGGGGGCCGAGTCTACCAACTGAAAAGGCAGCAGTTGAGGCGCTAGCAATTTAGCCAAGCTAGCATTCAACCGCTGGGCATGTGGATGGATGGGAGTGAACTTCTTTCGATGGTCCAGCAGCTGGGGCAGGGAAATTTGCCTGCTAGAATCGGACGTCGGTGTACTGCTAGCAGAGTGCCCGCAAGTACTTGGCTGTGACACACCTAATTCTACACCTTCATTCCTCTCAGTGCAGGTTTCAGAGAGGACTGAAGGTATAGTGGGGTTGGAGATCCCAGCTGATGCGGTGCAAGGAGAGGTCCGCTTTGTTCTTTGGTGTGGGTCTTTAAGGTAGGCTTGCCAACGAGCTGCATGGCAGGTCAACATATGTCTGGTCAAGCATGTGGTGCCCAAGCGGCTGATGTTTTGGCCACGCGATATACGCTTGAGACATATGTTGCAAACAGCAGCTGTGCAATCTGATGCACTCGACTCAAAAAAGGCCCACACCAAAGAACTTTTTGAATAACGGGCAGAGGCAGCGCCCTGCACAGGCGGAGCTCTGCGGTGTGATTCAGTCGGTGTGCTGCCCTTACGCTGGCCCCCCGAGGGCATCCTGCCTCGTTGGAGATGTGCCTCCTCCTCATCCTCCTCTTCCTCCTCTCTCCTATTAGGCACCCACGTGGAGTCAGTGACCTCATCATCCCCTCCCTCCTCATCACTGGAGCCAATCTGGCAGTATGCTGCAGCTGCTGGAACATGACTGCCAGATTGGTGTCCTTCTTGAGCATCCCTTCTCTCTGCTCTCACGCTACTGCCTTCCTCTAGCTGGGTATCATCATCAGACCCTTCGAAACGCTGGGCATCCTCCTGGAGCATGTACCCAACACTGCGCTCAAACAGTTCGGGGGACTCCTCAGGAGGACATGGTGGGTCTAGGGAAGGAGTGACTGATGATGACATTGATACCAGGGAAGAGGACGCTTTGGCAGCTGCTTTGCCAGTACCCTGAGCCTGGGTGAGAGAGGATGAGGAGGATGAGAAGGGCTTGGTCATCCACTCTACCAAGTCTTCGGCATGATGCGGCTCAACACGTCCAGCTGCCGAAAAGAAGGACAAGCGTGTCCCATAGCCACGTGCTGATGGCGATGCACCGCGTCCACGACCAGCACTGTTGTCTCTAGACACAGAGCCTGCTTGCCCTCTTTTATTGGCTCCTGACTGTCTGCCTCTCCTTGTTTGCCTTCCAGACATTCTAATGGCCTGCAGGGAGATGGGAAAACCAGCAATAAGGCCTAGCTTCAGGAGTATATTTTGCAGGAAGCACACTACGCCTGCTGTAAGTGCTGCAAATGCCTGTTGGTGTAACACACCAGGAAAACACAGCAATACGGGCTAGCTTCAGGAGTATATTTTGCAAGAATCACACTACGCCTGCTGTAAGTGCTGCAAATGCCTGTTGGTGTAACACACCAGGAAAACACAGCAATACGGGCTAGCTTCAGGAGTATATTTTGCAGGAATCACACTACGCCTGCTGTAAGTGCTGCAAATGCCTGTTGGTGTAACACACCAGGAAAACACAGCAATACGGGCTAGCTTCAGGTGTATGATGTGCAGGAGGCACACTCCGCCCGCTGTAAGTGCTGCAAATGCCTGTTAGTGTAACACACCAGGAAAACACAGCAATAAGGGCTAGCTTCAGGTGTATACTGTGCAGGAGGCTTAGCAACAATGACACTGACACTGTCCCTGCCTATCCTTCTCTCTCCCTGCACACAAGGTTTATCAAAGAATATGACACTGACACTGTCCCCTGCCTATCCTTCTCTCTCCCTGCACACAAGGTTTATCAAAGAATATGACACTGACACTCTCCCTGCCTATCCTTCTCTCTCCCTGCACACAAGAATAGCACAAAGAATATCACACTGTCCCTGCCTATCCTTCTCTATCCCTGCGCCGGAACACACTACACAAGGCCGCCGCGCTGGCTGCCTTTTATAGTATGGGGCGTGTGCTAAACCCCCTGAGCTATAATTGGCCACAGGCAACCTGCCTGTGGCCAATTATGGCTCTCCTAGCTGCCAGCGCTGTGATTGGCCAAGCATGCGGGGTCACAGAGCATGCTTGGCCAATCACAGCGCCGGGATTGCACTGCGATGGCACAGTGTATTGTGGGCCGTTCGCGTCACTCGAATTTGGCGCGAACGGCACAAATCGTTCGATGTTCGCCGAACGATCGAACAGCCGATGTTCGAGTCGAACGTATGTTCGACTCGAACACCGAGCTCATCCCTACTGGTGACCACACAATAGGGATAAAACTTTTTCGCGGAAGGGAGTTTAACAAGTCATGTGGCCACTCATTAAAATTAGAAGAAAAGAGGTTTAAACTTAAACTATGTAGAGGGTTCTTTACGGTAAGAGCAGCAAGGATGTGGAATAACCTTCCACAGGCGGTGGTCTCAGAAGGGGGGGGGGGCATCGATAGTTTCAAAAAACTATTAGATAAGCACCTGAATGACCGCAACATACAGGGATATACAAGGTAATACTGACATATAATCACACACATAGGTTGAACTTGATGGACTTGTGTCTTTTTTCAACCTCACCTACTATGTAACTATGTAACATCTCCTAAATCAAGTTCCCCACCAGATACCCCTGAACTGCCTGAAGTCAGAAGATCCACACGGACTACAAAGGAGATACCACCTTGCATGCTGTCATACACTGTCAAAACACACAGCATACTTGAACCCATATCCTGGGAAGACAGAAAAACTGCCAAAATGTGAAGCCAATAAATGGAGAAAAGCAGCAGCAGAAGAAAGTCACTTCAAGAAAATAAAGCCTAGACACTAGGGATGAGCTTCGTGTTTGAGTCGAACCCATGTTCGACTCAAACATCGGCTGTTTGACTGTTCGGCGAATTGCGAACATTATGGGCCGTTCGCACCGAATTCGAGTGGCACGTCATGGCCCATAATTCACTGCGGCATCGCAGTGCATTGCTGGCTGATGATTGGCCAAGCATGCACTATGACCCGCATGCTTGGCCAATCACAGCGCGGAAAAAATGGAGAGCCATAATTGGCCAAAGCCAGGGTGGCTTTGGCCAATTATGGCTCATGGGGTTTAGTACACGCCCCGCACTATATAAGGCCGCCGGCTTGGCGGCCTTGTGTAGTGTGTTGGAGTTGTTAAAAGAGAGAGATATCAGAGAGAGACAGTGTCATTTATATTGAATTAGACAGTTAGCTGCAGTTACAGTGTGTAGAGGATATATATGCATCCTAGGTGTTGTATATATATTTATACACTGTATTCAGTTTAGCTAGATCTGGCCCTGTTATTCTCTATACTGTGACAGGCAGGCAGGTGATTTTGCTAGCTGCAGTCAGTATTTCACTTAGTGTACTGTGTGCTTTGCATAGCGTTAAACCTTAAGGTTACCTGAATACAGTTAGTGACTATTATAGTGGTGTTCTCATAATAAAACCACAGGCAGAGAGCTGCAAGTATTTTCATTTAGTGTACTACTGTGTCCTCTGCACAGTTTTCACCTAAAACTAACTGAAGACAATTGCTGCTTTTCCCATACTAATACCACAGCAGGCAGTTGATTCTGATAGCTGTATTATCAGTACAGATATATATATACATCCCACCTTTGTGCAGCTACATCTCACTGGAAGGCAAACAAGGAGAGGCAGACAGTCACAAGGCAATAAAAGAGGGCAAGCAGGCTCTGTGTCTAGGAGGCAACAGTGCTGCTGGTCGTGGACACGGTGCATCCTCATCAGCACGTGGCCGTGGGACACGCTTGTCCTTCTTTTCGGCAGCTGGCCATGTTGAGCCGCAACATGCCCAAGACTTGGTAGAGTGGATGACCAAGCCGTCCTCTTCCTCCTCATCCTCTCTCACCCAGGCTCGGGGTACTTTGTCTGGCAAAGCAGCTGCCAAAGCGGCCTCTTCCCTCGGCTCAGTGGCATCAGTCACTCCTTCCCTAGCCCCACCATGTCCTCCTGAGGAGTCCCCCGAACTGTTTGATCACAGTGTTGGGTACATGCTCCAGGAGAATGTCCAGCGTTTTGAAGGCTCCGATGATGGAACCCAGCTGGAGGAAGGCAGAAACGTGAGCCCAGAGAGAGGGGGTGCCCAACAAGGACGGCTATCTGGCAGTCATGTTCCCCCAGCTGCAGCATACTGCCAGATTTACTCCAGTGATGAGAAGAGAGGGGATGATGAGGTCACTAACTCCATGTGGGTGCCTGATAGGAGAGAGGAGGAGGAGGAGGAGGAGGCACATCCAGGGGCCAGCTTAAGGGCATCACACCGACTGCATAACACCGCAGAGCTCCGCATGTGCAGGGCGCTGCTGTCTCGTTATTCCAAAAGTTCTTTGGTGTGAGCCTTTTTTCAGACGTGTGCAGCAGATCGCACCGTTGCCATTTGCAACATATGTCTAAAGTGTATCTCGCGTGGCCAAAACATCAGCCACTTGCAGTTCGTTGGCAAGCGTACCTAAAAAACCCACACCAAAGAACAAAGTGGACCTCTCCTTGCTCCTCATCAGCTGGGATCTCCAACCCCACTATACCTTCAGTCCTCTCTGAAACCTGCACTGAGAGGAATGAAGGTGTAGAATTCGGTGTGTCACAGCCAAGTACTTGCGGGCAATCTGCTATCGGTACACCAATGTCCGATTGTACCAGGCAAATTTCCCTGCCTCAGCTGCTGCACCGCCAAAAGAAGTTCGCTCCCAGCCATCCACATGCCCAGCGGTTGTATTCTAGCTTGGCTAAATTGCTAGCACTTCAACTGCTGCCTTTTCAGTTGGTAGACTCTGCCCCCTTCCGTGAGTTTGTGGAATGTGCGGTTCCTCAGTGGCAGGTTCCCAAATGCCACTTTTTTTCACAGAAGGCGATTTCCGGCTCTCTACCGGCATGTGGAAGGCAATGTCTTGGCCTCGCTGGACAGGGCGGTCAGCGGTAAGGTGCATATTACCGCTGACACATGGTCCAGCAGGCATGGACAGGGACATTACCTATCTTTCATGGCGCATTTGGTGACTCTGCTGGCAGCTGGGAAGAATGCAGGACAAGGTGCAGTAGTGTTGGAGGTTGTTCCGCCACCACGCCTCCAAAATGCTACTACTGGTGATTCTGACACACCTCTCTCCTCCACCCCCTCCTCTTCTTCTTCCTTCATGGCCTCTTCCTCTGCTAATTTGTCCTCGGAACCAGCGGTGCTCAGTAGGCGTTCAAGGGGCTACGCAAGTACACAGGCAAAAAGATGCCATGCGGTGCTTGAGCTGGTGTGCTTGGGGGACAGGAGCCACACTGGGGCAGAGATTCTGTCAGATCTGCAGGGGCAGGCTCAGAGGTGGTTGACACCAGGCCAGCTTAAGCCAGGAATGGTGGTTTGCGACAATGGCACCAACCGCCTCTCAGCCCTCCGACAGGAACACCTGACCCATGTGCCGTGTTTGGCTCACGTCCTTAACTTGGTGGTGCAGCGGTTCTTGGGCAGGTACCCGGGCTTACAGGATGTCCTGAGGCAGGCCAGGAAAGTCTGTGTGCATTTCCGCCGGTCATATAATGCCAGTGCTCGGCTGGCTGACCTGCAAAAGGAATTTAACCTGCCCAAGAACCGCCTAATCTGTGACATGCCCACCAGGTGGAACTCAACATTGGCCATGCTGCAGCAACTGCACACACAGCAGAGGGCCATCAATGAGTGTCTGTGCCAATATGGCACCAGGACAGGGTCAGGGGAGCTTGGGATTTTTTTCCACGCCAGTGGGTCATGATCAGGGATGCATGCACTGTCCTGTCACCATTTGAGGCTGCCACGAGGATGGTGAGCAGTGACAGTGCATGCATCAGTGACACTGTCCCTCTTGTCCACCTGTTGGAGCACACGCTGCGTGGAATAATGGACAGGGCACTTGAGGCAGAACAGAGGGAGGAAGAGGAGGACTTCCTTACCTCCCAAGGCCCCCTTTATCCAGTGTTCTTGCTGGCCCACCGATCACACAGAAAGAGGACAAGGAGGAGGAGGAGGATTGTGTCAGCATGGAGGTGGAGCCTAGCACTCAGCATCATCAGCAGTCTTTAAGGGATCATTTACAGTCCCAAGAAACCCATGGACTTGTACGTGGCTGGGAGGAGGTGGCTGCGGATCATGTCGTCCTTAGTGACCCAGAGGACTCCGGACCGAATTCCTCATCAAATCTACGCTGCATGGCCTCCCTGATCCTGCAAAGCCTGCGAAAGGATTCTCGTATTCGTGGTATCAAGGAGAGGGATCATTACTGGCTGGCAACCCTCCTTGATCCACGTTACAAGGTTAAGGTTGCGGACCTTATCTTGCCATCGCAGAGGGAGCAGAGGATGAAACATCTTCGGGAGGCCTTGCAGAAAGGTTTGTGCAATGCGTTTCCAGAGCCTGGGAGGTTACAAATTCCTGGTCCTGGACAATGTGTTACTGAGGCTTCGGTCAGTCAAAGAAGGAGCGGTGGAGAAGGTGGCCGTCTAACCGATGCGTTCAGACAATTTTTTAGTCCGCAGCCCCAAGGTATGAGCAGTTCAAGCAACCATCGCCAGCGTCTGATTCACATGGTGCAGGAATACCTAGGGGCAAGATCAGACTTGGACACCTTTCCCACCGAAAATCCTCTGGGTCACTGGGTCTTGAGGATGGATCACTGGCCAGATCTTGCACAGTATGCAATTGAGCTACTGGCCTGTCCTGCATCCAGCGTTCTTTCAGAATGCACATTCAGTGCTGCTGGAGACTTTGTAACCGATGACAGGGTGCGCCTGTCCACCGAATCGGTCCATCGGTTGACCTTCATAAAAATGAATCAGTCTTGGATCACCAGCTACCAAGCACCTGATGCTGATGTAACCGAATAATTTTTTTTGAATGTGAGATGCCTTTAAGACTGCCTATGCTGATGCTGAGTGACTATCCTGTTATTCTGAGTGACTATCCTCTTCCTCCTCAATGTTCATGCTGATAGCTTAAAAGAAAATTTTTGGTTCTGGGCACCGCCACCAGTGGCTAAGGCCCAATTTTTCAGCCCCTGTTTAACAGGGGCGTGTAGTTACAATGTTTGATGCAATACTTTGCAGCAGGGCTCATTCTTGCGCTCCAACTACAGTATCTGTGAGGGGTTGCAGTGTTGTGGCACCAGCACCAGTGCTTAAGGCCCAATTTTTCAGCCCCTGTATAACAGGGGTGTGTAACTACAATTTTTGATGCAATACTTTGCAGCAGGGCTCATTCCTGCGCTTCAACTAGAGTTTCTGTGAGGGGTTGCAGTGTTTTGGCACTGCCACCAGTGGCTAAGGCCCAATTTTTCTGCCCCTGTTTAACAGGGGCGTCTATTTACAATTTTTTCTGTAATAATTTGCAGCAGGGCTAATTCCTACGCTCCAACTAGAGTATCTGTGAGGGGTTGCAGTGTTGTGGCACCAGTGCCTAAGGCCCAATTTTTCTGCCCCTGTTCAACAGGGGCATGTAATTACAATTCTTAATCTAATATTTCACAGCAGGGCCCATCCCTGCGCCCACCAAGAGTAACTGTGAGGGCTTACAGTGTTGTGGCAACACCACCACCAAAGGCCAAATTTTTCTGCACCTGTTCAACAGGTGCATGTAATTACAATTCTTGATATAATATTTCACAGCAGGGCCCGTTCCAGCGCCCACCAAGAGTAACTGTGAGGACTTACAGTGTTGTGGCACCAGCACCAGCACCACCAAAGGCCCAATTTTTCTGCCACTGTTCAACAATGGCATGTAATTACAATTCTTGATATACTGTAATAGTTCACAGCACAGCGTTCCAGCACCCACCAAGAGTAACTGTGAGGGCTCACAGTGTTGTGGCAACACCAACACCTAAGGCCCAAATTTCTGCAGAGTACATAGGGCAGGCCCCTACTTTCAAGCATCCAAGTTTCAATCAACTCCTACTTACTAGGGATGAGCTTTGAGTTCGAGTCAAACTCATGTTCGACTCGAACATTGCCTGTTCGCCCGTTCGCCGAACAGCAAACAATTTGGGGTGTTCGCGGCAAATTCGAAAAGTCTATGGGAGAAATCTAAAGTGCTAATTATAAAGGCTAATATGCAAGTTATTGTCCTAAAAAGTGTTTGGGGACCCGGGTCCTGCCCCAGGGGACATGTATCAATGCAAAAAAAAGTTTTAAAAACAGCCGTTTTTTCGGGAGCAGTGATTTTAATAATGCTTAAAATGAAAAAATAAAAGTGAAATTTTCCTTTAAATTTCGTACCTGGGGGGTGCGTATAATATGCATGTAAAGTCGCGCTTGTTTCCCGTGCTTAGAACTGTCCCTGCACAAAATGTAATTTCTGAAGGAAAAAAAGTCATTTAAAACTCACTCACTATTAATGAATTGTCGGCTCCCGGCAATACATAGAAAAGACATTGATAAAAAAAAAAAAGCGTGGGGGTCCCCCCAAATTCAATTACCAGGCCCTTCAGGTCTGGTATAGATATTAAGGGGAACCCCGCCGCAAATAAAAAAAAAAAATGCGTGCGGTTCCCCCCAAATATCCATACCAGGCCCTTCAGGTCTGGCATGGATTTTAAGGGGATCTCCACCACAAATAAGAAAACAAATGGCGTGGAGTCCCCCCAAAAATCCATACCAGACCCTTATCCGAGCACGCAACCTGGCAGGCCGCAGGAAAAGAGGGGGGGACCAGAGAGCGCCCCCTCCCCCTCCTGAACCGTACCAGGCCACATGCCCTCAACATGGGGAGGATGTCCCCATGTTGATGGGGACAAGGGCCTCATCCCCACAACCCTTGCCCGGTGGTTGTGGGGGTCTGCGGGCAGGGGGTTAATCGGAATCTGGAAGACCCCTTTAACAAAGGGGACCCCCAGATCCCGGCCCCCCCCTATGTGAATTGGTAAGGGGTACATTGTACCCCTACCATTTTATGAAGAAAGTGTAAAAAAAAAAAAAAAAAACACACAAACACCTTGGAAAAGTCCTTTATTTAAAAAAAACAACAAAAAAAACATTCCAGCGATGAAATCCAGTGTCCCGTGGCGATCCCATGTCCAGCGCTGTCCGTCATTGGCTGAGCCTGAGTGGACCTGATGGGGAACTTCCTCCGCAGTCTATTAAATGTATAGACCCGCCCCTTCTAAAGTTCCCCATCAGGTCCGCTCAGCCAATGACTAGGTGTAAGGCTAAGCGGACCAGATGCGGAACGTGAGAAGGGGCTGGTCTATTCATGTATTACACAGTGAAGGAAGTTCCCCATCAGGTCCGCTCAGGCCAATGACGTAGGCGGGGTCTGACATACGAGGGGGCGGACCTGATGGGGAACTTCCTTCACTGTGTAATACATGAATAGACCCGCCCCTTCTCATGTTCCGGATCTGGTCCGCTTAGTTTTACACCTAGTCATTGGCTGAGCGGACCTGATGGGGAACTTTAGAAGGGGCGGATCTATTCATGTATTACACAGTGAAGGAAGTTCCCCATCAGGTCCGCCCCCTCGTATGTCAGACCCCGCCTATGTCATTGGCCTGAGCGGACCTGATGGGGCCGCTCTCTCGTCCCCCCTCTTTTTATGCAGCCTGCCAGGTTGCGTGCTCGGATAAGGGTCTGGTATGGATTTTTGGGGGGACTCCACGCCATTTTGTTTTAAAATTTGGGGTGGAGTTCCCCTTAAAATCCATGCAAGACCTGAAGGGCCTGGTATGGATATTTGGGGGGAACCGCACGCATTTTTTTTTTAATTTGCGGCGGGGTTCCCCTTAATACCTATACCAGACCTGAAGGGCCTGGTAATTGAATTTGGGGGGACCCCCACGCTTTTTTTTTTTTATCAATGACTTTAATATGTATTGCCGGGATCCGACAATTCATTAATAGCAGCGAGTGAGTTTTAAATGACTTTTTTTCCTTCAGAAATGACATTTTGTGCAGGGACAGTTCTAAGCACGGAAAACAAGCGCGACTTTACATGCATATTATACACCCCCCCCCCAGGTACGAAATTTAAAGGAAAATTTCACTTTTATTTTTTCATTTTAAGCATTATTAAAATCACTGCTCCCGAAATAACGTCTGTTTTTAAAACTTTTTTTTACATTGATACATGTCCCCTGGGGCAGGACCCGGGTCCCCAAACACTTTTTAGGACAATAACTTGCATATTAGCCTTTATAATTAGCACTTTAGATTTCGAACGTTCGAGTCCATTGTATTTAATAGGGTTCTAAAGTTCACGCGAACATTCTGTCTGTTCGCAGGTTCTGGTGTGAACCGAACAGGGGGGTGTTCGGCTCATCCCTACTACTTACAAATGGAGGGAGACAACAGGAAGTGAGAGGAAATCTACCCCTAGATGCTTTATCACCAATCCTTGTTTCCCTAAAAACCCCAAATTTTCTAAATCCAATTGTTATTGGGACAGAAAGTGAGGTGAAATCTTCTAAACAGGTGCACTGACAGCAAAACAAATGTTACAGGGGTGATGCAGTTTTTCTCAATGATTTTCATCCATATTGCCCGGACCAGACATGACATTAAAGCCGCAAGCAGTTTTAAATGACTTTTATTCCTTTAGAAATGTCATTTTGTCCAGGGACAGTTCTAAACAAGGGAAACGTGCACCACTTTACAGGCATGCTGTAGACACCCCCCAGCAGTGTTGCCAACCGTCCGTATTTTTACGGACAGTCCGTAAAAACGGGCACCCCCCCGTTCGTAAATGTCCGTAGTTGCGGAAATGTCCCAGTAAAAATAGCCAAGATCGGTTCGGCTTGGAACTGCGCATGCGCAGTTCCGGAGCTAGCCGAGCCGAGCATATGCTGTATTCGGCCGGCGGATTTCACAGAGGCTGTGCCGCGCGGCGCCGGCGAGTGATGTATTAGGCCATCCCGCCAGGCGCGCACGCACCAGAATTTTAAATCTGTAACTAACCAGGACGACGGAGGAGTACAGCACTGGAGAAGGAGTCAAGACTCGGAGGCTGAGCACCACGCGGCGGTGGCGGAATGGAGGATCCTGCTGCAGCCAGGCAATACAAAGTTCACAGGGGAGTCGGGGACGGACAGAGTGACAGACAGCCCAGCCGACAGTGACATCAGGTGATGGTGGCAGAGGGGGATCCGATGGAGGCAGGGGGTGATGGTGGCACCGCAGAGGGGGACGATGGAGGCAGGGGGTTAAATGGAGGCAGGGGGAAATTGGAGGCAGGGGGTGATGGTGGCATCGCAGAGGGGGATGGAGGCAGGGGGAGATTGGAGGCAGGGGGAGATTGGAGACACCACAGAGCGGGATGGTGGCACCGCAGAGGGTGGGGGATGGAGACAGGGGTTGTTGGTGGCACCGCAGTGGGGGATGGAGGCAGGGACGATGGAGGCAGGGGGTGATTGGAGGCAGGGGGCCTGGGAGAGATTGGAGGCAGGGGGAGATTGTGGCACCGCAGAGGGGGGTGAAGGCAGGGGGTGTTGGTGGCAGAGGGTGTTGGTGGCAGAGGGGGATGGAGGCAGGGGGTGATGTGACTAAATAATTTGCCCTTATTATATCGAAAATAACAAAAATATGTTTTTTTACCTTAATATCTACCTTAAATCACATTGCTATTTCCCTAGCGTACTTGTTTGTAGCCTAAATACTGAAATTTGCACCTAAAAATGTAATTTACTAACTTTTGTGAAATGAAATGCCAGTAAAAGCGCCAGTAAATTTCGGGTGTCGTGCCAGTAAATTTCAAGCTGGTAGGTTGGCAACACTGCCCCCCAGGCACGATATTTAAAGGAATATTTCACTTTTATTTTTTCACTTTAACCACTTGCCGACCGCTCACGGCATATATACGTCGGCAGAATGTCTCGTACAGGCACAATCACGTACCTGTACGTGGCCCTTTAACTGCCGAAGTCGGGGTCACGCTCGCGACCCCCCTGCCTTCCCCGTGAGTCGGGTCGCGGGTCCCGCGGACTCGATCGCCGCGGGGATCCCCGCGATCGTCTCACGGAGGCTCGGAGTGGGGAGATGTGTGTGTGTAAACACATCATCTCCCCGCTCCTCTACTGACAATGTCAGCGATCTCCGCTCTGTGTAATCAGAGCGGAGATCGGTCACGTGTCAGTCGTAGCCATGCCCCCACACAGTAGTAAACACTCCCCTAGGCACACTTAACCCCTCCAGCGCCCCTAGTGGTTAACCCCTTCACTGCCAGTGTAATTTTCACAGTAACCAGTGCATTTTTATTGCACTGGTCGCTGTGAAAATGACAATGGTCCCAAAAATGTGTCAAAAGTGTCCGATGTGTCCGCCATAATGTCGCAGTCATGAAAAAAATCGCTGATCGCCGCCATTACTAGTAAAAAAAATTTTTTTTATAAAAATGCCTTAAAACTATCCCCTATTTTGTAAACGCTATAATTTTTGCGCAAACCAATCAATAAACGCCGATTGCGGGTTTTTTTTACCAAAAATATGTAGAAGAATACGTATCGGCCTAAACTGAGGAAAAATAAAAAAAAATTATATATTTTTTGGGGATATTTATTATAACAAAAAGTAAAAAATGTCATTTTTTTCAAAATTTTCGCTCTATTTTTGTTTATAGCGCAAAAAATAAAAACCGCAGAGGTGATCAAATACCACCAAAAGGAAGCTCTATTTGTGGGAAAAAAAGGACGCAAATTTTGTTTGAGAGCCACGTCGCACGACCGTGCAATTGTCAGTTAAAGCGACGCAGTGCCGAATCGCAAAAAGGGGCCTGGTCATAATGGCCCGTATTGGTCCGGGGCTTAAGTGGTTAAGCATCATTAAAATCACTGCTCCTGAAAAAACTTCAGTTTTTAAAACTTTTTTTTGCATTGATACATGTACCTTGGGGCAGGACCCGGGTCCCAAACCCTTTTTAGGACATTAACTTCCATCCTTATCTATGTTGATGACATTATAACCTGTTTTAAACAAGAAGGGGATTACAATCATAGTTCACAAGCTGAAAGAAAATTTTTAAATCAGAGAACTTGGGAATATTAGCTACTATCTGGGAATCCAAATAGAGAGAGAAGAAGATGGAAGTTATCTTCTCAACTAATCTCCAACATCTTGGAACAATTCCATGTGCAAGATGCAAAGGAAGTGAAAACTCCTATGGAGCTAGGCTATCTAAAGAGCAATGAAGCAGAAAACTTGCTACCAAACAATGACATGTATCAGTAATCAGTAAGCTGCTATAAGTTGCCACTGTGACAAGACCAGACATAGCCGCAGTAGTGGGCATACTATGCAGGAAAGTCTCAGCTCCCTGTCAGCGTGACTGGAACGCAGTGACGAGAGTAATGCAGTGATTGCTGGTAACCGTAACAATTCAGATGAAGTTACGGTTACCAGCAACATCAAATCCAACACTGGTCGGTTATGTGGATGCTGATTGGGCCGGTGACTACACATACTGCAAATCCACAAGTTGATCCATCTTCCAGTATAGGGAAGGAACCATAAGTGGGTCTAGTCGAAAGCAAGCAACTGTTGCTCTATCTTCAATTGAAGCAGAGTACATTGCAGCAGCATACACTTGTCTAGAAGCGATATGGATTTGTCAACTTTTTGTGGACATTCAGATAGGCATGTCAAAACCAATTCCCATTTTTGAAGACAACCAGGGTTGTATAAAGCTTACATAATCAGAAAGGGTCAATCCTAGGACCAAACACATCAACGCCAAGTATCACCTACTGAGGGATAATCAAGAGCAAGGTGTTATTGACATTCAATACTGCCCATCAGAGGAGATGACTGCCTATGCACTCACCAAACCTTTGTCGAAGGAACATCATAGCTATTTCCAAAAGAAGCTGAATATAATTTGACAAAAGGACATGTTGTTGAGAAGGGGGGTTGGAAGAACAACAGCATGGTTGATAATAAACTGGCAATACTGTATGCATTATACCTATCTATCCAGAAGGTGGAACTGCAGTGTTATAGTGTGTTATTCTATGGTAATGTTATCACAGGGTGTTCAGTCTATGTTCAGTGTATGTACTTCTATATTCCTGCTTCCTGTTTTGTCTCTCCATGATAAAGACATGATGTAAAGACATGTTCTGATATTCCTCAATAAAGTAAAGTATTCTCTGCATCCAAGAAGCTTCTAGCGCTTAATTGCAATACTCTGCACAATATACGAAAGGTCGCTCTCGCCAAACCAACCTTTTAACATTTTACGAGGAAGTAAGCTGCCATCTGGACAAAGGTATGTCGGTGGATGTAGTCTATCTAGATTTTGAAAAAGCATTTGATACAGCCCCCCACAAACGCTTAATCTACAAGCTGAGGTCTGTAGGCATGGACCATAAGGTTTGTTCTTGGATTGATAACTGGCTACGGGATCGTGTCCAAAGGGTTGTGATAAATAACATGTACTCAAAATGGTCTACAGTGGTTAGTGGGGTACCCCAAGACTCTGTCCTGGGACCAATTCTGTTTAATTTATTAATAAATGATATAGAGGGTGGGATAAGTAGCTCAATCTCAGTTTTTGCTGACGACACAAAAATATGTAGGGCAATAACAACACAGCAGGATATAGAAACCTTGCAAGAGGACCTGAATTAATGTTCTGGGCTACTGCATGGCAAATGAAGTTTAACAATGAAAAATATAAGGTATACACTTGGGGGGTAAAAATATAAAAGCAAGTTACTAATTAGGGGAGAACCCCTAGGGGCTTCCAGAATGGAGAAGGACCTAGGGGTCCTAGTAGAAGACAGACTGAGCAATAGCATGCAGTGTCAAGCTGCGGCTACCAAAGCCAGCAGAATATTAGCATGCATTAAAAAGGGAATTCACTCCAGAGATAAAACGATTATTCTGCCACTTTATAAAACTCTGGCTCGGCCACACCTGGAGTATTCTGTCCAGTTCTGGTCACCAGTCCTCAGAAGGGACGTTCTGGAGCTGGAGTGAGTCCAGAGAAGGGCAACTAAATTAATATGGGGGCTGGAGTACCACAATTATGAGGAAAGACTGCAAGCGCTAAATGTATTCTCTCTGGAGAAGAGACGCTTGAGAGGTGAAATGATAGCGATATATCTCAATGGTGATCCCAGCGTAAGTACGAAACCTTTCAGTCCCAGGTAGTGTAAGAGCACATGGGGCTACACAATGAGATTGGAAGAAATGTGGTTTAACCTTAAGCTGCGTAGGGGGTTTTTCCCCATCAGGGTGGTAAGTAGTATGTAGAACTCTCTTCCACAATCAGTGGTTTTCGGGGGGAAGTATGGATAATTTTAAAAGACTCTTGGACGTGCATCTTAGCGAAAACAATATACGGGGATATGGGAAAGTATTCTTCTACACACACACACACCTACACAGGTTGAACTGGATGGACTGTTGTGTTTATTTAACCTTACCAACTATGTAACTATGTAACTATGAATGCTAGGGAATGTTACATTCGCTCGGCAAAATGAAACAAATAGAAACTGACATTACACACATACTGCAAATATTCTGGGTATTATTTCTTATGTTTGGGCAAATGATGAGATGTTCGTAAAGCAATTTTTTTATAAATGATATCAAAACACTGTGCGATGCTTAGAGTGCATTAGTGTTTGGGATAACAGGCTGCAGTTGAATACTAAATATAGTTACTTTTCTCCCTGCTGAGGTGCTTCAGGTAAAAACGGACTCCGAGGGGCTGTTTATTATTCTCACTTTACAGATATCCATGGTGACTTTTACTCTGGTAAATGTTTATATCCCACCCCCCTTTTCTGTGGAGGTACTCTCCAAACTGTCCATTCAGTTGCTGAACAGACCCCCTGGGCCCCTGCTTTTTGCTGGGGACTTTAATGCTGTTTTGGATCCAGTATTGGATCGTTTGGGAGGGGGGGTAGACCATTTCCCTCCTTTGTGGACTGGGCTCAGACTCATGACCTTACTGAGGTTTGGCGTTGGAAGCATCCGGATGTGCGCCAATTTTCCTGCCATTCGGATTCTTTCCACACCATGTCTAGGCTGGATATGGCATTCATCCCGGCTGAGACTCTCCCCATTGTCTCTGCAGCTTCATATCTACCTAGAGGGGTCTCTGACCATGCTCCCCTGTCTGTGGACCTCCTCCTCCTCCCGGGTTCGGGGCCAGCTATCTGGCACTTGAACTCGTACTGGCTGGAGGACGAAATAGTGCAGAAAGAATGCGGGACAGGCATTGCTACCTACTGGAGGGAAAACCTGGGAAAAGTTGACCCCTCCACCAAATGGGACGCATTCAAAACCACTTTAAGGGGCACCTTCATGTCAATCACAGGGGTTCTGCGTAAAAACAATCAGATTCTTACTGAGGATCTTGAGACTGCCATGGTGCATGCAGAGTCTGCTTATACCTCCAACCCTGCCTCTGATACTAGGGAGGCTTGGTTGCAGAGTCGCAGAGAGTTTGAACTCTGCCTGCTGGACCTCACGCAAAAACGTATGTTGCATGCTACTCAGAAGTAATTTGAGCACGGTAATAAAGCAGGGCGTCTCTTGGCATATCTGACTAAACCTGACCACACCCCCATATCCATACCTCACATACTTACTGCTCAGGGCCTTGTCAGTGGTGTTCCTGAGGACATTCTGGACTTCTTTTTTTGTTTTTATAGGGAACTATACACCTCTAGAGTAGATTACGATGACTCCCAGTTGACTGACTATTTGTCTGACATATCTCTCCCCCCATTGTCGACTGAGGGACGGGATATGTTGGAGGCGCCTATTTTAGTTGAGGAAATTGCCGCAGCCATCTCACAAATGCCTAAACATAAGACTCCTGGCCTAGACCGATTTCCAACTGAGTGGTACGTGCAATATAAAGACCTTTTATGCCCCTACCTTTTACAGATTTATAACAAAGCCTTAGAGGCAGGGGTCCTCCCCCCAACAATGCGCAAATCCCTAATTGTACTTCTGTCAAAGCCCCGTAAGGACCCAATTCACTGTGAATCTTACCGTCCCATTTCACTTATAAATGTGGACGTTAAGATTCTGGCCAAGGTGCTGGCGAATCACCTAAATGGTGTAGTCACGTCCCTGGTTAATAGCGACCAGGGGGGTTTCATTCCCGGAAGGTCCACCCAAATAAATATACGTAGGCTGTTTCATAATATGAAATATCCGCATGACTGTCCTCCCACACGTGCCATTGTGTCTTTAGATACGTGCAAAGCATTTGACAGTGTGGAATGGCCGTATCTCTTCCGGGTGCTGCAGATGTATGGATTTGGTCCCCGCATGATAGCATGGATTAAACTCCTTTATGCATCCCCGGTAGCTAAGATACGGGTTAATTCCTCTGTCACTGACTCCTTTCCGATCACTAGAGGCACGCAACAGGGGTACCCACTGTCACCCTTCTTGTTCGCCTTGGCCATTCGCTCCTCCCCCTCTATTAAAGGTCTTCCAATTGCCAATATGGAAGAACGTATTTCCCTATATGCAGATGACACGTTGGTGTATCTAGCTGACACTAATGAATCACTCCGAGCCCTATTGGACAAAATTACCACCTTTGGTGACTTTTCTGGCTTCCGGGTGAATTGGGAGAAGTCCAGTCTCTTCCTATTAGATGGGTCTGCTTCTCCCCACATACACCCGGGCACCAAACTTCAGGTGGTATCCTCATTCAGCTATTTAGGAGTCTTGGTACAGGCTCCTTTGTCTTCCTATGTTGCCAACAACTTAGAACCCCTATTGACCCGCCTTCAGGAGCAGACCAAGTTATGGATGGATCTTCCTCTTGACCTCATGGGGAGGGCCAATGTGCTCAAAATGATTTACCTACTACGTTTTCTCTATATCCTAGCTAACTCTCCCTGTAAAATACCTAAATCCATTTTTAAACGCATTGATGCAATATGCACTACTTTCTTATGGAAAGGTGGCTCCCCCAGAGTGGCCCTTGAAACACTACGCTTGCCAGCACATTTGGCAGGCCTGGCGTTTCCCAACTTTCATATATACTAGTTGGCATCGCAGCTGGTGCACATCCATGATTGGTTGTGCCCAGTGTCGGCCAATACCCGCACCTCTACAGAGGGGGCCACTGCTTCTTCCCTGGAAACCCTGCATAATATCATATATAGGAGCAAAGTCCCTGACCGTCCCGGTACCTCTATACTTGGCAACACCCTTTCCTCGTTTAGGTCCAGAAAATTTCTAAGCACATCTGGTTAAAGTCGCCCAATAACCCCCTGTGGTATAACCCGAATTTGCACAAACTATATACCCTCCCGGACCCCAACCACTGGTATTTTAAAGGGGTTAAATATTTGTGTCATCTGTACAATGCTCAAGGTTTCAAAACCTTCCACCAGTTATGTTTAGATTTTGACCTGCCGAGATCCTATTTATTTTATTACTGCCAGCTCCGGCATGCTATCCGCGCCCAGTTTGGCTCCCTGGAGGACCCCACTGCCATACCTCCCTTGGAAGAGTTGCTTAGACAGCCAGATCCCACTAAGCTAGTCTCCACCTATTATGCAGCCCTAATGTCTGATTATAATCCTAGGTTCCACAAGGCTCAGGCAAAGTGGACCGCCCTAGACATCTCCCTCACTGACGATGACTGGTCAGAATATAGCGAGACGTACAAGTCCTCTGTCATTGCCTCCCGTGACCGTATCATACAGATTAAAATTTTCCATCAAAAACACTTTACTCCGGCTAGGTTACACAAGCTAGGTCTCCTGCCCTTAGATGCCTGCTTTCGCGGCTGTGGCCAGGAGGCGGACTTTATGCACAGCTTCTGGTCGTGCCCGGTAGTTCAGGACCTCTGGGAGGAGGTCGTGCCTTTATTTCATCTGCGTTGGGTCTCCCGAACATTGTTCGCCCCAAGAATTGCCTTTTTGGCGTCTTTGGGGAGCTACAATTATCATCTCATGCCAAGAGTTTGCGTCGTATACTTTATTTTTTTTGTTAGTGTAGCGGGTGTTTGAACTTATGTGAGGACTCTGGGGGTGTGGGGTTCCTTGGGGCCTACAGGTGGCGTTGTTGCCTTGGGCCGGAGCTGAACTCACACCACAAACTGTGCCTTTTTGTCCTCCCCTGGAGCTGGTACAGCGGGGCGGGGAACCTGCTGTGACGCAAAGGGAGAGGTCATAAAAGGGGCGGACGCCCTGACTTTGGGGCAGAGAGTTGGAGGACGCGGCCGCACCCAGGCACCTTCAGCTTGGGTGCTGGCGTTCCGGTGTTTCAGGCCTAGGCGCCCTTGGCCTAGCTGGAGCGGAGATAGAGTCCATCCCAGGCACCTTTAGCCTGGGGTGAGGTACTATGGCGGATGCCTGGGGCTCAGTACCTTCGACTGAGTTCCGCGAGGGTGGATGAATCCGAGGGGACCCTAACTCCTTGGGTGCCCGTGTCTGAGTTTGTGAGGACTGGTGCGCAGTAACTTCTCCGAAGAGCCCCGACGCAGCATCGCTGGTGACGGAGAGGCCTCCATTTCTCCCTTGGACGGATTTCTTCCTCTGACAGGGGCAAAGTGAGCGAAGGTAATTCACGTTCTATATTACCTAGTCAGTGGCAGTGACTATTCACCACTGGTGACAGCACAGTGGGCAGCAGCAAGAAGGGAAAGGATTGTGCCTCAATCTGTCCCCATTTTCCAAAGGAGAAAGATTGTTTTAGAAGAAAGAAGAATAAAACTGAGTAGTACCTATTCACTGTGTGGAACTTGGGTTACTAAGCAAAGGAGTCAGGGACGAAGGACTGGACTTGACTCTAGGACACCTACACACAAGCCCAATCTTCTGGCCTTCACCTCTTAGTTACGGAGGACATGGGCCGTGGTGTGTATCATCTCTCTCTCCCAGGTACCCCTAGACAACAGCCATATAACCGATATAGCAAGGGAGAGGGGTGAGGCCACTACATTAGGAAAGCTATTTTACTGTCCTGGAAGGGTGCACAGACCTCACTAAAGTCCCTCTGGTTGAAACTCATTAACAATGTTATCCCGCTATATAAGCTCACCTTTGAAATCCGGAAAGGGAGAAAAACCTTCAACAAAATCTGGGGTAGATGGCTGGCCAGCCCACTAACCTTATTCCAGCAATGATTAACCCCTCCATATTATTATTATTATTAGTACTTGATCGTTGATAGACCGTACCCCCAGAGGAATTTATTCTTTTTTTACTATACGTTGATTGCCTATTACTTTGATGTGAAGGTTTGTTACCAGATTGTGCCTTTATACTAATTTCCCCTATCTTGCACTGAAACCCATTGTTTATGTACATCTATGCACTTTGCCAGAAAAGTACTCTGTATGTATCTGTGTGACCTGAGGTAGCCAGATTGTCTGTGCTTTATTGTGTGTTTTTTTTTTTTTTCTTTTGTATGTGCTTTATTTTTTGTCTGTCTGTACGTTTGTTTGGAAAACGTAATAAAACATATCTTTAAAAAAATATATAGTTACTTTCTTAGGCTTACTATAATATGTGAAATAGAAACAAAACATCAACAGGGCATACTTTACTTAACTGTAGTTCAGCTTTAATACTTACTTATGACATAACCCATACTACATGGCAAAAATAAGCATTCTCACAATGAAGAACTTACATGTTTAACTGAGAAATCTCTAGTTGTCCACTCAGGCAAGATAGTTTCTGATGTAACAGTAACTGTAATATCACCATAAGTACAGGGTGTGTAATCCAGTGGCCAGTAACGTTCACATTTTACCTGCAAAATAAAAAGTGTAAAAAAGATTTAAAATTTACACTTTTCTAAACATAATTTTGGTAATGAATTTGATGATGAATCCATGTGATAATTCAAAGGCTGAATACAGTAAATGATTCTGTGTCCTTTTGTGGGAGAAAACACATATTTATTAAATTGAGTAGGTGATGTGCTTTTTCCACCATGCATCAGACCCACTTAAACTCAAAGTTGTTGTAAACCTTTACATATACCCAGTAAAGTGACTGGCCTCAGGTGATACACAGGGATAAAACAAATCCTCCTACATAGGTTGCACCTGTCCATCTGTACTCCTCTCTTCTCTAGATCCATTCTAAGTGCTGAATTTATAAAGCTTGTATGAGAGTTCAGAAAAAAGGGGGCAGAGAGCTGAAATTGCACACTGCAGAGCTCAGTGAGGAGAGCTCCGAGAGCTGATTGAAGGGGAGGGAAGGGATACCCCCCCCCCCCACACACACACACACAAGCAGAGCTGAGGCTGTCAAGCTGTCAATTTGTTGGAGGTCCCTCCTCTGTCACCATTTTTCTCTTGGTGTCAGGAGGAAAACTTGCCAAAAGTGACTCATGCTAATAGTAGCAGACATAAATTACACTTGGCGCTCTTAATTTAGGGTGACCAGACATCGCCGGTTTCAGGGGACAGTCCCCAGATTGAGGACACTGTCCCCGGACCAAGTCTGTCCCCAGTTTTGTCCCCAGATTGGATTTGAACATGGGCTGGGGCAATTTCAAAGACAGTCAGTGCAAAATAAAAATAAAATGAAATTCTGAATTACACCCCCCCACTCCACCGCTCCTACTAGCTTAGAGGGTGTATTTTTTTCCATTATCTGTGCCCCATTCTGATGATCATGTGCTGGTCAGAGTGGAGGGAATATTTCTTCAGTTTTGGGTGCATGCCCATTCAGCTCTGCTCACATGTTCTTATGCATTCTTCTGCCTTGGCTCAAGTCCCGGCCAGCCGCCTGCCTGTTTATCTCCTTGCCTTCCCTGGCAGAGTGATCTTCCTCCACACCCCACCCAGTAGTAGCCGGGGCCCGGAGAGTAAGACTTGACAGGCTGTGAGGCGGGCGGCGATGGGCAGAGAGTCGCTGATTGCCGCCATTACTAGTGAAAAAAAAATGTCCCCGGATTTAATTTTAAAAATCTGGTCACCTTATCTTAATTGAGACAAGTACACACTATGGAGTAATATGCTTTGTTCATATTTAATGTCTGAGGTTTACAACCACTTTAAACTTCACTTTTATTTCATGTCATTAAAGGCTCTGTTCACCTTTTCGGGCAAAATTTCACTTTTCATAATATATTGAAGCCTTTTCTAATGTCTTTTCTGCTCAAGCCATCCCAATGTGCTCATCTCTCACTTACTTAGTGCATGGCAGCATTCAAAGAATTCAGTCTGCCCCTCTCAGTTCAAAATTTCAGAAAATGCATTCTGAGCCCTGACTTCCTGTTGCATCCAAGAAACTTAATATCCCATCATGCACTGCCTTACTGCATCACAGAATAGAGCATGTTTTCCACTCTAGAACATATCGAGCTCACGTCGTCCATGATGAGCTGGATCCTCTCGCTCTACTCCAATCCCTCAGCCGCAGTCAAGGTCAACGAGACGAAATCAGATTTTTCTAACATTCACAATGGCACGCGGCAATGTTGCCCCTTGTCTCCCCTGATCGTCATACTTTCTCTAGAGCCATTTCTGGGTACAGTACGGGCAGACCCTGGCATCGTTGGATATTGGAAAGTGCAATGATTGCATAAGGATGGCCGTATTTGCGGATGATCTAATCTTTTTTTCCTAACAGACCCGCTCGTTTTAATCCCGAAATTGGTTCAGTCCCTGCAGGGGACCAAATCAACTTATCCAAGTCTTCTGTCCTGAACATTACGGTAGACTGTGCCACCACCCTATCCTTGCGCTCCTCGTTTTCCCTCCATTGGGCGATCGACTCTATACATTATCTGGGGGTCGACATTACGTCCGACCTCTCTGCCCTCTATTTGGCCAACTTTGCTCCATTGCTTCCCTGCCTTAAAGCTGACCTACTCCACTGGCACTCACTCACCCTAACCTAGTTTGGGCATTGCAGTGCCCTTAAGATGACCATGCTGCCTAAGATATTATATTAGCTGCAGGCAATTTCCATTCGCCTCCCCTTGGTGTTCTTTAAACGGGTGAACTCTATGTTTAGAGACTTTGTATGGTCTCACTGGAGGCCCCGCCTTAAGCTTCAACTTCTGCATCTTTCGAAACCAAGGGGAGGGGTGGGTCTCCAGGATGTGCGGGCCTATTACAGAGCAGCACACCTTACCAGGGTGGTAGATTGGAACTGCCATGCTGAAGCTAAACAGTGGGTGGCCATGGAATTGGAGGACTCCAATGGCACGGCAAAGAGTTGGCCTTGGATCGCTTCTCCCTTGCCGAAAGCCCTTAGTGACCATCCCACCCTTGGTAGTACATTGCTGGTAGCCAGGGATGCATTCCGTCACTCTTCAATATCACCGCTACCTTCCCCCATGGTGCCAGTACTGGGTAATCCAGAATTTGTACCAGGCCTCCAGAACCCCCATTTTAAACGTCTGGCCTCAAAGGACCATCTCCATCTCTGTGATTTTCTGGGGCCAGCTTTCCTGTTCGGCCTGAGCAACGGCGGCTGTTCCCCCTTTGGACTTCTGGAGTGGTCTCCAGTTGCGCAATATTCTTCGCAAGTGTTCTCACTCCCTGGGCATACTCCGCCAACTCACGGAATTGGAAGATATCTGCCACAGGAAGGAGCCAATTCGTCACTGTCTATCGTTGACCTACGCCTCTTTGATCCGACCGGCGACAGGGTTTCTACCCAAGTTCCTCTCTAAATGGGAATCAGACCTTGCAACTCATTTCTCTGACTCGCAGAAAGAGAAAATCCTCAATTTTGCTCAGAAGTCTTCCATGGCCACTAGAATACAGGAGATCGGTTACAGGATATTGACCCGTTGGTATAGGGTTCCCACCACTTTGCACCGCTTCTTTCCTCAGGTCCCCAGTACATGTTGGCGGTCTGGCAATGCAGAGGGAACGATGCTCCATATCTTTTGGGACTGTTCCAAACTTAGGCCGTTTTGGCGGAAGGTGATTAGCACTGTCAAACACCTGACTAACACCGATCTAGAGGGGAACCCTGCGGCATGTCTGCTGCATCTCTCGGACCGTCCTATCAAGAAATATAAAGCTTCCCTCACAATTCAGTTATTGAATGCGGCTAAGGCATGCATCCCCTTATGCTGGAGATCTGAGAACCCGCCGTCAAAATCTCTGTGGTTCTCCAAAATCAATGAACTTTGGGATATGGAGGATCTCACGGCTATCTTGCACAATCGGGAATAGATCTTTCGGGACACCTGGAGACCTTGGCAACATTTTGTATACACTGATGCCTATCTTCAGGGGGTTTTGCAACCTGGCTGACCTCCTGGAATTAGGTTTATTCCCTGGGTGAGGGGTTCTACCTTTCTTTCCTTCTTTCTTTCCTTCCTTCTTTCCTTCCCTTCCTTCTTTCCTTCTTTCCTTCCCTTCCTTCTTTCCTTCTTTCCTTCCCTTCCTTCTTTCCTTCCCTTCCTTCTTTCCTTCTTTCCTTCCCTTCCTTCTTTCCTTCTTTCCTTCCCTTCCTTCTTTCCTTCTTTCCTTCCCTTCCTTCTTTCCTTCTTTCCTTCCCTTCCTTCTTTCCTTCTTTCCTTCCCTTCCTTCTTTCCTTCTTTCCTTCCCTTCCTTCTTTCCTTCTTTCCTTCCCTTCCTTCCTTCCTTCCTTCCCTTCCTTCCTTCCTTCCCTTCCTTCCTTCCTTCCCTTCCTTCCTTCCCTTCCTTCCTTCCTTCCCTTCCTTCCTTCCCTTCCTTCCTTCTTTCCTTCCTTCTTTCCTTCCTTCTTTCCTTCCCTTCCTTCTTTCCTTCTTTCCTTCTTTCCTTCCCTTCCTTCTTTCCTTCTTTCCTTCCCTTCCTTCCTTCCTTCCCTTCCTTCCTTCCTTCCCTTCCTTCCTTCCTTCCCTTCCTTCCTTCCTTCCCTTCCTTCCCTTCCTTCTTTCCTTCTTTCCTTCCCTTCCTTCTTTCCTTCTTTCCTTCCCTTCCTTCCTTCCTTCCCTTCCTTCCTTCCTTCCCTTCCTTCCTTCCTTCCCTTCCTTCCTTTCTTCTTTCCTTCTTTCCTTCCTTCCCTTCCTTCCTTCCTTCCCTTCCTTCCTTCCTTCCCTTCCTTCCTTCCTTCCCTTCCTTCCTTCCTTCCTTCCCTTCCTTCTTTCCTTCTTTCCTTCCCTTCCTTCTTTCCTTCTTTCCTTCCCTTCCTTCCTTCCTTCCTTCCCTTCCTTCCTTCCTTCCTTCCTTCCCTTCCTTCCTTCCTTCCCTTCCTTCCTTCCCTTCCTTCCTTCTTTCCTTTCTTCTTTCCTTCTTTCCTTCCCTTCCTTCTTTCCTTCCCTTCCTTCCTTCCTTCCCTTCCTTCCTTCCCTTCCTTCCTTCCTTCCCTTCCTTCTTTCCTTCTTTCCTTCCCTTCCTTCTTTCCTTCTTTCCTTTCCTTCCTTCCTTCCTTCCTTCCTTCCCTTCCTTCCTTCCTTCCCTTCCTTCCCTTCCTTCCCTTCCTTCCCTTCCTTCCTTCCTTCCCTTCCTTCCTTCCTTCCCTTCCTTCCTTCTTTCCTTCTTCTTTCCTTCTTTCCTTCCCTTCCTTCTTCCTTCCTTCCCTTCTTTCCTTCTTTCCTTCCCTTCCTTCTTTCCTTCTTTCCTTCCCTTCCTTCCTTCCTTCCTTCCTTCCTTCCCTTCCTTCCCTTCCTTCCTTCCTTCCCTTCCTTCCTTCCTTCCCTTCCTTCCTTCTTTCCTTTCTTCTTTCCTTCTTTCCTTCCCTTCCTTCTTTCCTTCCTTCCCTTCCTTCCTTCCTTCCCTTCCTTCCTTCCTTCTTTCCTTCCCTTCCTTCTTTCCTTCTTTCCTTCCCTTCCTTCTTCCTTCTTTCCTTCCTTCTTTCCTTCCCTTCCTTCCTTCCTTCCTTCCTTCCTTCCTTCCTTCCTTCCCTTCCTCCTTCCTTCCTTCCTTCCTTCCCTTCCTTCCTTCCTTCTTTCCTTCCTTCCTTCTTTCCTTCCCTTCCTTCTTTCCTTCTTTCCTTCCCTTCCTTCTTTCCTTCTTTCCTTCCCTTCCTTCCTTCCTTCCTTCCCTTCCTTCCTTCCTTCCCTTCCTTCCTTCCTTCCCTTCCTTCCTTCCCTTCCTTCCTTCCTTCCCTTCCTTCCTTCCTTCCCTTCCTTCCTTCCCTTCCTTCCTTTCTTCTTTCCTTCTTCCTTCCCTTCCTTCTTTCCTTCCCTTCCTTCCTTCCTTCTTTCCTTCCCTTCCTTCTTTCCTTCTTTCCTTCCCTTCCTTCCTTCCTTCCTTCCCTTCCTTCCTTCCTTCCCTTCCTTCCTTCCTTCCCTTCCTTCTTTCCTTCTTTCCTTCCCTTCCTTCTTTCCTTCCCTTCCTTCCTTCCTTCCTTCCCTTCCTTCCTTCCTTCCCTTCCTTCCCTTCCTTCCTTCCTTCCCTTCCTTCCTTCCTTCCCTTCCTTCCTTCTTTCCTTTCTTCTTTCCTTCTTTCCTTCCCTTCCTTCTTTCCTTCCTTCCCTTCCTTCCTTCCCTTCCTTCCTTCCTTCTTTCCTTCCTTCTTTCCTTCTTTCCTTCCCTTCCTTCTTTCCTTCTTTCCTTCCCTTCCTTCCTTCCTTCCTTCCTTCCTTCCCTTCCTTCCTTCCCTTCCTTCCTTCCTTCCCTTCCTTCCTTCCCTTCCTTCCTTCCTTCCCTTCCTTCCTTCCCTTCCTTCCTTCCTTCCTTCCCTTCCTTCCTTCCTTCCTTCCTTCCTTCCCTTCCTTCCTTCCCTTCCTTCCTTCCTTCCCTTCCTTCCTTCCTTCCCTTCCTTCCTTCCCTTCTTTCCTTTCTTCTTTCCTTCTTTCCTTCCCTTCCTTCTTTCCTTCCCTTCCTTCTTTCCTTCCCTTCCTTCCTTCCCTTCCTTCCTTCCTTCCCTTCCTTCCTTCCTTCCCTTCCTTCCTTCTTTCCTTCCCTTCCTTCTCTTCCTTCCTTCCTTCCCTTCCTTCCTTCTTTCCTTCCCTTCCTTCTTTCCTTCCCTTCCTTCCTTCCTTCCCTTCCTTCCCTTCCTTCCTTCTTTCCTTCCCTTCCTTCTTTCCTTCCTTCCCTTCCTTCCTTCCTTCCCTTCCTTCCTTCCTTCTTTCCTTCCCTTCCTTCTTTCCTTCCCTTCCTTCTTTCCTTCCCTTCCTTCTTTCCTTCTTTCCTTCTTTCCTTCTTTCCTTCTTTCCTTCCTTCTTTCCTTCTTTCCTTCTTTCCTTTCTTTCTTTCTTTCTCTTTCTTTCCTTTCCTTTCCTTTCCTTTCCTTCCTTTCCTTCCTTCCTTTCCTTCCTTCCTTCCTTCCTTCCTTCCTTCCTTCCTTCCTTCCTTCTTTCTTTCTCTTTCTTTCTTTCTTTCTTTCTATTGGTTTTTCTTCCCTTGTATATGAACATTTGCTTCTTGATCCTTGATTTTTAGCGAGACTTCGACATTGCGGCAGACAGATCGGACACTTTTGACACTTTTTTGGGACCATTGGTATTTATACAGTGATCAGTGCTATAAATAGCCACTGATTACTGTATAAATGTCACTGGCAGGAAGGGGTTAACACCAGGGGCTATAAAGGGGTTAAGTGTTCCCTAGGGAGGTGTTTCTAACTGTGGGGGGGAGTGGACTGACAGGGAGTAGAGAGAGATTGCTGTTCCTGATTACTAGGAACAGCAGATCTCTCTCTACTTCCCTGACAGAACGGGGATCTGTCTGTTTACATTGACAGATGCCCATTCTGTCTCTCTGAGGAGAGATTGCGGGTCGCTGGCGGAAATTGTGGCTGCCGGCCACGTGCATCGGCAAAGGCGTTGTGTTGCGCGCGCCCCCTATAACTCTTAAAGCGGCCGACGTACACCTACAGCGGTTTGCACAGCCGTGCCAATCTGTCGCAATGTAACTGCGGTGGCTGGTCGCAAGCGGTTAAGCAGGACTCACAGACTGCTTGGCAACTGTCTACAACAGACTATGAGGCAAAGGTCATACACTGTTCCAGCAGCCTGATACAGTGGAATTTATCTTCATATATTTCTTGAGGGATATTGTTGATAAATATTAATGTCCCAAGTGAAGGAGCCTCTCCAACTTTCAACACAAACCACACATATAAGACCCAGGATAACAGGGGTAAAATGAAATGCTGAGTCTGGTGTGGTTGTACTGCGAGTCTGGTTAGGGCAGACCAGACTGGGCTTCTCGGTCACCCTGTGCCCCTAATAGACACAGAATGGCTTACACATAAGAGGGTCCCGGAGAGATTAAAAAGGAGCTTCCTGACCTCTCCAAAGGTAAGCTGGGTTCCACGGCGGGCCCCCCCGCCCAAAGTGACTCCCGTCACAAATCTGATAGTACAATCTTCTTTAACCGCTTAAGGACCAGCCACTGTGTATATACATCAGCAGAAGGGCACCTGGAGGCACAATCACGTACCTGTACGTGGCCCTTTAACTGCTGCCGACGACCCCCCTGCCTTACCTGTGAGTCAGGTCGCGGGATCCCCGCGATCGTCTCACGGAGGCATGGAGCGGAGAGATGTGTGTGTAAACACAACATCTCCCCGCTCCGCTACTGACACTCTCAGCAATCTCCGCTCTGTGTAATCAGAGCGGAGATCGGTGACGTGTCACTCGTAGCCACGCCCCCACACAGTAGTAATCACTCCCCTCCAGCACACTTAACCCCTCCAGCGCCCCTAGTGGTTAACCCCTTCACTGCCAGTGTCATTTTCACAGTAAACAGTGCATTTTTATTGCACTGATCGCTGTGAAAATGACAATGGTCCCAAAAATGTGTCAAAAGTGTCCAATGTGTCCGCCATAATGTCGCAGTCACAAAAAAAAAATCGCTGATCGCCGCCATTACTAGTAAAAAAGAAAAAAAAAATTCTAAACGATATAACTTTTGTGCAAACCAATCAATAAACCCTGATTGCAATTTTTTTTACCAAAAATATGTAGAAGAATACGTATCGGCCTAAACTGAGGAAAAACATTTTTTTTTTATGTAGCGGGGTCTCTAAATTTAGGTGGGGTACACCTGGGTGGTAGTATGGTCCAGGTGTGTAAAGTATGGGAGTAATTGGACCATTTGTATTCGTGGAGGATTGGGCGGTGTAATAATCTCCTTGGCCTGTGGGTGGCAGGTGCCCGCAGGCTCAAGGTAGATTTGCCGCCACAGTGCTGTCCTTTTTGTCCTTTCTCGGAGATGGTACGGCGAGGGCGGGGAACCTGCCATGGCGTCATTGGAGGGGATAAAAGGGGGAGACGCCCTGGTCACGAGGTCTTGCTCTTTTGGAGGTCCTTCATCACACGCCCAGGCACCTTAGGCCTGGGTGTAGGCGGTTCTGAATTCCGGCTCAGGTGCCCTAGGCCTGACCGGAATGGAGTTGGAGTCCATCCCAGGCACCTTCAGCCTGGGGTGAGGTACTAAACCAGGAGGCCTGGGGCTCAGTGACTTCGACTGGGTCCCGTGAGGGTGGAGAAGTCCGAGGGTCCCTGAAGTGGATGGGGCCCATGTCTGAGGTAAGGAGGCCGGGGAGGTTACCCATTCGGAGAGTCTGGAGCAGCATCAACCCAGTGACGGATGGGCCTCTGGTAACTCCCTTGGAGGGACATCTTCCCCTGACAGGGGCCACAACGCAGCGAAGGTACTCCTATCTACGTTCTCTTGAGTCGCTGGTAGAGACTCAAGTTCTAAGTTCTCTCTAGCCAAAGCTATAGTAACCGCTGGTGAGATCACAGTGGTTTAGCTGACAATCGGGATAGTGCCTCGACCTGCTCATTCCCATTTATCAAACTGTTATTGAGTCCCAACCAGTTGGCTACTGAAGCACTGTTTATTGTGAGTTATGCAATAAAACAAGAGTTGGACTGTGATCGGTGTGTGGAACTCTGGTTAATGGGAGCAAAGGGAAGTGTTGGCACGGCAGGACTTAATCCTTGACAGAAACACACAGGCCCGAGAAAATATCTGGTACTGGCCTTCACCTCACCCACAGCTATGGGGAGGACATGGGCTGTAGCGCATCTCACCCTGTCGTGTGTGATACCCCTAGAAGAAAGAGATGGGGTGAGGCCGCTACATTTATATATTTTTTGGGGATATTTATTATAGCAAAATGTAAAAAATATTGCATTTTTTTTTTAAATTTTTGTTTATAGCGCAAAAAATAAAAACCGCAGAGGTGATCAAATACCACCAAAAGAAAGCTCTATTTGTGGGAAAAAAAGGCCGTCAATTTTGTTTGGGGTGGGCCCTCCTATTCTATAGTTATGGTAAATATAAAGCAAATTGTACAGAGATTGAACAATCAGACTGTGCAGTGTTTGGCAGCTTTATACAAGTATATAAGAGGGAGTGGGGGAGACACTGAGTTGTCATTGTTTTTGTGTAAACACACCAATGTCACTTTCAGGCCCCTTTTTTACGCCTAGCATAGTGGGAGCGCATATTTTGTGGCACATTTTTCCCGCAACATACATAGGGCTGCCCATTGATTTCAATGGGCTGTCCTATAAATGACAGATGCAGCAGAGTAGCTCATCGAGCATTTTGGCATGTTGCAGTCTGCATGTTTTTATTACCATGCATTTTGCTGTTTTTATTGCACGTTTTTGCATGTGGCAAAATGCGTGTTTGCTTCCTTGTTTAGGGTGCCATTAACAATTAAGCACTAGTTCAATTTAGGTGTATAAAGGTGGTCATACTTATACAATCTTATTGTACAATATCTATACAATATCCTTTAGAATTACCAAAACTATATAATAGGAGGACACACATATCTATCCAATCACTCTGTATCCAATCAGGCAGGCCCTTGCACTACATAGTTCATGGTAGAGCTAAAGGTGCTTGTACAATCAGATTGTATATTGTATGGTGAGCTTTACAGGCTTCCAGGGACACACTTCTCCTGTTTTCAATAATACGGCTCTGCTCCACATAGGATATTATGTGATCAATGGAGGAGTAATCTCCTGGAGAGGGAGGGCAGGCATGGGCGTCCGCTGAACTTTTTTCAGGGGGGGGGGGGGGGGGGGCAAAAAAGACCCCTTTCACACTGAGGCTTTTTCCAGGCACTAAATTGCTTAAAAAAAGCGCCTGAAAAACACCTACCCTGCAGGCTGCAGCCTCAGTGTGAGAGTCCAAGTGCTTTCACACTGGGGTGGTGCGCTTGCAGGACGTTAGAAAAAATCCTGCAAGCAGCATCTTTGGGGCAGTGGAGCAGCGCTGTACACACCACTCCTCCACCGCCCCCCTGAAAGAAATGGGCACCGCTGCCGAAGCGCCTACACAGTCGCATTTAACCCTGTCTTCGACCACTTGCTGATGTATAAACCCCCCCTCTAGCGGCCGAATAGCGCCACTAAAACGATGGTGAAGCGCCGCTAAGACTAGCGGCGCTTTACCGATAACGCGGCCAGCTGGCAGTGTGAAATAGCTCTTGAGGATAATTCAGCTTCACTCCATGTCCATATAAATATAGCCTAGAGAATGTACATCTTTCTATATTGCAATGTATTGCAATACATCTTTTGTGGCCATATTTTGATCTTCATGAAAACAGCCTATACTGCCTATACTAGCAGAGGCCCGAGCGGCAGAGCCAATACGATGCTCGGGCCGGGGGTGAGGAGGGAGGCACAGATAGTCAGAAAAGACTGAGAGCAGCCCCAGCCCCCAGGCCAGCAGCAGTCTGCAGACTGCAGACTTAGAAAAAAAGTCCACGGCTGCCGCGGAGGCGGCCGCGGCGGCCATTGCAACACAGGGGGCAAGTGTGTCTTCACTCTGACTTCCAGGGGGGGGGGGCAAATGACCCCCCTTGCCCTATGGAGCGGATGCCCATGAGGGCAGGTGCAGGGTATGTTTTAAAGAGGTCGGCTGCTGAAGTTCCTCACACCACTAAAAGTTTTCACATCTCATAGGAAGTATACCAGGAAGTCATGAAGTAGTTTTCAATAAAAAAAAAAAGCAGAGACTGAGGTAAGGCCTGCCCTTGAATACAGAAAAAAATGTTTTTTTATTTTCTGCAACAGGGGTACATTAATGGCATATTGATAAACAGGGAAGCTGAGATTTAGAAAAAAAGTGAACTTAGCCTTTAAAAAAGGAAAGATGTAACTCATCCTAAAGACCCACAATTCTTTACTTTCACATCCATGCTTCCTGCAGCAGATTAACAGGAATATAACTTATTAATACATGTGGAAAATATGTAAATTCCAACACAGTAGCTTGAGTTTTTGCTCAAATCAGTACAACTTCTATAATAAGCCAGTATGTTACCCTCAGCTCCGCTCCTCAATGTGTCTAATTTTATGTCATCTCTATATGAGCTAAGCAAAAACCATCTCTTGCAATCTCTGATATAAGATAAAGTGCATTGTGCTAATCAGGACTGTCTTAATGAGAGGGCACACCTGGGCACTGCCCAGGGGCCCAAGCTGCATGGGGGCCCCTGCACTTTCCCCAAAGCAGCTGGTCCTTGAGCCCACGCTGCCCCGAAATTGGGGGCCCCATGATGGCACTGATAGTGATGGATACACAGGGGAGGGAGGCTAGCAGTGGTGCGCCATGCTGTGGAGAACGATACCTATTATTTCACAGCCAGCAGGGAGGGGCAGGGCCAGAGCACCAGTGATGCTCTGACCCCGCCCCATGCAGCTTGAATGCTCGGGACTCGAAGGCTGCAGGGTAGGAGCTGGAGTGGGAGCTGCTGAGTCGGCAGCACTGAAAGCCCACGTGCAGTAGCATTGTGGATGGTGTCATGGTGAGCCCAGCTGTCCAGCACTGTTTGCCATGAAAGGCTTGGAATGGCCAGAGGTGAGTGCAGTGCTGGAGGTGGGCACAGAGCCAAAAGTTTACATACACTGTATCTCCACTGGAAAAGGGGGTACTACATGGATGGAATAATGGTGCTGGGGGATATCAAGGGTTTATGGGGGGAAAACAATGCTGAGTGGGGGATATGGGGTGTGTAGGGGGTAGCAATGCTTGGGGCAGCTTGGGTGGCTATAGTGCTAGAGGTATCAGGGTTGTAGAAAGGCCACAGTGTAGGGGGTATCAGGGATGTAGTGGGGTCACAATACAAGGGGTATCTTATGGTATATGGTTACAGTGCTGGGGGAATATCTAGGGTGTAGAGGGGTCAAAGTGCTGGGGGGATATCTAGGGTGTAGAGGGGTCAGAGTGCTGGGGGGCTATCTAGGGTGTAGAGGGGTCAGAGTGCTGGGGGATATCTGGGGTGTAGAGGGTTTAGAATGCTGGGGGATATCTGGGGTGTAGAGGGGTCAGAGTGCTGGGGGAATATCTAGGGTGTAGAGGGGTCAGAGTGCTGGTGGGATATCTGGGGTGTAGAGAGGTCAGAGTGCTGGGGGGATATCTGGGGTGTAGATGGGTCAGAGTGCCGGGGGGATATCTGGGGTGTAGAGGGGTCTGAGTGCTGGGGGAATATCTGGGGTGTAGAGGGGTCAGAGTGCTGGGGGGATATCTGGGGTGTAGAGAGGTCAGAGTGCTGGGGGGATATCTGGGGTGTAGAGGGGTCAGAGTGCTGGGGGGATATCTGGGGTGTAGAGGGGTCAGAGTGCTGGGGGAATATCTGGGGTGTAGAGGGGTCAGAGTGCTGGGGAGATATCTGGGGTGTAGAGGGGTCAGAGTGCTGGGGGGATATCTGGGGTGTAGAGGGGTCAGAGTGCTGGGGGGATATCTGGGGTGTAGAGGGGTCAGAGTGCTGGAGGGATATCTGGGGTGTAGAGGGGTCAGAGTGCTGGGCGGATATCTGGGGTGTAGAGGGGTCAGAGTGCTGGGGAGATATCTGGGGTGTGTAGGGGTCAGAGTGCTGGGGAGATATCTGGGGTGTAGAGGGGTCAGAGTGCTGGGGGATATCTGGGGTGTAGAGGGTTCAGAATGCTGGGGGATATCTGGGGTGTAGAGGGGCCATAGTCCTGGGGAGGCATTAATCTAGCAGATATATTATATGCACAGGACAGCTTTTTTACTTTATGTATGTAATATTTACCCACTGTTTCTTTGCTGTACAGAATGATTGTTCATGTAGTTATTGTGGAGCTCCACCCACAAGGGGAAGCTCAGCTGGTCTGCCTCCTACCTACTTGATGTCTGTTTACCTGCACTGTCTCCATTGTAGGGGCCCCAGAGCATTACATTGCCCAGCGGCCCATGATGCTATTAAGACGGCCCTGGTGCTAATCAAAGTGCCTGTTACCCAATATATTTTGTAGTGTTAGGGTACAAGAGGAAAACTTTTTTGTATAATAATGGTGACCGTGTGGAAGGGTCTCTATTTATAATTGTGTTTGCGCCAACATGATAATCGAATTTCCCTACACACACTACAAATACTATGCACGTAACTGACATACAAAGCTCTTGTATTTTCGAAGATCCGCTATCTACTAAATGACTTGTTTCTGCAGTCAGTCTTATTGAAGGGCATGGATCAATGCTGCACCTTTTTAACTGAAGGTTGAACATCAAAAACACCTAATATTCACTACCACTTTCATTTATCAATATTATCAAAACATAATTCTATGAATTCTGTATTTTCTCCTTTAATATGAAATTGTTTTTGTATGTCTTATGAAATTCACATTTGTCTGTCATTAATTTTTTGGGTCATTTTAAGATTGTTTTTTCTGTCTAATATATTTTTATATATAGCATGTATATATTAATATCTACAAATCACATATGCATCTAAAATCAATTATTTACAAAAGGTGAGAATATAAACCAATCAGTTAAAGTGTTACTAAACCCAGGACACTGCATTCACTATATCTGGTCTCCCACAGTACACAGAAATGCAATAGTTTTAGTAAATATAAACTGCTACTGTATAACGGAAAATTGTATCAAATACTTACCGTAATTTTCCTTTCCTGGAGCCAAACCATGGCAGCATGCTAGTAGAAACAAAATTGATGAGGACAGCCGCACTCCAATCCAACGTAGTTTATTAAAAGGAAACTCATAGCTATGAGTAAACACTGAATAGAGTGTGAAACGCGTCATGCTGTTATTTGTAGTGCCTGTTTCCTTTTAATAAAACTACGTTGGGTTGGAGTGCGGCTGTCCTCATCAATTTTGTTTCTACTGCCATGTGCATTTCCGGCACCCTCGGTCTCTGAGAGTAAGACCTTACCAAGCTATACCTGCCTAGAGCGACAATTTTTGTTTATGGCAGCATACTAGTGATAGAGCTTTGCCTCTTGACCACTCCCTCAGGACCAGTGAATAGTATAAATTAAAGGCCTAGTTATGCCCCACCCCATTCTTTGTAATTAGCTACATACCGAAACGTACAAGGGTGGGACCATATGCTGCCATGGTTTGGCATCAGAAAAGGAAAATTGCGGCAAGTATTTGATCCAATTTTCAGTTTTCCTGATGCCACCATGGCAGCATACTAGTGATAAATAACTAGCTGACAGGGTGGGTTCTACTTGTCAAACCAATCTTCTAATTAGGGTGAGACAGTGGACTGAATAGTCCTTCCTACAAAGTCCCCTGATGATAAGGCCCCCGTGTCTATTCCATCAAGTTTAGGTAGGAATGTTGGAACGACCATGATACTCCTCTACAGATGGAGACCATATATTCTCTTGAATGTGCTGCCTATGAGGCTTCAACCACTCTGGTAGAGTGCATCGCTGCCGCTGACGGAGGCTCACGACCCCTTGTCCTATATGCACAACCAAGCCTGCTAAGGTCCAGGCAGTAACCTCTTTTCCTTGATGATTCCCAGCTGGAATGACAAAAGGTTTATTTAGATGACCTGAAAGGGGCAATTGTGGACAGATACTTCTTTAACCACTTGCCGACGCTGCATGACGATATACGTAATGGCACGGACAGGCAGATGGGCGTATATATACGTCCCTGCCTCCCAGCGGGTGGGGGGCCACCCCCCAATGCCTGCAGTGGTCACAATCGTTCCACGAGCAATCCGTGATGAGGGGTAGGCCACCGATTCATGGCGACCCCCTCACGATCGCTCCTGACGTATGAGCTTCTTCCTCTGATTCTGTAACTGTAAACAGAAGCAGAGGAAGTGATGTCACTCTCCTCGTGTCGGTCTTTTGGTCAGGCGCTGAGGAGAGAAGACATCTCAGAGTAAGTGCACCAACAGTACACTGACACCAGTACACGTAGGCACACAAATCACCTCCCAATCACCCCCCCCGATCACCCCCTGCACCCCCAGTTACAGTGCCACCGTTTGCTGTGTTATTTTTACTGATCACAGCATTTGGTGTCATTTGTGACTGCAAAAAGTGTCAGGGCAGTTAGTGGTAGGCCCCTTTAGGTGTAGGGTACTCCCCTAACCCCCCTAATAAAGACTTAACCCCTTGATCGCCCCCCCAGGTAACCCTTTCGCCCCCTGTCGCCAGTGTCACTAAGCGATCTTTTTTCTGATCGCCGTATTAGTGTCGCGGGTGACACTAGTTAGCCTGTTAGTTATTTAGGTTCACCGTCAGGTTTTTATAGCGTCAGGTACCCCCATATACTACCTAATAAAGGTTTTAACTCCCTGATTGCCCCCTAGTTAACCCTTTCACCAGTGATTACCATATAAGTGTTACGGGTGACGCTGCTTAGTTAATTTGCTTTTGATAGCGTCAGGGCACCCACCGTTTATTACCCAATAAATGTTTAGCCCCCTGATCACCCGGCGGGTGATATCAGTTAGGTTTTAGTGTCAGATAGGGTCTGCGTCACCCCAGGCAGCGTCAGATTAGTGTCAGTAGCGCTAACACGCACGCAGCATACACCTCCTTAGTGGTATAGTATCTGAACGGATCAATATCTGATCTGATCAGATCTATACTAGCGTCCCCAGCAGTTTAGGGTTCCCAAAAATGCAGAGTTAGCAGGATCAGCCCAGATACCTGCTAGCACCTGCGTTTTGCCCCTCCGCCCAGCCCAGCCCACCCAAGTGCAGTATCGATCGATCACTGTCACTTAGAAAACACTAAACACATAACTGCAGCGTTCGCAGAGTCAGGCCTGATCTCTGCGATCGCTAACAGGTTTTTTGGTAGCGTTTGATACAGTTGCTGACAGTCAGGTGCTTTTTTTCCAGTGAATCTAACTAGAGTACCAGTAAATTTAGAGCCCAAAATGGCAAATCGAAGGTACACTATTGAAGAGGCCTACACGTTTCTAAGCATGACAGATAGTGAAGAGGAAGTCACTCATCTGTCAGATTCAGGCTCAGAATACGATCCTGTAGACGACAGCGGCTCCATGACAGATAGCACTGACGTCGAAGTTGTGGTCCCTGCCAAGGTCAGGCGTATCTGACCCTATTCTTCATCTGCTGTTGTTGAGGTGCAAGAACAGCAGGGCTCTTGTATGGAGCAGAGAAGTACTAGTGCCGCTCATCCTTCTGGTGAACTGGCAAGCACCAGCGGCCTAGTACACCCTGGTCGTACATCCAGCACTGCAGTAACACTTGGTGACGTGGCGAGTCCCATAAGTGCAGTTCAAGCTGGTGAGGTGGCAAGCACAAATAGTGTCCCACTTCAACCAAGAAGACAAAGACAGGCCCGTCGTGCCCATAGTGTCCTTCCTGCAGAATTTGCCAATCCTAATTGGGAGCCCACCACTTCTGCAGCACCCATACTTCCCCCATTCCCTGGCCAACTGTTTCAGGTGGAAACAGTTGCTTTTACGGCACTTGATTTTTATTCGCTGTTTTTCACGGAAGATCTCTATAGATCTATTGTGGACCAAAATAATTTGTATGCTGGTCAATTCATCGCCGCTAATCCCCAGTCCTCCCTTGCCAAAGAATGGAAACCAATTACGGTTTCCGAATTTAAGACCTTTCTGGGCCTATCCCTCGACATGGGCATAGTTAAATTGAGTGAGTTGCAGCCATATTGGTCCATTGACCCAGTTTACCATTTGCCCGTGTTCTCTGCCTCCATGGCCAGGGGACGATACGAGCAGATCTTGCGGGTCATGCACTTCAACAACCATGAACTTAGTCGTCCTCGTGGAGACCCTGAATACGATCGGCTATACAAAATTCTGCCCCTCGTAAACCACTTCAACGAACGTTTTGCAGCCTTGTTTACTCCCGATCAAGTTGTCTGCGTTGATGAGTCCCCGATTCCATTTTCTGGCCGCTTGTCTTTCAAACAGTACCTTTCACTTTTTAGTCACTTGTTTGATCATCAGATCGGTGCATGTGGCACCGTGCGATCTAATCGCTGGGGCTTACCCCAGAGGCTTGTGTAATAATTTGCTCGCTGTGAAGTAGAGGGATAATAAGAATGTTTTCTTTCTGTCCTCCCTTCACGCAGACACGACAGTCCAAATTCGTACGGAGACTGGTGTTGTGGAGAAACCCCTCTGTGTCCACGAATATAACCAAAATATGGGAGTGATGGACCTAGTTGCCCGTAAGGCCAGACGCTGGTACAAAAAAGTGTCTGTATACTTATTTCAATTGGCTTTGCTGAACGCTCATGTGCTAAACAGAGCTTCAGGACGGACTGGATCCTTCCTTAAATTCCAGGAAGATATCGTCAGAGCCCTTCTGTATCCAGGCGGTGCTTCACCTCACCATCCCCAACCAAATGCAGTAAGCCGGCTGCATGAGAGGTATTTTCCGTATGTCCTCCCTAGTACCCCTACCCAACGAGCCCCCCAAAGAAAATGTTGTATCTGTAGAAAGCGCGGATATAGGCGTGACACCCATTATTATTGTCCACGCTGTCCTGACAATCCTGGTCTTTGCATTGGTGAATGTTTTGAACGCTACCATACACTAGTGCAGTATTGGCGTGGGTTACAGCATTTCACAGACTAGGACACACTTTCACAGGGTCTCCCAAGATGCCATCGCATTTTGAGAGACCCGAACCTGGAACCGAACCGTAACAGTTACAGTTACAGTTACAAAAAAAGTGTAAAAAGGAAAAAAATATATAAAAAATAAATAAATAAATAGTTGTTGTTTTATTGTTCTCTCTCTCTCTCTATTCTTCTGCTCTTTTTTTACTGTATTCTATTCTGCAATGTTTTATTGTTATTATGTTTTATCACGTTTGCTTTTCAGGCAAGGCTCAAGTCCTGTGGGAACGCGTGGGAACGGCGTCCCTGCACTTTTTTCGCAGCAGGAACGCCGTTCCCTTTGCAGGACTAGAGCAGCCTCGAGAGCAACCGAGCCGCCCGAGCCGATCCTTCACTAAGCGGCGATGCCCAGCATCGCCGCATAGTGAAGGACTCGACTCACTGTCAGGCACTGTTTTTTAAATAACCAAAATTATGGCCACCGGCTGGCGCTGCGGCTATCAGTGTGTCCGCCCGCTGAATGACTCACCGTCACTATTCAGTCTGTCAGGTGACGTCACGTGACGGGCCCGGCCGCCGCTGTTGTTTATGGGAGTTGTAGTTCGCGGCGGTGGCTGCGTGCTCAAGCTCCCTGCTTCGGGGGGGTGGAGTCAGCCTGAGGAGAGCTGCGCAGCCAGTCTACGTGCGGTGCTACAACTCCCATTGTGGGATATTTTGCCTGCCTCTGCCTGGCTGGACACTGTGTAGAAACACCACGTGATGTGGCTGGCCTGGGCACGCTGCTGCTGGCTTGTGGTGGCTACAGACAGTAACAGTACTGTGGAGAAAGATCATCACCCACCCCCCAGGACTGGAGGAAGGAAGCCGTGGAGAAGGAGGAAGAGAGGACCTGTCCTGCTGCTGCTGAGCACTGAGTCTGCTGAGCAAGCTGAGGTGAGAGATCTGCCCCCCATACACCTCATTTACCTTGCCCATGGCATTTGATTCCTGCTGGGAGCTGCCCATGGCCTGTGATTCCTGCTGGGAGCTGCCCATGGCCTACAGGCCAGCAGGACCCACATGCCATGGTCGGCTCCCAGCAGGACCCACATGTCAGTGGCCAGCAGGACACACAGGTCAGTGGCCAGCTCCCACCAGGACCCACAGGTCCGCAGCCAGCTCCCACCAGGACCCACTGGTCCTCAGCCATCTCCCACCAGGACCCACAGGTCAGCAGCCAGCTCCCACCAGGACTCACAGGTCCACAGCCAGCTCCAAGCAGGACCCACAGGTCAGTGGCCAGCAGTGTTGTTCATCTTACATTAAAAAAGTAATTAGTTACAGTTACAAATTACTTCTTCCAAAAAGTAATGGAGTTACTCACTCAGTTACTACATTGAAAAAGTAATTAGTTACTCAGCAAAGTAACTATATTGGTTATATTATATATACACGGGGGGCGGGGGCGGGGCGGTAGAAGGATAATATATATACGTAATTTTTTCAGTGTATAAAAATAATTGGAGGGATAACAATAAATAATATTGGTACTGTGCCCATGCCTCACTGTGCCCAATGCCTCACTGTGCCCAATGTCTCACTGTGCCCATGCTTCACTGTGCCTCACTGTGCCCATGCTTCACTGTGCCTCACTGTGCCCCATGTCTCACTGTGCCTCATGCCTCACTGTGCCCATGCTTCACTGTGCCTCACTGTGCCCCATGCCTCACTGTGCCCCATGCCTCACTGTGCCCCATGCCTCACTGTGCCCCATGCCTCACTGTGCCCAATGCCTCACTGTGCCCAATGCCTCACTGTGCCCAATGCCTCACTGTGCCCAATGCCTCACTGTGCCCGTGCTTCACTGTGCCCACTGCCTCACTGTGCCCATGCTTCACTGTGCCTCACTGTGCCCCATGCCTCACTGTGCCCATGCCTCACTGTGCCCCACTGTGCCCCATGCCTCACTGTGCCCCATGCCTCACTGTGCCTGTGCCTCACTGTGCCCAATGCCTCACTGTGCCCGTGCCTCACTGTGCCCCATGCCTCACTGTGCCCCATGCCTCACTGTGCCCATGCCTCACTGTGCCCAATGCCTCAATGTGCCCAATGCCTCACTGTGCCCGTGTCTCACAGTCACTGTGCCCGTGTACAGTACCTCAGATCGGCGGCGTCCCGACTCCCGGCGGCCATTCCATTATTCAAAAGCTGCGCCTCCTCCAGTCCTCCTCGTCTGTGATAGGCAGAACACTCAATTTCCCAGCATTCAGTGTTCCGCCTATCACGGACATCCGCTCATCCTCATAACACAGACGAGGATGTCCGTGATAGGCGGAACATTGCCTGCTGTGAAATTGAGTGTTCCGCCTATCACAGGCGACGAGGACTCGGGAGGCGCGGCTTTTGAACACTGCAATGGCCGCCGTCTGTCTGCATGACACGCTGATCAGGTAGGCAGACGGCGGCTTGCAGTTAGTTAAATGTTAAATTACATCTACTCGCGGCGGCTGCAGCGAGTAGATGTAACTAGGGTAACGCCGCCCAAGTAATGGGAACGGCGGTGCCACGAGGGTAAGAGTAATCAGTTAGATTACTCGTTACCCCAAAAAGTGGCTACGTTACCTAACGCCGTTTATTTAAACGGTGTTAGTTACAACACTGGTGGCCAGCAGGACCCACAGGTCAGTGGCCAGCTCCCAGCAGGACCCACAGGTCAGTGGCCAGCTCCCAGCAGGACCTACAGGTCCGCAGCCAGCTCCCAGCAGGACCCACAGGTCAGTGGCCACCAGGACCCACAGGTCCGCAGCCAGCTCCCACCAGGAGCCAAAGGTCGGCAGCCAGCTCCCAGCAGGACCCACAGGTCAGTGGCCAGCAGGACCCACAGGTCCGCAGCTTGTGGGTCCTGCTGGGATCTGGCCACTGACCTGTGGGTCCTGCTGGCCACTGACCTGTGGGTCCTGCTGGCCACTGGCCTGTGGAAACTGCTGGCCACTGGCCTGTGGGTCCTGCTGGCCACTGGCCTGTGGGTCTTGCTGGCCACTGGCCTGTGGGTCTTGCTGGCCACTGACATGTGGGTCCTGCTGCCCATGGCCTGTAATTCCTGCTGGGAGCTGCCCATGGCCTACAGGACAGCAGGACCCACATGCCATGGTAGGCTCCCAGCAGGACCCACACGCCATGGTCGGCTCCCAGCCAGACCCACATGCCATGGTCGGCTCCCAGCAGGACCCACATGCCATGGCTATATATAATACACTCTTCAAATGTGCTTTAAAATACATGGTTTTCCCTTTCATGAACAAGAAAATTACTTTTGCTGTTGGGCTGGTATAAAAATGCTATGGGGCTGGTATGATTTTTTTCCAGGGATGGTTTTTATTCCCAGTCCGGCCCTGCTGTCATCATCATCACCCATTGTGGTGGTTATTCTGTTAGTTTGACAAGTTAACTTATTTTGATTTTGTAAACTGGCACTTTACAATAAATGTTGCACTGTATTTTCTGTGAAATATATATGCAAATGAGCGTATAATTTTTTTTTTTTGGTGGGGGAGTGGATCTTGGGTGGGAGTTCCCACACTTTTTTCCCCATGACTTGACCCCTGTTTTCAGGTATGTAATTTTTTTATACTTTACTGTTTACTGTGTTTTATTGTTAACCATTTTTTTGTTTTCAGATACGCCATTCAGCTGCAGCGCGGATTTATTTATCTTGACAGCAACATCGTTTTCTCCCACGATACATAAAGCCATGACTCCAGTGCTGTAGGAGGTGATTTCACCACCACAGTTAAAAAAAAGAGCATTTATTGCGAAGCATGGGGGCAGCAGGGGCGGAGGAGCAATTTGCGCCTAACTTTTGCGGGCGGATGCCCCCATGCTTCGGCATATATATATTTTAGGCACAGGTTGCGTTAAAAGATTATTTTTTTTTTACTATTTTTTTTTTGTATTTGCTTTGCAGGTATGATATGGTAAGGTCTTATGCCGCGTACACACGACCGTTTTTAATGACCAGAAAAATGCAATTTTTTTAAATGGTCATTAAAAATGATCGTGTGTGGGCTTCAGAGCATTTTTCACGACGTGAAAAATGGCCATGAAAAAATTGGAACACGCTCTAATTTTTCCCGTCGTTTTTCACATCGTCATTTTTCTCGTCATGAAAAACGGCTGTGTGTAGGCTTTAACGACGTAAAAAAAAAAAATGCGCATGCTCAGAATCAAGTATGAGACGGGAGCGCTCGTTCTGTTAAAACTAGCATTCGTAATGGAGATAGCACATTCGTCACGCTGTAACGGACTGAAAAGCACGAGGCTGAAAAGCGCAAATTGTCTCTCAACAAACTTTACTAACGTGAAGGGTGGCGCCATCCGAATGGAACTTCCCCTTTATAGTGCCGTCGTACGTGTTGTACGTCACCGCGCTTTACTCTAGCATTTTTTTCCACAATAGTGTGTAGGCAAGGCAGGCTTGAGAAGAATCACGTCGAGAAAAATGCACTTTTTTTCAATGACATTAAAAACGGTCGTGTGTACGCGGCATTACTGTTATACTGTAATGTTACTTTGTTTTAATGTTAAGCATCATTTGCTTAGCAGGTACGCCATTCAGTTGCAGCGCAGATTTATTTATCTTGACAGCAACAGCGTTTGCTCCCACGATACATAAAGCCGGCTTTTTGGGGTCCTGTACGTGGCTAGGCTCCCAAAAAGTCCCACACATGTGGTATCCCCGTACTCAGGAGAAGCAGCAAAATGTATTTTGGGGTGTAATTTCACATATGAAGTTTGTCATTTTCCTGCAACTTGTGGCAAAATATAAAATATTCCATGGACTCAACCTTTTTTTTTTTTTTTGTCATTATTCAGTCACTTGGGACAAAAAAATTAAATATTCAATGGGCTCAACATGCCCCTCAGCAATTTCCTTGGGGTGTATACTTTCCAAAATGGGGTCATTTGGAGGGGTTTTGTACTGCCCTGCCATTTTAGCACCTCAAGAAAGTAGATAGTCGTAAGCCCCGTACACACGGTCGGACTTTTGGCCAACAAACTTCATTTTGAGCAAGTTGGACCAACAATCCGACCGTGTGTACTCTCCATTGGACAAACTTTTTTTTTTTTTTTCATCGGACAAAAGTTCGGACTGCAAACGGACAAACTTTTGGCCAACAAAAGTCCAATGGAGCAAAGTCCGACCGTGTGTACAGAAAACCATCGGACTTTTGTCCGATGGACAAAACAAATAATGTTAAAATCAACCAACAATAGCAGAAGTTGACCAAAGGGTGGCGGTAAAGAGCAGAAAAGAGCAGAAAAGCCACGTGATGTTGAAAAAGGTTTTGGGAAAGTTTGCAGAAAAGTCCTGTGGTGTGTATGCTATGGGTGTTCCCGACCAATTCCGTTCGGACAAAAAAACACGGAAAAGTCAGATGGAAGGCCGACCGTGTGTACGAGGCTTTAAACTAAAAGCTGTGTAAATTGCAGAAAATGTACATAAAATGACATTTTTTTAACAAAGACATGTGGCAGAATAAATGTTGGCCTAAATGTATGACTAAAATTTAGTTTATTCAATTTTTCTTATAACAAAAAGTAGAAAATATATATATTTTTTTTTTAAATCAGTATTTTTCAGTTTATATGGCAAAAAATAAAAATCGCAGAGGCAATCAAATACCATCAAAAGAAAGCTATTTGTGGGAAAAAAAGGACACAAATTTTGTTTGGGTACAACATTGCATGACCGCGCAATTACCAGTTAAAGCAGCGCAGTGCCAAATTGTAAAAAGTCTTCTGGTCTTTAGGCAGCCTAATGGTCCAGGGCTGAAGTGGTTAAAGTTCTGAAAATTGCCAGCTCGTGTGACTTTCTTGTGTGAAGTTCTGGAAAGTTAGGCAATGTCCAGCTGTCTGTTAAATAGCGGGCTCTTGCTACTTTTGATGCAAGATGATCTACAAGACCCAACTCTACTCTTTCTGGAAAAAAAAAGATTTATTTATATATATGTATATATATATATATATCTACTGTACAGTATATATATATATATATATATATATATATATATATATATATATATATATTTATACATTTTTTTACTTTGAAGCTCCAAGAACTTGAATCTCCGACAACCTTCTGCTTACATTTCTTGCAATTGATACTGCCCTGTAAGTGATGGCCTGAACCGAGCACTGCTCTGTTGGAACAAACGGTTGTACTGATATGAGATCCAGCAACTCCAATAGATCTCTTTTCCTTGGTGACCGATAGGGATGAGCTTCGTGTTCGAGTCAAACCCACGTTCGACTCGAAGATCGGCTGTTCGATCGTTCGACGAAGATCGAACGTTATGGGCCGTTCGCGCAAAATTCGAGTGGCGCGTCACGGCCCATAATTCACTGCGGCATCGCAGTGTATTGCTGGCTGATGATTAGCCAAGCATGCACTATGACCCGCATGCTTGGCCAATCACAGCGCCGTCTGTACAGAGAGCCGTAATTGACCAAAGCCAGGGTGGCTTTGGCCAATCATGGCTCAGAGGAGTAGGTACACGCCCCACACTATATAAGGCCGCCTGGAAGTCGGCCTTGTGTAGTGTGTTGGCGTTTGTGAAAGAGAGAGTTACAGAGAGAGAGACAGTGTCATTTATATTGAGTTAGATAGAGCAGGCAGGCGAGTCAGTTAGCTGCTGTTACAGTGTGTAGAGGATATATATGCATCCTAGGTGTTGTATATATATTTATACACTGTATTGAGTTTAGCTAGATCCGTTCCTGTTAGTCTCTATACTGTGACAGGCAGGCAGGTGATTGCGCTAGCTGCAGACAGTCAGTGTTTCACTTAGTGTACTACTGTGTGCTTTGCATAGCGATCACCTAAAGTTCACCTGAATACAGTTATTCTCTATACTGTGACAGGAAGGTCGGTGATTGTGCTAGCTGCAGACAGTCAGTGTTTCACTTAGTGTACTACTGTGTGCTTTGCATAGCGTTCACCTAGAGCTCACCTAAATACAGTTATTCTCTATACTGTGACAGGCAGGCCGGTGATTGTGCTAGCTGCAGACAGTCAGTGTTTCACTTAGTGTACTACTGTGTGCTTTGCATAGCATTCACCTAAAGCTCACCTGAATAAAGTTAGTGACAATTATAGTGGTGTTCTCATAATAAAACCACAAGCAGAGAGCTGCAAGTATTTTCAGTGTACTGTGTCCTCCGCACAGTTTTCACCTAAAACTAACTGAAAACAATTGCTGCTTTTCCCATACTAACACCACAGCAGGCCATTAGTATGTCTGGAAGACAAACAATGAGAGGCAGACAGTCACGAGGCAATAAAAGAGGGCAAGCAGGCTCTGTGTCTAGAGGCAACAGTGCTGCTGGTCGTGGACACTGTGCATCCTCATCAGCACGTGGCCGTGGGAAATGCTTGTCCTTCTTTTCGGCAGCTGGCCATGTTGAGCCGCAACATGCCGAAGACTTGGTAGAGTGGATGACCAAGCCGTCCTCCTCCTCCTCATCCTCTCTCACCCAGGCTCAGGGTACTTTGTCTGGCAAAGCAGCTGCCAAAGCGGACTCTTCCCTCGGCTCAATGGCATTAGTCACTCCTTCCCTAGCCCCACCATGTCCTCCTGAGGAGTCCCCCGAACTGTTTGACCACAGTGTTGGGTACATGCTCCAGGAGGATGCCCAGTGTTTTGAAGGCTCAGATGATGGAACCCAGCTGGAGGAAGGCAGTAACGTGAGCTCAGAGAGAGGGGGTGCCCAACAAGGTCAGCTATCTGGCAGTCATGTTCCCCCAGCTGCAGCATACTGCCAGATTGGCTCCAGTGATGAGGAGGGAGGGGATGTAGAGGTCACTGACTCCACGTGTGTGCCTGATAGGAGAGAGGAGGAGGAGGAGGAGGCACATCTCCAACGAGGCAGGATGCCCTCCAGGGGCCAGCTTAAGGGCAGCACACTGACTGCATCACACCGCAGAGCTCTGCATGTGCAGGGCGCTGCTGTCTCTGCGCGTTATTCCAAAAGTTCTTTGGTGTGGGCCTTTTTTCAGACATGTGCAGCAGATCGCACCGTTGCCATTTGCAACATATGTCTAAAGCGTATCTCGCGTGGCCAAAACATCAGCCGCTTGGGCACCACGTGCTTGACCAGACATATGTCGACCTGCCATGCAGTCCGTTGGCAAGCCCACCTAAAAGACCCACACCAAAGAACAAGGCGGACCTCTCCTTGCTCCTCATCAGCTGGGATCTCCAACCTCACTATACCTTCAGTCCTCCCTGAAACCTGCACTGAGAGGAATGAAGGTGTAGAATTAGGTGTGTCACAGCCAAGTACTTGCGGGCAATCTGCTATCTGTACACCAACGTCCGATTGTACCAGGCAAATTTCCCTGCCCCAGCTGCTGCACCGCCGCAAGAAGTTCGCTCCCAGCCATCCACATGCCCAGCGGTTGAATGCTAGCTTGGCTAAATTGCTAGCACTTCAACTGCTGCCTTTTCAGTTGATAGACTCTGCCCCCTTCCGTGAGTTTGTGGAATGTGCGGTTCCTCAGTGGCAGGTTCCCAAGCGCCACTTTTACTCACGGAAGGCGATTCCGGCTCTCTACCGGCATGTGGAAGGCAATGTCTTGGCCTCACTGGACAGAGCGGTCAGTGGTAAGGTGCATATTACCACTGACTCATGGTCCAGCAGGCATGGACAGGGACGTTACCTATCTTTCACAGCGCATTGGGTGACTCTGCTGGCAGCTGGGAAGGATGCAGGACAAGGTGCAGTAGTGTTGGAGGTTGTTCCGCCACCACGCCTCCAAAATGTTCCTACTGGTGATTCTGACACACCTCTCTCCTCCACCCCTCCTCTTCTTCCTCCATGGCCTCTTCCTGTGCTGATTTGTCCTCGGAACCAGCGGTGCTCCGTAGGCGTTCAAGGGGCTAATCCAGTACGCAGGCAAAAAGATGCCATGCGGTGCTTGAGCTGGTGTGCTTGGGGGACAGGAGCCACACTGGGGCAGAGATTCTGTCAGCTCTGCAGGGGCAGGCTCAGAGGTGGTTGATGTCACGCCAGCTTAAGCCAGGAAAGATGGTTTCTGACAATGGCACCAACCTTCTCTCCGCTCTCCGACAGGGACAACTGACCCATGTGCCCTGTTTGGCTCATGTCCTTAACTTGGTGGTGCAGCGGTTCTTGGGCAGGTACCCGGGCTTACAGGAGGTCCTGAAGCAGGCCAGGAAACTCTGTGGGCATTTCCGCCGGTCATACAATGCCAGTGTTCAGCTGGCTGAGCTGCAAAAGGATTACAACCTGCCCAAGAACCGCCTAATCTGTGACATGCCCACCAGGTGGAACTCTACGTTGGCCATGCCGCAGCGGCTGCACACGCAGCAGAGGGCTATCAATGAGTATCTGTTGCAATATGGCACCAGGACAGGGTCAGGGGAGCTTGGATTTTTTTTCCCACGCCAGTGGGCCATGATCAGGGATGCATGCACTGTCCTGGCACCATTTGAGGAGGCCACCAGGATGGTGAGCAGTGACAGTGCATGCATCAGTGACACTGTCCCTCTTGTCCACCAGTTGGAGCACACGCTGCGTGGAATAATGGACAGGGAACTTGAGGCAGAACAGAGGCAGGAAGAGGAGGACTTCCTTACCTCTCAAGGCCCCCTTTATCCAGACAGTGTTCCTGCTGGCCTGGCTATCACACAGGAAGAGGATGAGGAGGAGGAGGAGGATTATGTCAGCATGGAGGTGGAGACTAGCACTCAGCATCAGCAGCAGTCTTCAAGGGATCAATTACAGTCCCAAGACACCCATGGACTTGTACGTGGCTGGGAGGAGGTGGCTGCGGATCATGTCATCCTCACTGACCCAAAGGACTCGGCACCGAATGCCTCAGCAAACCTACGCTGCATGGCCTCCCTGATCCTGCAAAGCCTGCGTAAGGATCCTCGTATTCGTGCGATCAAGGAGAGGGATCATTACTGGCTGGCAACCCTCCTTGATCCACGTTACAAGGGTAAGGTTGCGGACCTTATCTTGCCGTCTCAGAGGATGAGGCATCTTCGGGAGGCCTTGCAGAAAGGTCTGTGCAACGCGTTCCCAGAGACTGGGAGGTTACAAATTCCTGGTCCTGGACAACGTGTTGCTGAGGCTTCGGTCAGTCAAAGAAGGAGCGGTGGAGAAGGTGGCCGTCTGACCGATGCGTTCAGACAATTTTTTAGTCTGCAGCCCCAAGGTATGATCGGTTCCAGCAACCATCGCCAGCGTCTGGTTTACATGGTGCAGGAATACCTAGGGGCAAGATCAGACTTGGACACCTTTCCCACCGAAAATCTTCTGGGTCTTGAGGATGGATCACTGGCAAGAGCTTGCACAGTATGCAATTGAGATACTGGCCTGTCCTGCATCCAGCGTTCTTTCGGAACGCACATCCAGTGCTGCTGGAGGCTTTGTAACCGATCACAGGGTGCGCCTGTCAACCGACTCGGTCGATCGACTGACCTTCATAAAAATGAATCAGTCTTGGATCACCACCAGCTACCAAGCACCTGATGCTGATGTAACAGAATAATTTTCTTTGAAATGTCAGATCCCTTCAAGACTGCCTATGCTGATGCATAGTGACTATACTATTATGCTGAGTGACTATCCTCTTCCTCCTCAATAATCATGCTGATAGCTTAAAAAGAACATTTTTGGTTCTGGGCACTGCCACCAGTGGCTAATTTTTGATGCAATACTTTGCAACAGGGCCCATTCCTGTGCCCACCAAGAGTAACTGTGAGGACTTACAGTCTTGTGGCACCAGCACCACCGCCACCACAAAAGGCCCAATTTTTCAGCCCCTGTTCAACAGGGGCATGCAATTACAATTCTTGATCTAATAATTCACAGCAGGGCCCATTCATGCGCCCACCAAGAGTAACTGAGTAACTGTGAGGGCTTACAGTGTTGTGGCACCAGCACCACGACCAGCACCAGCATCACCACCAAAGGCCCAATTTTTCCTACCACTTTTCAACAATGGCATGTAATTACAATTCCTGATATAATAGTTGACAGCAGGGCGTTCCAGCGCCCACCAAGAGTAACTGTGAGGGCTTACAGTGTTGTGGCAACACCAACACCTAAGGGGCAAATTTCTGCAGAGTATATACGGCAGGCCCCTACTTTCAAACATCCAACTTACAAATGACTCCTACTTGCAAACGGAAGGAGACAACAGGAAGTGAGAGGAAATCTACCCCTAGGAAGGGAAATTCTCTCCTGTAAGATTTAATATGGGAAAAGGGTGTCTCCTCTCTACTGATGCTTTATCACCAAATCCTTGTTTCAATAAAAACCCCAAATTTTCCAAATTTGTTATTGGGATGGAAAGTGAAATGTTCTGAACAGGTGCACAGAGAGCTAAACAAATGTTACAGGGGTGATAACCCTTCCCTATATTCTCCAAAAAGCTTAAAAATTGATTTTTTGGCTAGAGCTACACTTAAAAAATTACAAACAGATTGTACTTAAGAACAAACCTGTCTTGTTTGCACCACCTGTATACTGCTGTTCAGAGTATATAGGGCCTTTTTTTATTTTGAGTGCGGGGTTCCCCTTAATATCCATACAAGACCCAAAGGGGCTGGTAAGGGGCTGGTAATGGGCTGGGGTGGGGTTGATGGGCTAGCCATGCCATTTTTCTCAATAATTTTCATCCATATTGCCCCGGGACCAGACATTACATTAAAGCCGCAAGCAGTTTTAAATGGCTTTTTTTCCTTTAGAAATGTCATTTTTTGCAGGTACAGTTCTAAACACGGGAAACATGTGCCACTTCACAGGCATACTTTAGACACCCCCCAGGTACGATATTTAAAGGAATATTTCACTTTTTTTTTTCACTTTATGCATCATTAAAATCACTGCTCCCGAAAAAACAACTGTTTTTAAAAATTATTTTTGCATTGATACATGTCCTCTGGGGCAGGACCCGGGTCCTCAAACCCTTTTTAGGACAATAACATGCATATTTGCCGTTATAATTAGCACTTTAGATTTCGAACGTTCGCGTCCATTGTATTTAATAGGGTTATAAAGTTTGCGCAAACCATTCGAAGGTTCTGGTGCGAACCGAACGGGGGGGTGTTCGGCTCATCCCTAGTGACCGACTCCTCACGGCCCTCAAAAGTTATGCAACTGAAGGATTCTTGGCCCATTTAAATGTGTTTTATTTCCGATATAGCCGACACTCGTGAGCTATGTGAGGATAGGCTAAGGCCTGGAGGAAGTATAGAACAGCTGTCACTGGAAGAGCAGTAGGATCAATGTCTCGCCCTACCAAGAAAAAGAAAACTTGTTGCGGAATTAAGCCTAGATGTTGTAAGTAGAGATCAGCCTGGAGTAAATCTGGAGCAACCGGAGTTGCCCATCCTCCCTTTTTAGAACCCCTGCTTGCAGCCCCAGTCTGCGTATGTTATGGAGGGGAAATGTCTTCTGAATCCTGAAATGAATGGGTAGGGAAAACCGAGAGAGAGGTCAATATGGAGGATTGGCTATGAAAACTATTCTCCCTTGACAGCCTCAAGAGGAATCTCATTACGGGAAATGCTGGGGGAAAAATATATAGGCTAGATTGCAGTCCCAGGGAGAGACCAGAGCATCTGTCCCCTACGCCTTGGGGTACGGAAACAAAGTCAGACATACCCAAAGTTTGTGATTACTGTGGGAAGCAAGGAGGTAGGCCCCACCTGTGGACCAGCTCAGAGAAGACCTGAGATGTAGACCCACTTGTTGTGCTCTGGGAAGCTTGCACTTGTTCAAAAAATCCACTGGGAGGTAAACTGCTTCCGGAATTTAGCTGGTGATCTTCCGTCCCAGATGTTATGGGTTTCACCTCTCTCAATAGCATATTGCTGTGAGTTTCAACCTGGAGCTGAATATAGGCAACTGCTGCCCTGTTGCTCAACTGCAAGGAGACTGGTCTTCCTTGACTCTGTGTAGCAAGGCCAAAGTGCTAAAAGGGTTGTTTGAACCCCCAGCGCGTTCAAGATTACCCTCCTTGACTGGGAATCTCTGCTTGCCTTGACCAAAAGTCCCTCACAGTGCACTTTCCCGGCTGTCTTGCAAACATGATTCATAGCAGTTCTCCAGTCTAAAGGTTCTAACGGACCGTGGCTTACTCAAGGTCTTTCCATCACCGCGGACCACTACTCATACTGAGTAACACTGTCATTAACTGTGCTCGATCCCGTTTCCTCCCTTGCTCTAAGAATCCTAGTTGAAATTTTCGCAGGTGCTTATGCGCCCCAGGAATCATCTGTATGCATGACGATGTTGTGCCCAGATGACTGAGGCACTGAGAAGCCATCAAACAAGCGGAAGTATCCGTCCTCAGAATTCTGTTCCTGACTGTCACCACTTTCTCTGATGGAAGAAAAACAGAGGAACAAGCAGAGCACCCCCCGTTGAGTTGGAGAAAGTTGGCTTTGCTTTCCCTGTGAGGATAGGATAGGCATCCTGACGATCCAGCAACAGCACCCAGCCATATGGTTGTACTGTTTGAATGGACGCCGTATTAAAGATCTCAAAGAGGGCCCAAAAGGGTTCGACCTCTTCCGATCTGCAACTGGACACTAGCCACCATCCCCTACGAACTCCAAACAGGATTGGGTAGAAAACCTGCAATCTCTTTTGAGTCTGAAGTGTCTGTAAGCATTGTAGCAGCCCACCTGCTGTTGTGGTGGACAAGGCAGCTCCGTGGGAGAGAAATGGTCTGAAGAAAGAGCAGTGTGGAATCTCCCAAAGTGACCATGAATGCCTGATACCTTCATCCAAGGATCTGTACAACATGCTGTCCAGAAACACGTGAAGCGTGCCCTCTAGCTCATACTTTAAGAGTCTGGGCATGCACTTGTGTGACTGGCTCACTGATTTTCCCAAAAGTCTGCACTAAAATACAAGTCAGATTTTTGGCATCCACTGCTGACATTTTTGGTAAAAATTAACATGATGTCTGGCTCACGCAATTTATGTATAGTTCAGTCTACAAGATAAAACACAAGACAAAAACAGGAGGTCAGCTTCAATTGTCCTAATCATAGCCCAATATAGGCCTCTACAATCATGAACCAGTATAGGCCACTGATGCCCCAAGTTAATTTCTTACCTTAGTAGGATTCGTTCGGCACTTCCGGTCGTCCTTACTCCGCGCAACCACAACCTCGTTTACCCTTTATATACCCTGCGCATGCGTGAAACTCCGTCCGCGTCGCCCGCCCATGACTGTCTTTTTCAGAATTTCCCCGCCCCTTCTCGTTCGGCGCACAGTGGAAGACGACGACATGGCGGTGACACAGGTGCGTGCTTTATTAATAAGTACCGACGAGGAAAGCCCGGAGGCGGGAACGTCCCGATCCAGGTATAAAAGATTCAAGGCGACTAATATGTCATTTGCTGAGATGGCGGAGATGGTGGACATCCTGCGGAGGAAGGATTACGATGGGAAGCATGGGCCATACGACACCCCTAATCTCAGGAAGTCTAAAATAATGGACAAAGTGGCGACGAGTCTCTATAATAAATTTGGGGTCAGGAGATCCAAAGAGCAGCTCCGTAAAAGGTGGTCTGACCTGAAGCTGAGGGAGCCGGACCAGTATAGGAAGCTTAAAAAATTCCTGGACAAAAGTAAGTTTTTTGTTTTACTGTCTTTAATCAAATTGGAATACCGTATATACTCGAGTATAAGCCGAGTTTTTCAGCACATTTTTTTGTGCTGAAAATGCCCCCCCTCGGCTTATACTTGAGTCACCTTTTTGCGCCTGATCTTCCGGATTTTGGGGACTCGGTACCGGCCGGCCGTAAGTCCACTAGACCCCAAACTTGGCACACATGTAGCCCCACTCTTCCTCTACAAGTGTGCAAAGCTTGTTGTCCAGGGGACCTACGGCCAGGGAGCACTGGTTTTTCAAAGCTTGGCATTCCTTTTATAGACTCCCATGTTAAACGGTAATTTCTCAGGTGAGTTTGGGGACCCGGTACTGGCCGGTCGTAGGTCCCCTGGACCCAAAACTTGGCACACATGTAGCCCCATTATAAGTGTGCAAAGTTTTATGTCTGGTGGACCTACAGCTGGGGAGCACAGATTTTTCAAAGCTGGGCACCCCTTCCATAGACTCCCATGTTAAACGTCAGTCTAGTCATGGACACAGTGAGGCATGGGCACAGTGAGGCATGGGCACAGTGAGGCATGCAGATGGACACCCTAGGCTTATTCTCGAGTCAATATGTTTTCCCAGTTTTTTGTGGTAAAATTAGGTGCCTCGGCTTATATTCGGGTCGGCTTATACTCGAGTATATACGGTATGTATTCTTTCATGTTTTGCTCCATGTGCTTGGATTGTCTGTTTTCATTTTGTAGAATGGCAACTTTCATGTGAAGTTGAGTGGACTCATTTTTGGGATATGTTTCCTAGTAAACAGCGAACATAAAAAAAATAACATGTTGTGCACAGATACACGTAAACCACATGTGGTCATGCCTATTTGGCGTTAAACAACGTTTATATATACATTGTTGTCTAGATGATGTGTTGTAAGTTAAGTAGAATGTTAAATGGTAAACTAGATTCTGTGTAAAGGAGAGGACACTCAAGCAGCTGGTTACACATCTTGACTCAGGAGCACTATAGTGTGGGCCACCAGAACAACCTTTTTAGGGTGTCACACACAGGTGCTCCAGTGGATACCTTGGGATGTCTCCTTTTTATTTTTGAGGACCAAGAATGAAAGTAGTCTTGCTTTGTTGAATTACCAAAATATCATATGTTCATCTTGGAACTCTGGCAAAACCAACAATTGTACCCCACTTCCAGGCAAACTTCTAAAATTATGCCCTCAAATCTCTGTATGCTAAAGGATACCTTTTGATTGTTTCATTCTCATAGGGGAGAGGAGACTAGGAGGACACCAATGTGAGGAGCCTAGGAAGTACAGACCACATATAGAAAACCAAGATCCAAAAGAACCCCAAGATCAGCATGTGGATGAAGCAGAGGTGGAGGAAGGAGAGGTGGAGCTTATCACCACAACAGGTCAGTGTCTGTCACCACAGCTTCTGGTAAAAAGAGATGTAGGCCTGCATATTTCTAATCCATTTATTTTTTTAGGGGATGAACATGGTGGTGTGTCAGAGACTCTGACAACTCCATTCTCAAGTGCTAGTGCCCAAATTGTCATTCAAGAAATAATGGAATGTAGTAGCGAAATGGACATTATGAGGAAAAGGATGAATGTGATTGAGCAAAAATATAAAAACATCATTGATATTATGGGGCGAATAGTCTGAACCACCCCCCCCCCCTTATTAGTTTTCTTATGTTTTCAAAAATTGCCATTTGTTTTAACACAAGCCCAAATTACAAGATGCACACAGTGTGTCAACATGTGCTATCTGCCGTCACAGGATATCTATGTCCCAGTTTTGGGGGTGCAACCTTTTCCTTGCTACTCAAGTAGGTGAGAGGAAGGGTTTGCACCCCCAAAACACGTCCATTGATCCCCCATGATGGCAGATAGCACATGTTGACTTTCGCCATGGGATCATGATGAAAAAAACCATTTTGCACATCAAAAACTGTGTGCATCTTCTAATTTTGGATGATTCAGGGGTGACATCACCCCATCTCATGTTTACATTTTTAAGGTTGAACTTTGTAAGTTCCTTTTTTTTTTTTTTTTTTTTTGACCCATGCATGTTTCTGCAAACCCCCCAAAAAAAATCTACAAAATTTGGAGGCCAAAATGTCAAGATTGTATTTTGAATAAAAAATTACCGCACATGTTATGCACAGAGTAAAAAAAAATTGGTACACCCAACAATGTGTGGCTTGTTCTTTCTATGCTCAATAGCAGTTATCTAAAATGGGAAAGGTCAGGTTTTTAAGTGTGACAATTGTGGCTATTTACTAAAGACAAATACACTTGGCACTACTACAAAGTGTACTATGATAACCTGGGAGACACATAATTAGTACAAAATAAATTCTGACAAAACAAGGTATTCCAAAAAAAATGTTTCGTTTTATTTGTTTAAAAAAGGCATCAAATATGGTCTGGCATTGCGATGGCCCCCCTACCCGTGAAGTACTCAACGTATTTATCACATACTTCATGGGCGCTTTGGGGGGCCAAGCCAGTACGGCCAGTGTCCAGACCAGTCAGATTGTCCATGTCAGATACACCAGCCTCTGGCCCAACAGTAGACATATATGTAGGAGAGTTTTGTCTCATAAAATTATGCAATATGCAGCAGGTTAGGATGATGTGATCGAGTTTGTATTCCGCCATGTGTATGGCTGTCAGAAACAGGCGGAACTGGCTGGCCATTATGCCAAAAGGCATTCTCCACAACCCTCCGGGCTCTGGCCAGCCGGTAATTAAAAACCCTTCTCTCTGGGGTGAGGGTCCTCTGTGGGAACGGCCGCATCAGGTGTGGTCCCAGTCCAAAGGCTTCATCCCCTATAAAAACAAAGGGAAGTCCATCCACGTTGTCTGCATCTGGAGGCAGTGCCAGGCCCCCAGACTGCAGACGGTGAGCGAACTCCGTCTGAGCGAACACTGCGCCATCGGACATCCGGCCATTCTTCTCCACATACAGGAACTCATAGCGTGCCGACACCACCGCCATTAACACTATACTATTAAAACCTTTATAGTTATAATAGCAAGACTCCGAACGGGGTGGCGGCACTATGTGGACGTGCTTCCCATCAATTGCCCCTCCGCAGTTGGGGAAGTCCCACCGCTGGGCAAATTGGGAGTCCACATTCTGCCATTCCTGTGGCGAGGAAGGAAACTGTCAAGTCAAACAAAAAAAAAGAAATTAGTACTTTTGCACATTACATTGCAAGCAGATTACCCAAATACATTATTGGTCAACATCAGTATAACATTTATTAGAAGGAGTATTTAAACACAAAAATAGAAGGCCCACTTATCAGATGACCCACCCCCGCTGATGGGCCATTGGAACAAATTATAAGGGGGGGGTGTTGTTTAAGCAGATTTTGTGCCCCGCAACAAAAGGCTCTACCACTCTGCTGACCTTGAATGTGCAAAAAATCTTTATGACACATTTTAGGGGGGGGGGGGTTCAAAAGTACAATAGAGCAGAGAAAAAGATCATTAAAGAACAGACTAGGCTAGGTGTATATGGGCCCAGGATAGCATGCAGGAGAGGTTAGTGAAGGGAAATAGGCATGTAGGCCAAAAATCTAAAAATATAAAAGAAAAAAACATGCATGGGGAGAAAGGGGACATTCCCAGAATCTTACAATCATGGCAATTTGGGAAGGATGAAAGAAATACAATACTTTAGCAAACCATCAAAACATATAATGTGATGTTAAAGGATAAAAATTACCTTAATATAGTCCTTCTGCATGACTTGTATGATGGCAGAACACGTTTCAGGGATAATGATCCCAAGAGCCTGGGGGGAGATGCCTGTTGAGAACTTGAGGTCCTGCAGGCTTCTCCCAGTCGCCAGGTATCTCAACGTGGCAATAAGCCTCTGCTCGGCAGTGATCGCCTGGCGCATCACAGTGTCCTGCCTTGTGATATATGGGGACAGCAAATTCAACAGACGGTGAAAAACGGGGTCCGTCATCCGGAGATAATTCCTGAAATCATCAGGATTATTCTCCTGGATTTCCCGCAGCAGAGGCATATGAGAGAATTGGTCTCGCTGGAGCAACCAATTCTTGGTACATGAACTCCTCCTCACCCTGTTCATGGACTGAACTCTGGTTACAGTGTTAACCGCAACACCAAGTCCATAGCCAGCACGAGCTCTACGACGAGAACGTACTTCAAACATGGCTTTAAACCAGTCGGCTGGTCAGAACGAACTCAAACAGAACGCAACGAGGAACAGCAAGGCCTGAGAAGAACGACCTGAAAAACAGTAACGAACGGCCAAGAAGGCACTGCAAAACAGTAACCGACCTGACTGCACGCACTGAATGACAAATACGAACCCACAAGCACAAACTGAACACCAAAAAATTATCTGAAAAGCACGGAGAGTGAAAAGCGCGAATCAGCTCTCACCAAACTTTTACTAACACTCAGTAACACAAAATCAGCAAAAGCAGCCCAAAGAGTGGCACCATTAGATTTGAACTTCCCCTTTATAGTGCCGTCATACGTGATGTACGTTACGTCGTTTTGGTGCGGTCGGTTTTTTGACTGATGGTGTGTGGGCAAGACTGATGGAAGAAAGTTTCATCGGATTTCCGATGGAAAAAAACATCGGATTAGAATCCATAGGATATCCGATCGTGTGTACAGGGCTTTATCATTTAATGCATGAGAGTATTTTGCTAGCTTTGTTAGCAGAGACTTGGCATTGAGTGATATTGCCAAGTCTGTGATCTACAAGCACCCCCAGATCCTTTTCCATCACTGATTCTCCTAAGGGAGCCCCCTCCCATATACACTGCGTGTGTATTTTTGGCACCCAAGATCATAAATGTTTCTGCATAATCTTGGCATACAGATTCAGCTAAATTTCACACATTTGCAAGAACATGTCACAGCAAGGCGTTCTATGCATTAAGGTGAAAAATCTTCTCTGCTGCAGCTGCCCCCCACACCCCTCCCCCCCATTTTTCTTACCTGAGCCCATCTGATCCAGCAATCTGCACATGTGTAGCGGCTCCCTCTGCTGTCTCTCTCCCCACTGGACAGATTGATAGCAGTGGGAGCATCTGTCTGTGTCAATGGACGCAAAGATGAAGATAAAAGAGAGAGCGCACCGGCCCCTAGTGCAACACCATTTATTGGATACAGTTAAAAACAACAAAGTAACATGTAAGCGGGTATAGGGTGTAGCGGCTTCACAGAGGGAATCACATGTACTGACTTTATAAACCAGGCAACGTTTATTACCGGAGAGAGGGTAGTAGAAAGAGTATTTACAGCAGTAATGCAAGTAGTTTTACTCCAAGCATGGAGGCACAGATACACAGCACAGTCACTTCTGATGTAAGCCGTAGTTGTATTCGTCTGACTGACACAGTATAAACCCAAGCACACAATGCGTATCTGTAGAGGCTGATATTCACACACGTTACCCGGTAACAACGATATTCCTTCAGCAGATGGATATAGGCACTTGTCCCTCCCTCACAGCAAGGACACCGGTTTTATTATCCGCAACGGGGAGTCTTTCATCCGACCAGGATTGCTGATACAGGACTCTGTAGGAACCCTGCGCTATCCCTCACTGGCCGGGACACTCCCTACTAGGGATGAGCTTCGTGTTCGACTCGAACATCGGCTGTTCGATCGTTCGACGAAGATCGAACATTATGGGCCGTTCGCGCAAAATTCGAGTGGCGCGTCACGGCCCATAATTCACTGCGGCATCGCAGTGCATTGCTGGCTGATGATTGGCCAAGCATGCACTATGACCCGCATGCTTTGGCCAATCACAGCGCAGAAAAAACAGAGAGCCGTAATTGGCCAAAGCCAGATTGGCTTTGGCCAATTATGGCTCAGGGGGTTTAGTACACGCCCCACAATATATAAGGCCGCCGGTGTAGTGTGTTGGAGTTGTGAAACGAGAGAGTTTACAGAGACAGATAGTGTCATTTATATTGAGTTAGATAGAGCAGGCAGGCGAGTCAGTTAGCTGCAGTTACAGTGTGTAGAGGATATATATGCATCCCAGGTGTTGTATATATATTTATACATTGTATTTAGTTTAGCTAGATCCGTTCCTGGTATTCTCTATACTGTGACAGGCAGGCAGGTGATTGTGCTTGCTGCAGACAGTCAGTGTTTCACTTAGTATATTGTGTGCTTTGCATAGCGTTCACCTAAAGCTTACCTGAATACAGTTAGTGAGTGACTAATAGTGGTGTTCTCATAATTAAACCACAGGCAGAGAGCTGTAAGTATTTTCAGTGTACTGTGTCCCTCTCTGCACAGTTTTCACCTAAAACTAACTGCTGCTGCTTTTCCCATACTAATGTAGCGGGTATGTACTTTCCCGGGTGTAAATTTGAATTTGACAGAGACATTGGTGATGTGTAATTCCCTGCAGCCCAGTAGGTGGCGCTGTTGCCCTGGGCTGGGGTTGAATCATTGCTGTGTGCTGTGCCTCCTTTTTGTCCTCCCTTGGCAGTGGTATGGTGGGGCGGGGAACCCGCCGTGCTTGCTGGGAGAGGGTATAAAGGGGCCGGCCATCTTTGTCACGGGGTCGAAGTCCCAAGCACCTTCAGCTTGCGGACGGTGGTTCGTGCCGGTCCTCTGGGTGGCCTAGGCCTAGAGGACAGCCGGAGGTCGTGTTCCATCCCAGGCACCTTTAGCCTGGGGTGAGGTACTCGGATGGAGGTCCGGAGCTCAGTGCCCAACACTGAGTTCCGCGAGGGAAGGAGATCCTAGGGAACCCCGGGAGTGGGTACCCGAATCCGGAAGGCGCAATGGACCGGGAGGAGCTCCTCACTTGAAGACCCGGTGCAGCATATTGCCGGTGACAGGTGAGCCTCTCGTCGGAGACCGCCTGGAAGGAAATACCCCCTCGTGCGGAGACCATAACCCACTTTCAGGAAGGAAAGTGGAGAACTACATTGTGTCTGGGCCTATTCGCATCCACACCCCCTTTTCTGTTCTGTTTCTACCAAGGGAGTTCAACTGATTGTGTTCATTTGAGAAGAATAAAGGAGTGTTGAACTTTAATGGTGTGGGGCTCATTTCCTGACAGACATTGTTCAAGGTGACTCTTGGAGGGAGGATCCAGGTTCACAGCACTGACCCGAAGGTAATACAAGAACGTTGCTTATACCGCACTGACACATGTGGTGGAAGCCAGGCGTGGTGTCCCCGCTCCCTCCCCTCTAAGATACCCCTAGACAAGAGAAAGACGAGACGAGAGAAAGAGGGGAGTGGAGGTGGCCGCTACACTAATACCACAGCAGGCAGTTGATTCTGATCAGTACAGACAAATTTTATATATATATATATATACACACACAAATCCCACCTTTGTGCAGCTACATCTCACTGCAGGCAATTAGTATGTCTGGAAGTCAAACAAGGAGAGGCAGACAGTTACGAGGCAATAAAAGAGGGCAAGCAGGCTCTGTGTCCAGAGGCAACAGTGCTGCTGGTCGTGGACACGGTGCATCCTCATCAGCACGTCGCCGTGGGACCCGCTTGTCCTCTTTTTGGCAGCTGGCCATGTTGAGCCGAAACATGCCCAAGACTTGGTAGAGTGGATGACCAAGCCGTCCTCCTCCTCCTCATCCTCTCTCACCCAGGCTCAGGGTACTTTGGCAAAGCAGCTGCCAAAGCGGCCTCTTCCCTCGGCTCAATGGCATCAATCACTCCTTCCCTAGCCCCACCATGTCTTCCTGAGGAGTCCCCCGAACTGTTTGACCACAGTGTTGGGTACATGCTCCAGGAGGATGCCCAGCATTTTGAAGGCTCCGATGATGGAACCCAGCTGGAGGAAGGCAGTAACGTGAGCTCAGAGAGAGGGGGTAGTAACGTGAGCCTAGTCATGTTCCCCCAGCTGCAGCATACTGCCAGATTGGCTCCAGTGATGAGGAGGGAGGGGATGATGAGGTCACTGACTCCACGTGTGCACCTGATAGGAGGAGGAGGAGGCACATCTCCAACGAGGCAGGATGCCCTCCAGGGGCCAGCTTAGGGGGAGCACACCGACCGCATCACACCGCAGAGCTCTGCATGTGCAGGGCGCTGCTGTCTCTGCGTGTTATTCCAAAAGTTCTTTGGTGTGGGCCTTTTTTCAGACGGGTGCAGCAGATCGCACCGTTGCCATTTGCAACATATGTCTAAAGCGTATCTCGCGCGGCCAAAACATCGGCCGTTTGGGCACCACGTGCTTGAACAGACATATGTCGACCTGCCATGCAGTCTGTTGGCAAGCGTACCTAAAAGACCCACACCAAAGAACAAAGCGGACCTCTCCTTGCTCCTCATCAGCTGGGATCTCCAACCCCACTATACCTTCAGTCCTCTTTGAAACCTGCACTGAGAGGAATGAAGGTGTAAAATTCGGTGTGTCAAAGCCAAGTACTTGCGGACAATCTGCTATCGGTACACCGACGTCCGATTGTACCAGGCAAATTTCCCTGCCCCAGCTGCTGCACCGCCGAAAGAAGTTCGCTCCCAGCCATCCACATGCCCAGTGGTTGAATGCTAGCTTGGCTAAATTTCTAGCACTTCAACTGCTGCCTTTTCAGTTGGTAGACTGTGCCCCCTTCCCGTGAGTTTGTTGAATGTGCAGTTCCTCAGTAGCAGGTTCCAAAATGCCACTTTTTCTCACGGAAGGCGATTCCGATCTCTACCGGCATGTGGAAGGCAATGTCTTGGCCTCGCTGGACAGGGCGGTCAGTGGTAAGGTGCATATTACCGCTGACTCATGGTCCAGCAGGCATGGACAGGGACAATACCTATCTTTCACGGCACATTGGGTGACTCTGCTGGCAGCTGGGAATGATGCAGGACAAGGTGCAGTAGTGTTGGAGGTTGTTCCGCCACCACGCCTCCAAAATGTTACTACTGGTGATTCTTACACACCTCTCTCCTCCACCCCCTCCTCTTCTTCTTCCTCCATGGCCTCTACCTGTGCTTTGTCCTCGGAACCAGCGGTGCTCCATAGGCGTTCAAGGGGCTATGCAAGAACGCAGGCAAAAAGATGCCATGCGGTGCTTGAGCTGGTGTGCTTGGGGGACAGAAGCCACACTGGGGCAGAGATTCTGTCAGCTCTGCAGGGGCAGGCTAAGAGGTGGTTGGCGCCATGCCAACTTAAGCCAGGAAAGGTGGTTTCCGACAATGGCACCAACCTCCTCTCCGCCCTCCGTCAGGGACAACTGACCCATGTGCCCTGTTTGGCTCACGTCCTTAACTTGGTGGTGCAGCGGTTCTCGGGCAGGTACCTGGGCTCACCGGAGGTCCTGAAGCAGGCCAGGAAACTCTGTGGGCATTTCTGCCAGTCATATAATGCCAGTTCTCGGCTGGCTGACCTGCAAAAGGATTACAACCTGCCCAAGAACCGCCTAATCTGTGACATGCCCACCAGGTTGAACTCTACGTTGGCCATGCTGCAGCGGCTGCACACGCAGCAGAGGGCCATCAATGAGTGTCTGTTGCAATATGGCACCGGGACAGTGTCAGGGGAGCTTGGATTTTTTCCCCACGCCAGTGGGCCATGATCAGGGATGCATGCACTGTCCTGGCACCATTTGAGGAGGCCACGAGGATGGGGAGCAGTGACAGTGCATGCATCAATGACACTGTCCCTCTTGTCCACCTGTTGGAGCACACGCTGCATGGAATAATGTAGAGGGCACTTGAGGCAGAACAGAGGCAGGAAGAGGAGGACTTCCTTACCTCTCAAGGCCCCCTTTATCCAGACAGTGTCCCTGCTGGCCTGGCTATCACACAGGAAGAGGAGGAGGAGGAGGATTATTGTGTCAGCATGGAGGTGGAGCCTAGCACTCAGCATCAGCAGCAGTCTTCAAGGGATCAATTACAGTCCCAAGACACCCATGGACTTGTACGTGGCTGGGAGGAGGTGGCTGCGGATCATGTCGTCCTCAGTGACACAGAGGACTCTGCATGAATGCCTCAGCAAACCTACGCTGCATGGCCTCCCTGATCCTGCAAAGCCTGCGGAAGGATCCTCGTATCCGTGCGATCAAGGAGAGGGATACTTACTGGCTGGCAACCCTCCTTGATCCACGTTACAAGGGCAGGGTTGCGGACCTTATCTTGCCGTTGCAGAGGGAGCAGAGGATGAAGCATCTTCTGGAGGCCTTGCAGAAAGGTCTGTGCAACGCGTTCCCAGGGACTGAGAGGTTACAAATTCCTGGTCCTGGACAACGTGTTGCTGAGGCTCCGGTCAGTCAAAGAAGGAGCAGTGGAGAAGGTGGCCGTCTGACCGATGCGTTCAGACAATTTTTTAGTACGCAACCCCAAGGTATGATCGCTTCTAGCAACCATCGCCAGAGTCTGGTTTACATGGTGCATGCATACCTAGGGGCAAGATCAGACTTGGACACCTTTCCCACTAAAAATCCTCTGGGTTACTGGGTCTTGAGGATGGATCACTGGCCAGAGCTTGCACAGTATGCAATTGAGGTACTGGCCTGTCCTGCATCCAGCGTTCTTTCGGAACGCACATTCAGTGCTGCTGGAAGCTTTGTAACCAATCACAGGGTGCGCCTGTCCACCGACTCGGTCGATCGACTGACCTTCATAAAAATGAATCAGTCTTGGATCACCACCAGCTACCAAGCACCTGATGCTGATGTAACCGAATAAATTTTTTGGCAATGTCAGATCCCTTCAAGACTGCCTATGCTGATGCTGAGTGACTATCCTGTTATGCTGAGTGACTATCCTCTTCCTCCTCAATAATCATGCTGATAACTTGAAAGAACATTTTTGGTTCTGGGCACCGCCACCAGTGGATAAGGCCCAATTTTTCAGCCCCTGTTTAACAGGGGCGTGTATTTACAATTTTTGATGCAATGCTTTGCAGCAGGGCTCATTGCTGTGCTCCAACTACAGTATCTGTGAGGGGTTGCAGTGTTGTGGCACCAGCCCCAGTGTTCAACAGGGGCATGTAATTACAATTCTTGATCTAATAATTCACAGCAGGGCCCATTCCTGCGCCCACCAAGAGTATCTGTGAGGGCTTACAGTGTTGTGGCAACACCACCAACAAAGGCCCAATTTTTCTGCCCCTGTTCAACAGGGGCATGTAATTACAATTCTTGATCTAATAGTTCACAGCAGGGCCCATTCCTGCGCCCACCAAGAGTAACTGTGAGGGCTTACAGTGTTGTGGCAACACCACCACCGCCACCAAAGGCCCAATTTTTCTGCCCCTGTTCAACAGGGGCATGTAATTACAATTCTTGATCTAATAGTTCACAGCAGGGCCCATCCCCGAGCCCACCAAGAGTAACTGTGAGGGCTTACAGTGTTGTGGCAACACCACCACCACCACCACCACCAAAGGCCCAATTTTTCTGCCCCTGTTCAACAGGGGCATGTAATTACAATTCTTGATCTAATAATTCACAGCACGGTCCATTCCTGCGCCCACCAAGAGTAACTGTGAGGGCTTACAGTGTTGTGGCAACACCACCACCACCAACAAAGGCCCAATTTTTCTGCCCCTGTTTAACAGGGGCATGTAATTAAAATTCTTGATCTAATAATTCACAGCACGGTCCATTCCTGCTCCCACCAAGAGTAACTGTGAGGGCTTACAGTGTTGTGGCAACACCATCACCACCACCACCAACAAAGGCCCAATTTTTCTGCCCCTGTTTAACAGGGGCATGTAATTACAATTCTTGATCTAATAATTCACAGCAGGGTCCATTCCTGTGCCCACCAAGAGTAACTGTGAGGGCTTACAGTGTTGTGGCAACACCACCACCACCACCAAAGGCCCAATTTTTCCTACCACTGTTCAACAATGGCATGTAATTACAATTCTTGATATAATTGTTCATAGCAGGGCGTTCCAGCACCCACCAAGAGTAACTGTGAGGGCTTACAGTGTTGTGGCAATACCAACACAGAAGGGCCAAATTTCTGCAGAGTATATACGGCAGGCCCCTACTTTCAAACATCCAACTTACAAACGACTCCTACTTGCAAACGGAAGGAGATAACAGGAAGTGAGAGGAAATCTACCCCTAGGATGCCATTTTTCTCAATGATTTTCATCCATATTACCAGGACCATACATTACATTAAAGCCGCAAGCAGTTTTAAATGACTTTTTTTCCTTTAGAAATGTCATTTTGTGCAGGGACAGTTCTAAACACGGGAAACACGTGCCACTTCACAGGCATACTTTAGACACCCCCCAGGTACGATATTTAAAGGAATATTTCACTTTTTTTTTTTTCACTTTATGCATCATTAAAATCACTGCTCCCAAAAAAATGGCAGTTTTTAAAACTTCTTTTTGCATTGATACATGTCCCCTGGTGCAGGACCCGGGTCCCCAAACCCTTTTTAGGACAATAACTTGCATATTAGCCGTTATAATTAGCACTTTTGATTTCGAACGTTCGCGTCCATTGTATTTAATAGGGTTCTAAAGTTTGCGTGAACTTTCGGTCCGTTCGCAGGTTCTGGTGCGAACCGAACCAGGGGGTGTTCGGCTCATCGCTCCTCCCTACCTTCTCCTAACTCTGCCTTACAAGCGGGGTCTCTGTCCCTGTCTATACACACACACATGTGTTCTGTCCTAAACGTGGCTGGGCTTTCCTATAAAAGGTATCCAAAAAATGGCCGACCAAATCTCCCGTGATTGGCTGTCCTATCAGGACACCAGGCTTCTCCAAAATGGTGCTGTAGACAATTATAGAGGCAAAAAAAAAAGTGATTTAGAAACAGAGGACTAGAAGCTCCTCCTGCCCACTGACGGGCTGGGAAAGTGCTGGGGCATGTGTCAGCTGTATATCAATTAAGAAAAACGTGCAAGTACTAGCTGTCCAAGCAGCATAAATGCTGTAGAAAACTCAGGAGAGTCACTACAGCCTTACACAGACACGATCAATTATACCAACACAATGTGAGTGTTCATTGTTACTTTGTTGTTTTTAATTGTATCCAATAAATGGTGTTGCACTAGGGGCCCGGGCGCTCTCTCATTTATCTATGCAGCCATCAGTCCTCCCACTGATTGATGGAGCAGCACGGCTAACGAACATACACCATATTAGGTTTAACCCCTTCCTTTGACATTTGAAGACGCTGATTGTCTTTTCACCATTGAGGATTTATATTCTCATTTACAACAACTTTTGTGGAACTCTCATTGACTCTTTTGGACTTTAGCATTTTGGTGTCTTTTTGTTTTTTATTTTTCTGTGCTAATGGACGCAGCAGCGGGAATCAGGAGCGAGCACGCATGACGGGGCACCCGATGAAGAGGAGGGGCCTGGAGTGCCGGCGGTGGACCCCAGAAGAAGAGGATTGTGGCTGCTCTGTGCAAAACCATTGCACAGAGCAGGTAATTATAGGCATGTTTGTTATTTCTATAAAAAAAACAAATATTTACAATGACTTTGCACTTTCCTTGAAGCTTAAAGTAAAACTAAAGCCCAAACTCTATTTCATTTTGGATAGAGTAAGGGAACATTATAAACCCTGTCAGTTTTTGGCATATGTGTGCCACTGTGGAATTTCCTCTAAAGTGAGAGAAATCCCTGGTTGTAACCAGGGTCAGCTGAACTAATGTCCCCATTGGAGGTTTCCCTCTATTTCTGTTCTGTTGATAATGCAAAATTTGCAGTTTTCACTCTTGGTGATAACAGTTACTAGGACAAATAGAGGTGGTGAATTGCCCTAACAGGTACACAGAACACAGACAGCAATGACAACTTGACAGGTGTTCTAATCCCACTCTACTTAATGCAAAACGAAAAAAAAAGGAAAGTTTTGCCTTTTAGTTACACCTTAAAGACATTTTTTGAAGAAACTAGGCAGAAATGACTGATTACAGTGGAACCTCGGATTACGAGCATAATCCGTTCCAGGAGAATGCTCGTAATCCAAAGTACTCGCATATCAAAGCGAGTTTCCCCATTGAAGTCAATGGAAACGAAAATAATTTGTTCCGCATTGACTTCAATGGCATGCAATACCGCATGCGGCCAGAGGCGGGGGGCGCCGGAGAGCCTCAGAAACGTCCGAAAAGGCCCAAGGACACCTCAGCTGACCTCAGCAAACCTCGGAAAGACTTTGTTCTCGAGATCTACTGAGGTGCTTTTCTGTGCATTTCCGAACGGCACCGATCGGTGTCGTTCGGCTCTGCTGGGCTCCGGCGCCCCACCTCAGGCCAAACGCGGTACTGCACACCGCTTTGGCCTGAGTCGTGCTCGTTTTGCGAGACAACACTCGCAAACCGAGTTACGATTTTTAAAAATACAGTGCTCGTATTGCGAAACACTCGTTGACCGCGTTACTCACAATCCGAGGTTCCACTGTATTTATTTAAGGTGTGGAATAGGACTATGCAATGCATAAATGCTTCTAATTAAACATGCAATGATGTTAAAGCAACTAAGCTTTGCACTTGCAAAGCTAAAGAGAACTTATGAAAGCTATAAGAGACTGTTTGAAAAATATTCTTCTCTTCCATCAAGTATCAATTCATAAACGTCTCTCTGAGAGTCAAATAGCTTTAGTGCTGTTATCATGCCATTTTAAGAAAAGCAGTTTGCATTTTTTAAAGGCTAAATCACGAGTAGACAATAGGATATCACAATCAAATTAAATGACATCTTATTACTTGAAATCTGCCAGACACACTAATGCCGTGTTCACACGAACAGAATTCCGCTCAAGCTTGGCTTGCATACAGACGGTCACACAAAAGTTCTCTGAGCTTTCGACCGTCAAGAACGCGGTGACGTACAACACTACGATGAGCCGAGAAAATTAAGTTCAATGCTTCCGAGCATGCGTAGGAATTTTGCGCGTCGGAATTGCCACAGACGATCGGAAAGCTCCAAAACGTTTAGGGAGAAAGAAAATAATTATTCTCTATGGAGATTGTTTGAAACAGAGGCCCAACTCATACAGATATAGAACACCTGATCCAGTTTAATTATGAAAAGAAGATATTGGGGATGATTGAGCAAAAAAATGCTCTGGGATTTTTAAACGGTGTTCAAGAAGTAGATCACAGATAAATGTATGTTAAAAACTTCAACAAGGTTTATTGAATAATTCTTTAAAACAGGAGAAAAACAAACATGCACGTTATAAAGAGACCATCCACAAGGATATATGAAAATGCAGTCACAGCATGTGATGAACTGTCGTCGAGAGTCACTCTACTAGTTTCGCTCACTAAGAGCTTCTTCAGGAGTTATTGACAGTGAACGCAGGTCATACTAAAAGATAAGATTGGCATATATCAAACAATACTGGATGTGAGGCAGGTCTGTTATATAAAAGGCATAAAGAGCAATACATTTCAAACAAAATACAAAAATGATTGAAAAAAATATATTCACAAAATATATTCACAAATATATTCACAAGATATGGTAACATAAAAAAACTATTCCAAAACAACATTTTATATTAATAATCACAACCTGAATGACAGAATATAACTCACCACAGGACACAGAATCGTACCAGAGCAGAAGGTCACAGAGCACAGTAAAATTCCCAAGAGTAAACAGGACCAGCCACTGTAGAAAAAAGGACCATCCAAGGCATCAAGGCCATAGAGAGCAAAAGTAGTGAAAATAGGTATGGCAAAAATGTAGAAATTAAAAAAATATAATCATAAAAAACACAGTCTCCGTGTCTGACCGAGGATCATGAGACACAGAGCAAAGGTTCATGATATAGAGCAAAAAAGCCAAGGTGTAAAGAAACACATACCTGAAATGAATAGGTACACCATAGAAAATGCCAATGTAGTTGTTTTTGATGAGAGATTATCAGCCTCAATCAGCAGCTTATATGGCAGATGGTTAAATTGTGGATAAACCAACCCTGACTAGACATCCAACGTAGGTGAGAACACATCTCATGCTGAACATGTTGAGGGGAAAAGAGATAAAAAGAAAAATCAGGAAAAATGTTTTCCTAAAGTAAAAAATACATTTAGTTTAATTGGGAATGGATCATTGGTACATGATCCATGTCCCAAGAACGTATAAAGGAAAAAAGGCTTACCTAGGATGATTATGAGGTACTGGACGAGGGTTTGGCAGAGTGGCAACCTCTCCCTAAGAACGGGAGTTTGTCCTGACAGGCATTGCGGTAAGAACCGCGCTCTTATGCTCTCCAACCCGGCGGGGCGTCTGACGTCACCGCAGGGAGGCGGACGTATTGAGCACATCCAGTGCGCATGTCCGGCATCTAAAGGTCAAAGGATCGTGTCGTGGAAAGCAACGGCGCACGCCGCATATGCAGGAACACATGCGGCGTTGCGTCATCCGAACCAAGCGGCGCCATCATGAATAAGGGAAAGCTGCTGAAAGGGAACCGCAGCAGTATGGAAAAGACACAGAGAGCAATGAAATTCATTGCCAGAGTGGAAATCGATCTAATGTCTATATATAACAGAAGTGGGGGATGCCAGAAGTGACACACAATGGGTGCAACAAGTGGGGTGCTCATACTGACAGGTGATTGGCATCACACCTGCCTATGGATGGGCACCCCGGGTGTCCGTATGGCAGTGAATACCGGATGGTCCAGTCCCCCCAACGCTAGTTCAAGGGAGCTTTTTTATAAAAGTAAAAAAGGACAAAGCAATAGAATTGCAACATGTAAATTTAAATAGGAATATAATTAAACTGGGACCTTCATGCTATATAATAGAGTGAAGAAGTTGACCAAAGGTATTTAGACAGTCAACAACAGTATAAATCAGTACGATTAAATGAGTACATGGAGAGAGTTCTGTGAAAACAGGTCGTGATTCACAGGAGAAATACCAATGCACAAATCATGATACAGAATTGGTATTTTTATGATTATATTTTTTGAATTTCTACATTTTTGCCATACCTATTTTCAGGTTCTACTCTGCTTCACTACTTTTGCTCTCTATGGCCTTGATGCCTTGGATGGTCCTTTTTTCTACAGTGGCTGGTCCTGTTTACTCTTGGGAATTTTACTGTGCTCTGTGACCTTCTGCTCTGGTACGATTCTGAGTCCTGTGGTGAGTTATATTCTGTCATTCAGGTCGTGATTATTAATATAAAATGTTGTTTTGGAATAATTTTTTTACGTTACCATATCTTGTGAATATATTTTTTTCAATCATTTTTGTATTTTGTTTGAAATGTATTGCTCTTTATGCCTTTTATATAACAGACCTGCCTCACATCCACTATTGTTTGATATATGCCAATCTTATCTTTTAGTATGACCTGCGTTCACTGTCAATAACTCCTGAAGAAGCTCTTAGTGAGTGAAACTAGTAGAGTGACTCTCGACGACAGTTCATCACATGCTGTGACTGCATTTTTCTATATCCTTGTGGATGGTCTCTTTATAACGTGCATGTTTGTTTTTCTCCTGTTTTAAAGAATTATTCAATAAACCTTGTTGAAGTTTTTAACATACATTTTTCTGTGATCTACTTCTTGAACACCATTTAAAAATCCCAGAGCATTTTTTTGCTCAATCCTCCCCAATATCTTCTTCTCTATGGAGATTGTTCACATCTCCACTCCAAGTCGCCTGAAGCCAAATGCTTGAAGCTCAAAAAAGTTTTGGAGCTACTTTTGTAGCTCAATTCGGGCAGATTGGTGTGTATTTTAAGTGCTTATTTCTCCATAGAAATGCACACCCGCCGGCATCCTAGCAACGATGTTAACAAAAGAGCAAGCATTGAAAAAAAACAGCGTGGGGGTCCCCCCACCCATTTAATACCAGGCCCTTCAGGTCTGGTACGAATTTTAAGGGGAACACCACAGCAAAGAAATTGTGTGCCCCCCCTCCAAATCCATACTAGATCCTTATGCAAGCATGCAGCTTGGCAGGCCAGGAAAGGGAAGGAAGAGTGAGTACACCTCCCCCTCCTGAACCATATCATGCCACATGCCCTCAACATGGGGGGACCCCCCAAACAAAGCACCCTTTCCCCATGTTGATGAGGACAAGGACCTCTTCCCCACAGCCCTGGCTCAGCGGTTGTGGGGGTGCGGGGGATAGCTTATCGGAATCTGGAAGTCCCCTTTAAGGAGTGGGACCCAGATCTCAGCCTCCTCTATGTGAATGAGTATGGGATACATAGCACCACTGCTCATTCACCCAAAAAATTTCAACAGTAAAGAAAAAAACAAACACAGTTTTTGACAAGTCCCTTATTTAAAAAAAAAAAAAAAAAACGGCAGCTGCCAACCTGCGCAAAATAAAACCCACCACCCGCTGAGCACAAGCGATTCTGTTGCTTGCCATTCGACAAATGACAGCACCACTTCCCCTGTCGCTAAGTATACTGTGTGTCGTCACCAGGTGACCCCACCCCCCATGGCAGCAGTTGGCATCCACGCCCATGATGTTATAGGACGGGGTCACCCAGTAACCTCACTACAGGTGGGTGGGCTGAGTGCGTACAGGTATGAGGGGGCTGAGTGCATACAGGCATGATCAGTGGGGGGGGGGGTGCTACATATAGAATCTGCCCCGGGTGGCAAATGCTCTAGGTACGCCCCTGGGTTCAGAAACAATTTTTGGCAATAAATTCAGAATTTCACTGATCTGCCTCAAACCCAAGATGGCTCTGATTTACAACCTAATCCCTAGTCTAGGTCAAATTAGAACAGTTGTGAGGTGTATGATCAACATACCCGACCATTTTCCATGCAATTGGTCAGCATTACAATGGTGTTAACATGATGCTCCCAAATCATCCTCCAGAAATCTGCAGTGGTGTTCGGCAAAGGACCCTGGCTGGCTATAAATTCCTTTGTAGAATGGTAACCCTGCAAAACAGCAGAATTTGGTTAAGTGCAAGATTGAGAACATACAGTATCATTTAAATAATTCATCACACTATCCCTATGTGAAGAATTTAAAGTTTAATGCTTGCATATTTGTATAAAGATTTAAGGGAAAAAAAAAACAGGATGACAGTAGAATTAGCAATGGTTCACCATGTATCCAGTGAGCAATATATAACATCCCAGCCCTTGTTTCCTTGAACTGATGTTGGTAATCATCTGTACCATTGTCGTAACAATGGCCATAACAACCCACAGTCTTCCTGACACTAAAAAATCTCAAAGTGTCTCCTCAGCTAAAAACTAAGAAAATTTGAGGTTTGTAAATCTGCATGTAGCGACCTCACCTCTCACTCCCTCCTTCTCTGTCAATGTCACTGGCTCTCGTCTAGAGGACCAGGGAGGAGAGTGTGACGCACCACCAACTCACGTCCTCCAGTGTGTAGAGTTGTGAGCTATAACCAATTACCTTCGGGCCTGTGCCCCTGTCCAGAGCCAATGCTTCCTTTGAGAATGACCTTTAACTCCCAGTAAGCCAAGTTCCACACCATTAAAAGTCCAACACTTTATTCTTTTTAAGTAATAAATAGTCCTTTAAGAGCAGACTGGTCAGACAACGAACAGACAAGGTGAAGAGGAAGGTTCAGGCACAAACATGAACTTGTTACTCCTGTTTCGGTGTGCGCAAACAGGCTTGGCGCACGGTCGCTGCCACCGACCGTGAGGGTGGTCGCTGCCACCGACCTGGGTTTCAGTTGGGTCGCTGCCACCGACCATGAGAACGTGGACTACCTTCTTGAGATGCGGCCCCTGTCAGGGGAGTCATCCATCTGGACGGTCACCAGAGGCCTCCACCGTCACCAGCCAATGCTGTGCTGGGTCTTCAGGAAGGTCACCACTCTGGTCCCCCTCGCCCTAGATTTGGGTGTCCAATACCAGAGGACACCCTAGGAATCCTCCATCCCTTGCGGGACCCAGTCGAAGGTACTGGGCCCCAGGCCTTCAGAGAGTACCTCACCCCAGACTAAAAGGTGTCTGGGGTGGAATCGCAGCTTCATCCCCGTGTCGAGGGCGCCCGGAGACCACCAGCACTCACACCCAGGCTGAAGGTGCCTGGGCGTGGACCCCGAGCGGAAGATGTCTGCCCCTTTTATCCCCTCTCCCAGCATGCACAGCAGGTTCCCCGCCCCGCTGTACTACCGCTGCGACAGGACAAAAAGGGTACAGACTAGTGTAGCGGGTATATATATTTAAATCTGGTGAAGACACCAGTGATGCATAGTTCCCTGTGGCCCAGCAGGTGGCGCTGTCACCTTGGGCCGGGGTTGAACCATCGCTGCAGTGCCGTACCCTTTGTGGCTTCTCGCAGCGGTTGTACGGCGGGGCGGGGAACCCGCCGTGCATCCTGGGAGAGGGTATAAAGGGGCGGACATCTTCGCCATGAGGTTCGAGTCCCGGGCACCTTCAGCCTGAGGGCTGTGGTTGCGGTCGGTGTCCAGGCGGCCTAGGCCTGGACACTTGGAGTTCGTGTTCCATCCCAGACACCTTCAGTCTGGGGTGAGGTACTCAGCCGGAGGCCTGGGGCCCAGTACCTTCCGCTGGGTCCCGCAAGGGAGGGATCATCCTAGGGGTCCCCGGGAGTGGGGCACCCAAATCCAGAGGCGTAAGGGACCGGAGGAGGGACTCACCCGAAGACCTGGTGCAGCAGATTGCCAGTGCCGGGTGTACCTCTGGAGACCGCCCGGAGGGATATCTTTCCCGAACAGGGGCCTAATTCTAAGAGGAAGTTCAGTCCACGTTCAATGACTGTGCGCCAGGCCTATTCGCTAAAAAAGGAATAGGAGAGCTTAGTTGTGCCTGGGCCTACTCGTTCCTACACCCCCATGTTCGTCTGTTCTTGAAAGGTCAACTGAGTGTGTTGACCGTACTGTATGAGAAATAAAGGAGTGTTGGACTTTCGATTGGTGTGGGACTCTATTATTGGCAGACACGTTTCCAAGGAACAACTGAGGCTTCGTATGCAGTGGACAGACCCGGAGGTAATTCAAATAACTTTGCTCGACCCTCTTATATACACAAGGGGAGAGCTTGGCGTAGTGTCCCTGCACTCTCCTCTCCCAGGTACCCCTAGACGCAAGCCATTCACAAAAGGCAAGAGGGAGAGTGAGGGTCCGCTACACTTGCAATGGTGGTTCAACCCCGGCCTATGGCGACAGCGCCATCTACAGGCCGCAGGGAACTGGACACCCTTGCATCCTCCATTGGCATAAATTGGTCCATGAACCCTAACAATTGCTGCATCTGAGCCATTTATCACTCAATTGCCTCCCCTAAATGTAACCACCCGCTACATGCAATATATCTCAAAGGCTATCTCACGCTATCAAACCTTCACCTAACCCTAATCGGCTAGCATTTGAAGTGGAAAAAAATCATTAAAAAAATGTGTGTATATAATATGGCAAGCTAAATGCAGATAAATCAATCTTATATAGTGCATCAGTTGATATACTACATACCCATGCACATATATCGCCAAATGCAAGAATACATAAAAAAGTGTACCTCATAAATTAAGTTAATCGACAAAACACAATAACAAATCACCAAATGTGAACATAGAAAATTAGGAAACTTAGGGGCAATATATTGCAAAAAAGTATCCTTGTGCAAAATTTGAACTCACAAATATACACTGGTGCCAAAACTATTATGACCTCCATCTTCCCCAGTGGGCAAACTCTCACCTTCTTGAATAGACCTTTGAATCAAAAGGTCATTCAGAATATGTCCCCTTTAAAGCCAGGCAGGGTTAACACCATGGGCGGGCAGATTTAGCTCACTCAATACACAGATCTCCCAGCATGATTATGAAGTCAAAAAAGATAAAAGGAAATCTCCATAACATGCAACAGCTTTATTATACAGATAGACGTTACACTCACATTTTAAAAAACAACCAAGCTGACTGCGGAAAAGCATCTCACGAAGATTGGTGCAGTACAAACTCTCACCACTCACATGGGCACACTGTGGGATCCCCCTCAAGGCAGTCCTAGGCAGCACCTCTCACATGCATGATCTCTTTTCTCCACCAAGGAGAAGATGAAGGGGTTAATATACAGGGCATATACAATGGGAAGATGGAGATGAAGGAGTTAATGTGTAGATGTGCAGGATGAGGGTTAATATACAGGTCACTGTCAAGAAACTGCAGTTAAAAGTGGGTGTAAAGTTAAAGAACTATTCCTGGCAGCCCCTCTGTTCTACTAAGTGATCATACACTGTGTACATGTTTTTTTCAAAAATGTCCCTGTAAATGGCTTTTTTCAGATCGGTTCTGGCCTCCCCCCCCCCCCCCGATCTAAGGGCTACAGTGGGAGGGGCCGAGATCCCGCTTTGGCATCAGCCAGGAGGTCATGTGGCCGCTGTACTCACCACTCAGCCCCTCCTGTTGTAGCCCTTAGATCGGGAAAGGAGACCGGCCAGAACTGATCTGAAAAAAGGTATTTACTGAGACAATTTTGAAAAATCATGTACACAAGGTAGGATCACTTAATAGAACAGAGGGGCTGGCAGTAATATTTATTTAACTTTACTGCCAGCTACTAATAGCGGCCGGAGGAGAGGGGCAGAGGAGATGGCTCACACACACATGAGCTTACAGGCAGGGAGGGGGAGAGAGGAGAGCAGTAGGTCGATGGAGGCACATAAACTGACCAGGGTAATCATGAATCAGCAGCCACGATTACCATGGTCAGTTTACATAGGGGGACATAGGAACAGGCAGCAGTGGCGTACTAAGGGGGTGGCGTGCTGCACTAGGTGCCACACACTGGGGGGCGTCAGGCCGGCGCCCCCCGCCCTCCGTGACTGAAAGGAGTCAGCGCCGCCGCCGCGGGTTTAACAGCAGATCGCGCGGTGACAGAACAGTTCTGTCACCGGGCGATGCTGCTGTTAAACCCGCAGCACTGTCTCCTTTCAGTCACGGAGGGGGGGGCCGAGCAGGTAGTGGCTTTGCAGGGGGGGTGCGAGCACATCTGGGATCGGCGCAACGATCCCCTTCTCTCGCGCCTCAGTCTCGGGCAGCTGCTGTCAGCCGAGCAGTATGAAGCCGCCACCCCCTCCTCCTTTATGTCTATACAGTGCTGTGCATGCAGGAGGAGGGGGAGGCGGCTTCATACTTGTCGGCTGACAGCCGCTGCCGAGACTGATCAGAGCCTTGAGGGAAGGGGATCGTTGCGCCGGTCCCAGATGTGCCGACTGGCTCGGGTGTGGCTCGCACCCCCCCTCCCTGCAAAGCCACTACCTCGGGTTTTCTGTCAGTTCTGAGGTACATTATGGGACGGTAGGGGGGGTCTGTATTGTTAGGGGGTCTGTGGTCTGTAGGGGGGTCTGTATTGTTAGGGGGTCTGTGGTCTGTAGGGGGGGTCTGTAGGGGGGTCTGTATTGTTAGGGGGTCTGTGGTCTGTAGGGGGGTCTGTATTGTTAGGGGGTCTGTGCACTGTAGGGGGGTCTGCACTGTAGGGGGTCTATAGGGGGGTCCTGTACTGTAGCGGGGGTCTGCACTTTAGGGGGGTCTGCATTGTAGGGGGGCCTGTACTGTAACGGGGGTCTGCACTGTAGGAGGGTCTGCACTGTAGCGGGGGCCTGTACTGTAGGGGGGTCTGCATTGTAGGGGGGCCTGTACTGTAGCGGGGGTCTGCACTGTAGGGGGGGCTGCACTGTAGGGGGGTCTGTGTAACATGCAGGGGGTCCAGAACAGTTGAGGGGGGTGTCTGTGTAACATACAGGCATCTAGAGGTGCAGGGTACTGTGTAATGTAAAGGGGTCCAGAGCTGTGGGGGGCTGTGTAATGTAAAGGGGTCTAGAGGTGCAGGGTGCCGTGTAATGTAAAGGGGTCCAGAGGTGCAAGGGCTGTGTAATGTAAAGAGGTCCAGAGTTACAAGGGTTGTGTAATGTAAAGGGGTGCAGGGTGCTGTGTAATGTAAAGGGCTGCAGAGGTACAAGGGATGTGTAATGTAAAGGGATCCAGAGGTGCAGGGTGCAGTGTAATGTAAAGGGGTCCAGAGGTGCAGGGTGAAGTGTAATGTAAAGGGGTCCAGAGGTGCAGAGTAAAGTGTAATGTAAAGGGGTACAGAGGTGCAGGGTGCTGTGTAATGTAAAGGGATCCAGAGGTACAAGGGCTGTGTAATGTAAAGGGGTCCAAAGGTGCAGGGTGCAGTGTAATGTAAAGGGGTCCAGAGTGCTGTGTAATGTAAAGGGGTCCAGAGGTACAAGGGATGTGTAAAGTAAAGGGGTCCAGAGGTGCAGTGTAATGCAAAGGGGTCCAGAGGTGCAGGGTGCAGTGTAATGTAAATGGGTCCAGAAGTACAAGGGCTGTGTAATGTGAAGGGGTCCAGAGGTGCAGGGTGCAGTGTAATGTAAAGGGGTCCAGAGGTACAAGGGTTGTGAAATGTAAAGGGGTCCAGAGGTGCAGGGTGCAGTGTAATGTAAAGGGGTCCAAAGGTGCAGTGTAATGTAAAGGGGTCCAGAGTGCTGTGTAATGTAAAGGGGTCCAGAGGTACAAGGGCTGTGTAATGTAAAGGGGTCCAGAGGTGCAGGGTGAAGTGTAATGTAAAGGGGTCCAGAGGTGCAGGGTGCAGTGTAATGTAAAGTGGTCCAGAGATGCAGTTGTGGATCCAGAGGTATGCAGGGGGCACAGTGGGGTGTTTTTACATTTTAAGGTGGGGGGGTGCCAAATATAGGATCCACCCCGGGTGCCAAATGCTCTAGGTATGCCTGTGACAGGCAGGATCAGCCAGTTTTTTTTTACAGCCTAGAGAAGGACAGATTAGACGGCACAAGCACTGTTGTCAGGGAAATAAACAGCTTCTATCTGTTCAGCGTGTCACATGACATCCTGGCTGCCTGTCAGGAAGTAAACAGCCTCAATCTGATTCAACGTGTCACATGACATCCTGGCTGCCTATATAAGCTGAGAAAATCTCCAAGAAAATTGCTGTTTTGTCTTCAGCTTCCTGTGATTCTGAGTTCCTTTTTCCTGCCTGCCTGATTTACTGCTGTGACCCGGATTGCCTTTGGACTACTCTGATCTCTCCTTACCTGACCCTTGGCTTTGAGATCTTCTTGCAAGTCCTGCTCAGCCTATCGGTAGCTGGTGCCTCTTTGTGCCATCCACCCTCTGTCCCATCTCCAGGGGGTGGAGTGCGCTTAGTCGCAAAAGTGAGCCACTCTCTGCATCTCGGCCTCGGTGAGTACCCTTTTCTGACAGTACAAAACAGCCATGTCAGAGGCCGACAGAGCGCGCTCACCTCTTGATGTCTTATGCCAGCAAGTCACAGCTCTCGCTGACGCAGTACAAAATTTACAGGAGGGCTACTTCCAGATAGACGGCCGCCTCCAGCTCACCTGCATCAACAACCGCAACTCAGGCACCGACCAGTGGGGCCTCCTCTTCTCAAGCTGCTTCCGGCCCTGCGGTAATTATGTCTGCTCCTGAACCCAGGGTCCCCACGCCGGAGCGATTTTCAGGCGATCGCAAAAAGTTCCGGGCCTTTAAGAATGCTTTTTCCCTGTACCTAGCCCTCCAGCCCAGGACTTTTTCAACTGAAGTTGTAAAAGTAGGATTTATTATATCCCTCCTCTCTGAAGAACCGCAAGCTTGGGCCCATGGCTTAAATGGAGCAGAGAAGTCCTTTATTGAACTCTGTTGATAAATCTTTTGATAGTATGGCACAACTCTATGACGACCCCCAATGCACCGCAACAGCTGAAGCCATCCTGCACACTCTCTCCCAGGGCAGAAGGCCAGTTGAAGATTACACTGCAGAATTCCGCAAATGGTCAGCTGACACTGGGTGGAATGAACCTGCCTTAAAATACCAATACCGCCAGGGTCTGTCAGAGGACTTAAAATATGAGTTAGCCCGGGTTGAGACCCCAGCCACGTTGGAGGACTTAATCCAAACCGCTACAAAGATGGACCGGCGCATGCGTGAGAGATGCACAGAGCGCTTCCAGGTCCCCCGGCTTGGCTGGGCAGCCCCAGGGCTTCTGTGCAATCACCTTTTCCAGTTCCTCCTGTTTCCTCGATCCCTGAAGCCGAACCCATGCAGCTAGGGATGATCTGTGCTCCACTAACTCCGGAGGAAAGACAGCGACGGCGACAGGCCAACCTTTGCTTGTACTGTGGGGGAGCAGGACACTTCCTTCGCACCTGCCCTGTGAGACCCAGTAAGTCACGCTCACAGGTTATTCTGAACTATCAAACAATTGATTTTTCTCAGTCTTACGTCACCCTTTCTTTTTCTCTGCAGCTAGCGGAAGAGGTAATCCACCTCCCAGCAATAATTGACTCCGGAGCCTGCAGCTCCTTCCTGGACTCATCACTGGCTCAAAAACTACATATCCCACTACAGGTCAAGAAACAGAGTCTTCAGGTCCACCTTGCTGATGGCTCCCTTCCGCACTCTGGACTATACATGAGACTAACCCCATCCCGGTCACCACAGACTCTGGTCACCAAGATGTCCTACGTTTTGATATCATTCCTTCTCCCATATTCCCCATCATCTTGGGACTCCCTTGGCTGCAGACACATGAACCTAATATGGGCTGGAATAAAAGAGGTCCTTTTCACATCCCCTTTCTGCTCCCAGCACTGCCTTTCTCCAGTTCTGGCCACCTGTCTGACTATAACACCAATGCCTGATAGTCTCCAACACGTCCCCACATAGTACTTTGAATTCAAGGACGTTTTTGATAAACAAAAGGCCGATTGCCTACCACCTCACCGGCTGTATGACTGCCCCATCGAGTTGCTGCCTGGCTCCGAAGTACCTTTTGGGCGCATACTCCCTCTGTCTGTGACAGAATTGGTGGCCCTCAAGGCCTACATCAATGAGAACCTGGATAAAGGCTTAATTCGTCCTTCTCCGGCCGGGGCCGGCATATTCTTTATAGAAAAGAAAGATGGGTCTCTTAGACCCTGTATCGATTATAGGGAACTAAATAAAATAACCATAAAGAATCGGTACCCTCTGCCACTCATTCCAGAACTGTTCCATTGCTTCTGGTCCGCTCAGATCTTTTCAAAATTGGATCTGCGAGGTGCCTATAACCTCATACAAATCCGCCCAGGAGATGAATGGAAGACCGCCTTCAGATTCAGGTTTGGTCACTATGAATACCTGGTGATGCTGTTTGGGCTATGCAATGCCCCGGCCACCTTCCAGCACCTGGTTAATGATATCTTTCGGGAATACCTAGATAATTTTTTAGTTGTGTATTTGGACGACATTCTCATCTTCTCTGCTACCACCGAATTGCACCGGGGTCCATGTTAAGACTGTTCTTACCATCCTCAGGAAACAAATTGTATCTCATGCGGAAAAGTGAGAGTTTGAAAAGACCGTGGTACAATTTCTAGGCTTCATCATCTCCACCCATGGGGTCGCAATGGACCCTCAAAAGGTCAAAGCTATCCAGGAGTGGCCGGCTCCAGTCAATAAGAAGTGGGTACAGCGGTTTATTGGATTTGCCAATTTCTACAGGTGGTTTATTTCTGGCTTTTCTTCTATTGTCGCACCCATCACTTTGCTCACCCACCAGCACACCAGTTTTCAGTATTCTCAGGAAGCCCAAGAAGCCTTTATCAAACTCATAGACTTATTCACTATTGCACCAATCCTAAAGCATCCAGATCCAGCTTTGCCGTTCATATTAGAGGTGGATGCTTCAGAAACTGCCACCGGAGCTATTCTCTCCCAGAGACAGGGTCCGAAGGCCCTCCTCCATCCTGTAGCCTTTGCTTCCCGGAAATTAAGTCCTCCGGAGAGGAACTATGACGTAAGCGACTGGGAACTATTGGCCATCAAATTTGCCCTGGAGGAGTGGAGATACCTTCTGGAGGGTGCATCTCATCCCATCATGATCTTTACGGATCACAAGAACTTAGAATACATCAGGACTGCAAAATGCCTAAGGCCCAGACAGGCCCGATGGGCTCTTTTTTTTTTCTAGGTTCAATTTTCATATCTCCTACAGGCCTGGCTCCAAGAACGGGAAAGCAGACGCACTCTCCCGGATGTTCCCTGAATCTCCTCAATCTACTGAACCAAGTACCATTCTTGCTCCTCAAAATTTCCTTTTGCTGGCACATAATGACCTAATGACTACCATTAAACTAGCATCCAGTCACTGCACTGACCCTGAAATTTCCTCTTTGAGAAAACAGGATGACTTGATTTGGGCCAGAAAATATATTTTTTTTCCACTAGAGGCAAGACCTCCTTCCTTAAAGATGCTCCATGACCATAATAGGAATCTTCAGGAGCTGGAGCCGATGGGGAAAATTAAGGAATGGGAAGGGAAGGGGATAACTAGGCTGGCCCAGCTGTATGAGGGAAAAATCCTAAAAACTTTCGCTACACTTAGAGAGGAATATGATGTCCCTAAACATACATTTTATAGATATCTGCAAATTAGACATGCACTAAATATGCAGTTTGATAGACAGGGACCAGCCTGGCACAAATCCCCTATCTTTCAGAGATTGGGCAATCAGAGTGAGACCGGGGGCCGTATATCCGAAATATACCCACATTTATGCAAAGGAAGTATTACAGCTCCAGAATATCTCAAAAGCAAAGGGAAATGGGAGGAAGATCTAGGGCCCATATCCGAGGGGCAATGGAAAAAGGTACTAGAGAGTGGACACCTTGTATCTGTTTCACCGGCTCAGAAGTTTTCATTCTTAATGCTACTACATAGGACATACTATACACCAATAAGGCTGTTTGATTTTGGATGGGGAACAGATGCAAGGTGTCCCAGATGTCAGGACACAGGGGACCTGATACATATGCTATGGAGGTGCCCGAAATTATTTAGGTACTGGACAGGGGTACTGGATAGCATAAATAGGACATATAAGACAACAATAGAAATGGACCCTAGAATGTGTATCCTGGGACTAGGGGAAGGAACAAGCAGAGCATCCAATATAACAAAAGCAGTGCTTAGATGCCTTTTTCATGCAAGAAAATTGATAGCGCAAAGATGGCAGGCAGAAGACCCCCCCTCAGTGAGAGAATGGGCTAATACAGTCACCGCAACAATATGGAAGGAGAGGGTAGTATATATTAAGAGAGGGAACACAAGAGAGTTTGAAAAGGTGTGGAACCCGTGGTTGGAAAAAATAGGGACACCCCTGTAAAGCGGAGAACGAGAAGAAAAAGAGGAGAGAAAGAGAAGGGAAAGAGAGTAAGAAAAATGGTATAAGGAAAATAAATGAAAATAAAAATAAACTTTGAATAATGTGTAAAAATGGAAGAAAGGAAAATAGGAAAAAACCTAATATGAGAAATAGTAAAGGGGGAGGGGGGAAGGAGGGAGGGATGAGGGTCAACAGAGTGAAAATTACACTGATAACATTTTGCTAATTTATTGTTGTGAAAAATAAATATATATAAGTATGTACAATGCTAATTTGAATATGCAAGAAAATTAATAAAGAGAATATAAAAAAAATATAAAAAAATTGGCGGGTCACTTCGGTACACGAAAAACGTCAGAACTTGTTTCTCGTTTCTTATGGTGGCCCGGTTGGAGGCAGGACTGCAAGAGTTATGTCTTATCATGTATTCCATGCCAACACAGCAAGGGGGCAAATACCAAGTCCTGTGGTTTACTTAGGCCTTTACCCATTCCAGAACGGCCGTGGGCTGAAGTCTCCATGGACTTTATTGTTGATCTGCCTCCTTCAGAAGGTTTCACCACTATTCTGGTCATAGTGGACCGCTTGTCCAAGATGGCATACTTTCTTCCCATGGTGGGCACTCCGTCTGCTTTGCTTTTCATTAAAGAGATAATAAGGCTCCATGGAGTACCGGACAGTATTACCTCTGATAGGGGTACCCAATTTACATCTAAATTCTGGAGGGAACTCTGTAAAGCACTAAAGATCAAGATCTGTCTCTCTTCCGCACATCCGCAGGAAGAGGGGTAGGCAATTACAGTACTTGATAAAATGGAATGGGTATCCCCCTGAAATAATTCCTGGGAACCTTCAAAAAATCTGCATGCCCCACGTTTAATTCAGGCTTTCCATCAGGAACACCCGGAATTGATGTCCAGCTTGGGCGTCCAGAGGCCGCCCCTCAATGGGGGGGGGGGGGCACTGTCAGGGAAATAAACAGCTTCTATCTGTTCAGCGTGTCACATGACATCCTGGCTGCCTATATAAGCTGAGAAAATTGCTGTTTTGTCTTCAGCTTCCTGTGATTCTGAGTTCCTGTTTCCTGCCTGCTTGATTTACTGCTGTGACCCGGATTGCATTTGGACTACTCTGATCTCTCCTTACCTGACCCTTGGGTTTGCTTATTGGACTTCACTGCTATCTCCTGTGTTTGACCCCCTGCTTGTGACCTAGACTTTGCTGCCAGCCTCCTGCACCTGACCTTCCAGCCTGTGACCCGGATTATCTCCAGTCTCCAGTACTTGACCCTCTGCTTGCCTTTGGACTTTCCCCCTTTTGGGTGTTTGACCCTCGGCCTGTCCTGGACTTTTGCACCACCATACCAGCTGAGTTCTGTTCTCCACCAGTTCATGCACCTGTCTTCTGAGATCTTCTCGCAAGTCCTGCTCAGCCTATCGGTAGCTGGTGCCTCTTTGTGCCATCCACCCTCTGTCCCATCTCCAGGGGATGGAGTGCGCTTAGTCAAAAAAGTGAGCCGCTTTCTGCATCTCGGTCCCGGTGAGTACCCTTTTCTGCCAACTGTGCTGTTTGACCTGCTATAAGGGAACAGGATCTCTTTTTTTTTTCTTAGGATTACAACCACTTTAATGCTCATTCTCGTACAGCTAATGCTCGTGCATATGTGCCAGCATACAGATAAGATCAAGCCAGTAACCAACATGCACTGACAAGCCGGTGCATCTGTGTGTGCCAGCTCATATTGGCACATGCCCACGCACACCCAATCCAGGGAATGGCACCAAACTGTTTATTTAAAGAAGGCCCTGATGTGTGCTAATTGCTGAATGTTCTTCAATTTCCTCTTGATCTGTACTCCTGCTCTTGCTGACTGACCTCCCATTGCTGACTTGGATTACTCCTGACCTTGCTCTGTGGATTTTGTCTCGCCTCTGACTATGCTCTGCATGCTTCCCTGGTACAGACCTCAGCTTGCGGCTGGACCTCTCTGCTACCAAGCTGCCCACCACTGAGCCTTGTGCCTCTGTCACCACATTCAACGGTGCTCGGACCAGAGTCGCAAGAGAAGCCCTTTCATCGGCTCGGCCTCCAACCAGGCATGGTTTCCAAGTGATTACCAAGGTTACACTGATGCACATGCAGTGCTACTATTGTAAGTAGAAGGCAGTGAAGAGTTGTTTGGAGAATACAAAATAAAATAATATAAAGAAAACTGGTTAAAGTATTAAACTCAAAAGCAAACATTTATTATCTTGACGCTTACCAATTCTTAGATGTCATAGCTGCCTGATTGGAGCCCACATCTGTTTCGTAGATAGAGCACACACCTGTTTTAAGGTAAACCAGATTCCCAACAAAAGAAAACCAGTGCGAGCTTATGTTAATATTCGTGCGCATTGTTCATGTGCCAATACTTCTAGGCAAAGATGGACTATTCCTGTTCAACGTGCTCACATTTGTGCGCGCACTCGCACACACGCATGCACACATGCTCATATGAATTAGCGTGCATACTTGGTGCCCAGCTGCCTATTTAAACTGGCCTGTCACCATGAGCAGTTGCTGAATGGTCTTCAGCTTGTACCTGCATTCCTGTGACCTGATCCATTGAACCTGCTTACTTGTGTATGACCCGGCTTTCCCTCTGACTCTGCTTCTGCATATACCTTGTTCACCTGATCTCTTTGACCTCGACCTATTTACTGGACTTATCTTTGCCTGCTGATTCTGTACTGTGCTTTCCAGCTGTTACCTACCCTGGCTTGCTTTGTCTGCTGACTCTGTGCCTTGTTACCCGGCGGCCACTGATCGCTGTCTGCATATCAGCTCTGCTACAACCTCCTGCTTTGGTACCAAGCTGCTTCAGTATCCTGTTCCTAGGACTACAACTCCCAGCTCCTTCCACCTAAGTGCAGACTTCACCAGCCAGCTATTCTGGCACTCGTGCCACTCTGTGCCCTCACACTCTCTGTCTCCACCTTCAGGAGTGTTGAGCAGGAGGTGCAAGAGAGGCCTCCACAACATTCCAGTCATCACCAGATATGTGATAACTGTCTCCTTAAAGCGGTAGTAAACCACCCAAAAAAATTCCACTAAAAAATAATAGCATAATGTGCTAGTATGCATTGCATACTAGCACACTAGTATGCATTGCATACTAGCACATTATGAAAGACTTACTTTAGAATGAAGCCCTTCAGCGGCGCACTATCACCTTTGACAGGGCTTCAATCTTCACCAGCTCTTCCTTCCAGATTTGTGGCCTGTGGCCACTTGATTGGCCGAGCCACGATGACGTCACTCCCTTGCATGCTCCCGGCGGTCACGGCCGCAGCATGTCTCTCTTAATGGATGGCTAGCCATTCATTGAGAGCACAGTGCACATGCCCCGGTGATGTCACTGGCTGCTACTATAGTAAATATCTCCTAAACTGTGCACGTTTGGGAGATATTTATTGTTTACAGTAACATGTAAACAATAGGGCTTTACAGTAACATGTAAACAATAGGGCTTTACTACCACTTTAAAGGAGCCTTAAACTATGCCAGAGACTTTTCATTATAAGGGCTGTGCACACCTGCACACGCACCCGGCTGGTCTGGGGGAGGGGTTCATAACAAAGCTTCTGCCAGTGTTCAGTCACCTGAAGGAAGCAGCATATCATTTATGGTCTATTGGTCTATGAATAGCCAGCCTGTGTCATGTACTGTACTATTAAGATAATAGAGTAGCTGCAGATCTTCAAATGCCATGCAGGCCATGAACTGGTGGAAAGTGGCTGTTTTCAATACCTGGTACAAGAAGAGTTGCAACACCAAGAGCTTTGCCAAACTTGTGTTCAGATGCTGGGCCTGCATATGATTAGTAGGGATGAGCCGAAATCCCCCCTGCTCGGTTTCGCATCCAGAACATGCGAACGGTCCGAAAGATTGCGCAAACTTTCGAACCCCATTAAAGTCTATGGGACTCGAACGTGAGAAATCAAAAGTGTTAATTTCCTGGTGCCTTCCATGGCAGCATACTAATGGTTGATGGCTCCGCCCCCGATCAACCCCCAGGACCACGTAACTCTATAAAAGAAAGAGTTACTCCCCCCTTCAGACATTCTTTTTCCTGTCCTCAATCCCTACAGGATCACTAATCAGCCTTACCTCACCGGCTCATGGTGCTACCGTTGCAGGTTCATGCTCTCCTGCAGTACGGAGTCCCGCATCTTGGGCTGCTAAATGCGCCATATAAGTGTGGGAGCCCCTTTTTCTGTGGATCTTTTTTGGGCATGAAGGGCACACAGGAGCATATTTTCTCCTCAGCGGCAGTTACAATCCTCGGGTCACACATTGCTTTACCCGGGTAATGATCTCTATAAGCAGTGTAGCACTGCTGCATTTAAATGTCTGCTTTCTGCAATGTCTCTGGCTAGTGTGGATGCTTTGCGCGCCCCACACAGCCTAGCTTTACTCGTTCCGGGGGCGGAGTCACGGCATGACGCAACCGCGCATGCGCAATAGCCGGAGGAAGTCGCACGGCGGCCATCTTGGTACACCCAAGCAAAAAATCCTATTTAAACAGCCTGGGAGCACAATCAAATGGCAGATTGTCAGAAAATACACCTTGCTGTGAGTATTAACTATTCTATATGCCAGATGGAACCCAGCCAAGGTAATTACCTGTGTGTTAATGCTAAAATGTTATTTTGCAGCGTAATGATGTTAAACATATAAATGTACATTCGCTGACATTGCACGGTGCTGTATTGACTAGCTAAAAATTTTTTACAAAATTTACCCAGCTGCCCCAGTATTGCCGCATCAAAAAGATCCTCAACATACCACTAGGTAAGGGCTGCAATGTTAGGTAAGTTGTTTTCATTCAAAGAGCACTACTACTTTAGAGGATATATAGAAACACCAGTTGTTTTGTTTCTTTATAGCCCACGCCGTGAAGCAGCCCACACTTCTTCTCATTGAAGTTCTCGTGACGGACGTTCGGGGGGACATAGAAGCTCGGGTCGCTCACCCTCAACCCATGCTTCCCGTAGTGACCGAAGGTCACCCCGCCACTCCTCAAGTAGACACGACTCCCAGCGCAAATCTTTGCAACCAGGGAGGAAGGATTGCTGGGTATGCGGCAAGCAAGCCTTACCAGACAAGCTAGCCTGTGGCCAGTGTTTTTTGGAGGCTACGGCCGACAGACAAGGGTCCATAGGCTCAAAGAATTAGTCAAGGACACCATCAGGGAATTGGCCTCATCCCAGGATCAATCCACCCCACTTGTTGGACAAAGGGTAGCGGAGACAGCTAGTCTCCAGCCTGATTCTGAGCTCAATTCGGAAGATGACGGAAATATACCAGGAGAGGGCACATCAACCTTCGACTTTGGGTTAGTTGAACCCTTTATTGGCGCAGTTAAGGACGCAATTCAGTGGGAGGAAGATCCTGAACCTCCACATAAAGCAGGAAAATACTTCCCGCATTTGACCAGGAAGAAATCAGCCTTTCCCCTAATAGAGGAGATTAAAGGGGTGGTATTGGAGGAGTGGAAGAAGGTAGATAAACGACCCTTTGCCTTCAACCGCTTTTCCAAACTCTACCCACTCACGGAAGGAGATGCTCAGATTTTTGATGCCGTCCCATCAGTAGATGCATCTGTCATGCGACTGGCTAGGAATACAACACTACCTTTAGAAGACGCAGTGTCCTTTAGAGACGCCCTAGACCGCAGAATAGACGCCGATCTGAAAAAAGTATACCAAGCATCGGGGGGGAGCCTGCAAACTGGCGGTGGCCCTATCCTCAATCTCCAAAGCCACCAGGGTGTGGACAGATAATATTGAAACGGCCCTCAGACGTGGCCTAGATACTGAAGAAATCATTAAAGCTCTAGATGAATTGAAGCTGACCTCTGATTTAATGGCAGAAGCAGCCATAGACGTTCTAAGATGCTCCTCCAGAGCAATGCTTTACTCTATCACAGCCAGGAGAGAGTTATGGCTTAAGCCATGGTCAGCAGACCCGTCGTCAAAACAGTCATGGTGTCGCATCCCGTATGACGGGAAGTCCTTATTTGGAGATAAAATGGATACGGCAATATCCAGAGTCACAGGCGGGAAAAGCGGTCTTATTCCCCAGGATAGGAGCAGAAGGAGGAAGTTTACTCCACAGGTAAATTTCCAACAGAGATCAAGAGACTCCAGGGCTTATCGCCCGGGTAAACAATACAGAAGGGACTGGAAAGGCTCACAGGCCTCTTTCCTCAAATTAAAATCAAAGGCCCCTACACTGGCGATAGAAAACCAGAAGTCCTTTTGACACGCCCTCCACCCAAGCCGGGCCAGTGGGAGCAAGACTCAGATCCTTTGCCCGGGTTTGGGTGGAAAATTGTACAGACCAGTGGGCGGTATCCACAGTCCTTCAGGGACATTTCTGGAAATTCAGATCCCGCCCTCCATCCTTCTCCTACCAATCAACCAAGATACCAGCCGGAAGACAAAAGAGGGAAACACTTGTCCAATACGTGCAAATACTTCTATCTCAACGGGCAATCCTACCGGTTCCGGAATCGGAAAAGCACTTAGGGTTCTATTCCCCAGTCTTCTTGGTCCCCAAAAAAACAGGGGGCTGGAGACCGGTTTTAGACCTGAAAAGGCTAAACAGGTACCTTTATGTAGAACACTTCAAGATGGAGTCTCTGAACACGGTAATCCTTTCAGTACAGCCAGGGGACTGGATGGTGTCTGTAGACCTCCAGGACGCATATCTTCACATCCCCATCCACTACAACTTTCAACATTTTCTACGGTTTCAAATAGACAACCTACATTTTCAATTCCAGTGTCTCCCCTTTGGGATTTCATCAGCACCCAGAACCTTCACCAAAGTTCTGGTAGCCATCTTAGCCCCCCTTCGGGAGAAGGGCATACAAGTCCTACACTATCTGGACGACATATTAATTCTGTCTCAGCACAGAGAAGTTCTACAGTCTCACCTGCAGATGGTCTTAAACACCTTGACACAATTCAGATGGCTAATCAACCACTCGAAGAGTCAGTTTGTACCTACACAAAAAATGATGTACCTAGGTGCCTTATTCAACACGCCGTGGAAGTCAGTGTCCTTTCCACCAGCCAAAATTCCGGCGTTGGTGCAAAAGGTGAAGCATACATTGGGGAGTCATGCTATGCCAGCGTCAGATTGCCTGAGCCTCCTAGGGTCCCTCTCGGCCTGCATACCGATGGTAAAATGGGCCAGAATGCCACTTACTGGGTTTTCAACAAGGTTTTCTGAAGCAGTGGAGGAGAAAGCGTCTCAGTCAGAGGATAGCTATCACTCCCTCGATGAAGTCCAGCCTCTGGTGGTGGACAAGGTCTCCGAATCTACTAGCTGCTTGTCCTCTCGGCCCAATCTCATGGACCATTATCACATCAGACGCAAGCCAGCTGGGTTGGGGGGCACACCTCCAAGATCAGCTGGTTCAGGGCAGATGGAGTTTCAATGCGGAAGGGATGGTATAAAACATCCTGGAACTAAGGGCAGCATGGATGGCAATCCTGCACTTGGCTCCTCTGCTCAAGGGAAAATCCGTGCTACTACAAATGGACAACTGAGCGGCAGTAGCCTATGTCCAAAATCAAGGGGGAACACACAGCAATGCACTAGCCAGCGAAGCAGCCCCAATTATTGCATGGGCCGAGAAGAATTTATTAGATCTCCAGGCTACCTACATTCCAGCCCCTGAGAATCAGCTAGCAGATCATCTCTCGAGATCCTTCACATCCAACAACGAATGGTCTTTGGATCCACAGGTTTTCAGCTGGATATGCCAACAGTTGGGGAATCCCCAGATAGATCTCTTTGCGTCTCCGCACAACGCGAAAGCACCTCTCTTCTTCACGAGGTCACCATCTCCGATGTCGGCAGGGGCGGATGCTGTAGTCCAACCATGGGAATTCCAGATAGGCTACGCCTTCCCTCCGACACCCTTAATCCTCAGGTTTCTCCAGCGACTGACTCTAGAGAGGGTCACCATCCTGGCGGTTGTTCCTTACTGGCCGAGAAGACCGTGGTTTCCGCTCTTAGTAGAGATGGCCCTGGGCAACCCATTACCCCTCCCACCCACGAGCAAGCTGCTATCTCAAGGCGCTTTTCTACACCCGCATCCAGAGATCCTAGACTTGAGGGTCTGGAAGTTGAAAGGAGGAGGTTGGGCGACCTAGGTTGCTCTCGGGACGTTGTTCAAACGTTATTACAAGCAAGAAAGGCATCCACTAATGCCACCTACTGCAGAATATGGAAAAAATTCTCTACACTGGCCGAAACGAATCGTTTCAACCCTCCGAATCCTGGGGTCCAAGATATCCTACTTTTCCTGCAAAATGGTCTGGACCTAGGCTTAGGTCTCAGCACGCTAAAAGTGCATATTTCAGCCCTGTCAGCCTTTACAGACACACGCTGGGCACTAAACCCCTTGGTGGAACGTTTCTTGAAGGCGGTGTTAAGATTACGTCCTCCCAGGAAAACGCTGTATCCCAAATGGGACCTAACGGTTGTTCTTAACGTCTTAGCAAACTCTCCATTTACACCCACAGAGGAGTGCTCCTTGGAAGATATCACCGGCAAAACGGTTTTCCTGATCGCTGTCACCTCGGGTCGAAGAGTATCAGAGATACAAGCCCTAGGGGCAGAGGAGCCCTACGTCACTTTTTTTCCGGACAGGGTAGTCCTACAGCCTATCCATCAGTTTGTCCCCAAAGTGCCTTCAGTCTACCATTCCAACCAGGAGTGGGTACTCCCAGCTTTCGGAGAGGAACCATCCTCCTCAAAACTACATGAGCTGGACGTGGCCAGATCTCTAAAGCGTTATTTGGAGCTGACACAGCAGTTCAGAAGGGATCAACGACTCTTTGTTATCCCCAAAGGCACCAGAAGAGGCTTGGCAGCTTCTAAAACAACATTAGCCAGTTGGATCGTGAAAATAATCCAAAAGGCATACCGGGCTAGTGGTCTTCCAGTTCCAAACGCGGTGAATGCACATTCAACAAGAGGAATCGCATCATCCTGGGCGGCTATGGCTAGGGTCTCCCCGGAGACAATTTGTAGAGCGACTAGCTGGTCATCGTTCAATACCTTTATGTCGCATTATAGCTTGGATCCTGCGGTCCTTACCTCCCGAGATTTTGGGAAAAGGACTCTGGAACTATCACTTTCATAAAGTAATTAAAAAATTTATTATCGCAGTTCCCTCCCTATGAGCGAGTTATTTACCATTAGTATGCTGCCATGGAAGGCACCAGGAAAACGGAAAATTGAATACTCACCTTTCCGTAATTTTCCTTTCCTGGTGCCGACCCATGGCAGCATGCACCCTCCCTGCTATAATCCTTAAAGTTCTGAAGTCTAGTTACAAAGAATGTCTGAAGGGGGGAGTAACTCTTTCTTTTATAGAGTTACGTGGTCCTGGGGGTTGATCGGGGGCGGAGCCATCAACCATTAGTATGCTGCCATGGGTCGGCACCAGGAAAGGAAAATTACGGAAAGGTGAGTATTCAATTTTCCGTTTTTAAAGGCTAATATGCAAGTTATTGTCCTAAAAAGGGTTTGGGGACCTGGTTCTGCCCCAGGGTACATGTATCAATGCAAAAAAAGTTTTAAATACTGACGTTTTTTCAGGAGCAGTGATTTTAATGATGCTTAAAGTGAAAAAATAAAAGTGAAATATTCCTTTAAATATCGTGCCTGGGGGGTGTCTGTAGTATACTTGTAAAGTGGCGCGCGTTTCCCGTGTTTAGAACTGTCCCTGCACAAAATGAAATTTCTAAAGGAATAAAAGTCATTTAAAACTGCTTGTGGCTTTAATGTAATGTATGGTCTCGGCAATATGGATGAAAATCATTTAGAAAAATGGCATGGGTACCCCCCCCCCCAGCCCATTACCAGCCCCTTTGGGTCTTGTATGGATATTAAGGGGAACCCTGCACCCAAATTAAAAAAAGGAAAGGCGTGGGGCCCCCAGGCCCTATATACTCTGAACAGCAGTATACAGGCGGTGCAAACAAGACAGGGACTGTAGGTTTGTTCTTAAGTAGAATCTGTTTGTAATTTTGAACTTGTACATTTTTAAAGTATAGCTCCAGCCAAAAAATCTATTTTTAAGCTTTTTGGAAAACATAGGGAAGGGTTATCACCCCTGTAACAAGGGATGAGCCGAACACCCCCCAGTTCGGTTTGCATCAGAACATGCGAACAGGCAATAAATTTGTTCGAACATCCGAACACCGTTAAAGTCTATGGGACACGAACATAAAAAATCTAAAGTGCTAATTTTAAAGGCTTATATGCAAGTTATTGTCATAAAAAGTGTTTGGGGACCCGGGTCCAGCCCAAGGGGACATGTATCAATGCAAAAAAATGTTTTAAAAACTGATTTTTTTTTCGGGAGCAGTGATTTTAATGATGCTTAAAGTGAAACAATAAAAGTGAAATATTCCTTTAAATTTCGTACCTGGGGGGGGTGTGTATAGTATGCCTGTAAAGAAGCACTTGTTTCCCGTGCTTAGAACTGTCCCTGCACAAAATGTCATTTCTGAAGGAAAAAAAGTCATTTAAAAGTACTCGCGACTGTAATGAATTGTCGGCTCCCGGCAATACAGAGAAAAGTCATTGAAAGTCATTGATAAAAAAATTAAAAAATGTGTGGGGGTCCCCCAAATTCAATTACCAGGCCCTTCAGGTCTGGTATAGATATTAAGGGGAACCCTGCGCCAAATAAAAAAAAAATGATGTGGGGTTCCCCCAAATATCCATACCAGACTCTTCATGTCTGGTATGGATTTTAAGGGGAAGTCCGCGCCAATTTTTTTTCAAAAATGCCGTGGAGTTTCCCCCAAAAATCCAGACCCTTATCCGAGCACGCAACCTGGCAGGCCGCAGGAAAAGAGGGGGGACGAGAGAGCACCCTTTAACAAAGGGGACCCCCAGATCCCGGCCCCCCCTATGTGAATTGGTAAGGGGTACATTGTACCCCTACCATTTCACAAAATTTTCGGTGGGAAAGGTGTCCAAGTCTGATCTTGCCCCTAGGTTTTCCTGCACCATGTGAATCAGATGCTGGCGATGGTTGCTGGAACTGATCATAACTTGGGGCTGTGGACTAAAAAATTGTCTGAACGCAACGGTCAGACGGCCACCTTCTCCACCGCTCCTTCTGTGACTGACCGAAGCCTAAGCAACCTGTGATCCAGGACCAGGAATTTGTAACCTCCCAGGCTCTGGAAACGCGTTGCACAAACCTTCCTGCAAGGCCTCCCGAAGATGTTTCATCCTCTGCACCATCTGCGATGGCTAGATAAGGTCCGCAACTGTACAAGTCCATGGGTTTCTTGGGACTGTAAATAATCCCTTAAAGACTGCTACTGATGCTGAGTGCTAGGCTCTACCTCAATGCTGATACAATCCTCCTCCTCCTCCTTGTCCTCTTCCTGTCTGATCGGCGGGCCAGCAGGAACACTGTCTGGATAAAGGGGGCCTTGGGAGGTAAGGAAATCCTCCTCTTCCTCCCTCTATTCTGCCTCAAGTGCCCTGTCCATTATTCCACGCAGCGTGTGCTCCAACAGGTGGACAAGAGGGACAGTGTCACTGATGCATGCACTGTCACTGCTCACCATCCTCGTGGCAGCCTCAAATGGTGACAGGACAGTGCATGCATCCCTGATCATGACCCACTGGCGTGGAAAAAAATCCCAAGCTCCCCTGACCCTGTCCTGGTGCCATATTGGCACAGACTCTCATTGATGGCCCTCTGCTGCGTGTGCAGCCGCTGCAGCATGGCCAACGTTGAGTTTCACTTGGTGGGCATGTCACAGATTAGGCGGTTCTTGGGCAGGTTAAATTCCTTTTAGAGGTTAGCCAGCTGAGCACTGGCATTATATGAGCGGCGGAAATGCACAAAGACTTTCCTGGCCTGCCTCAGGACATCCTGTAAGCCCGGGTACCTGCCCAAGAACCGCTGCACCACCAAGTTAAGGACGTGAGCCAAACAGGGTACATGGGTCAGCTGTCCCTGTCGGAGGGCGGAGAGGAGGTTGGTGTCATTGTCGCAAACCACCATTCCTGGCTTAAGCTGGTGTGGCGTCAACCACCTCTGAGCCTGCCCCTGCAGAGCTGACAGAATCTCTGCCCCAGTGTGGCTCCTGTCACCCAAGTATACCAGCTCAAGCACCGCATGGCATCTTTTTGCCTGCGTACTTGCATAGCCCCTTGAACGCCTACGGAGCACTGCTGGTTCCGAGGACAAATCAGTAGAGGAAGAGGCCATGGAGGAAGAAGAAGAGGAGGGGGTGGAGATGAGAGGTGTGTCATTATCACCACTAGTAGCATTTTGGAGGCATAGTGGCGGAACAACCTCCAACACTACTGCGCCCTGTCCTGCATCTTTCCCAGCTGCCAGCAGAGTCACCCAGTGTGCCGTGAAAGACAGGTAACGTCCCTGTCAATGTCTGCTGGACCATGAGTCAGTGGTAATATGCACCGCCCTGTCCAGCGAGGACAAGACATTGCCTTCCACATGCCGGTAGAGAGCCGGAATCGCCTTCCATGAGAAAAAGTGGCGTTTGGGAACCTGCCACTGAGGTACCGCACATTCCACAAGCTCACAGAAGGGGGCAGAGTCTACCAACTGAAAAGGCAGCAGTTGAAGTGCTAGCAATTTAGCCAAGCTAGCATTCAACCGCTGGGCATGTGGATGGCTGGGAGAGAATTTATTTCGCCGGTGCAGCAACTGGGGCAGGGAAATTTGTCTGGCACAATCGGACGTTGGTGTACCAATAGCAGATTGCCCGCAAGTACTTGTCAGTGACACACTTAATTCTACACCTTCATTCCTCTCAGTGCAGGTTTCAGAGAGGACTGAAGGTATAGTGGGTTTGGAGATCCCAGCTGATGAGGAGCAAGGAGAGGTCCGCTTTGTTCTTTGGTGTGGGTCTTTTATGTACGCTTGCCAGCGGACTGCATGGCAGGTCGAAATATGTCTGGTCAAGCATGTGGTGCCCAAGCGGCTGATGTTTTGGCCACGCGAGATACGCTTCAGACATATGTTGCAAATAGCAATGGTGCTATCTGCTGCACACGTCTCAAAAAAGGCCCACACCAAAGAACTTTTGGAATAACGCACAGAGACAGCAGCGCCCTGCACATGCAGAGCTCTGTGGTGCGATGCAGTCGGTGTGCTGTCCTTAAGCTGGCCCCTGGAGGGCATCCTGCCTCGTTGGAGATGTGCCTCCTCCTCCTCTCTCCTATCAGGCACCCACGTATAGACAGTGACCTCATCATCCCCTCCCTCCTTGTCACTGGAACAAACCTGGCAGTATGCTGCAGCTGGGGGAACATGACTGCCAGTTTGCTGTCCTTCTTGGGCACCCCCTCTCTCTGGGCTCACGTTACTGCCTTCCTCAAGCTGGGTACCATCATCGGAGCCTTCAAAACGCTGTGCATCCTCCTGCAGCGTGTACCCAACACTGTGGTCAAACAGTTCGGGTGACTCCTCAGGACATGGTGGGACTAGGGAAGGAGTGACTGATGCCATTGAGCCGAGGGAAGAGGCCGCTTTGGCAGATGCTTTGGCAGACAAAGTACCCTGAGCCTGGCTGAGAGAGGATGAGAAGGATGAGGACGGCTTGGTCATCCACTCTACCAACTCTTCGGCATGTTGCGGCTCAACATGGGCAGCTGCAGAAAAAAAGGACAAGCGTGACCCACGGCCACGTGCTGATGAGGATGCACCGTGTCCACGACCAGCACTGTTGCCTCTAGACAGAGCCTGCTTGCCCTCTTTTATTGGCCTTTGACTGTCTGCCTCTCCTTTTTGGCCTTCCAGACATACTATATTTGATGTATTGGAATAGGTACAAAAGGAATTGTCTGCAGTCAGCTTTACGTGCACACTGTGCCCAGTAGGGATGAGCCGAACACCCCCCGTTCGGTTCACACCAGAACGTTTGAACGGACCGAAAGTTTGCGCGAACAGTAGAACCCTATTAAATACAATGGACGCGAACGTTCGAAATCTAAAGTGCTAATTATAACGACTAATATGCATGTTATTGTCCTAAAAAGGATTTGGGGACCCGGGTTCTGCCCCAGGGGACATGTATCAATGTAAAACAAAGTTTTAAAAACGGCCGTTTTTCGGGAGCAGTCATTTTAATGATGCATAAAGTGAAAAAAAAAAGTGAAATATTCCTTTAAATATCGTACCTGGGGGGTGTCTAAAGTATGCCTGTGAAGTGGCACGTGTTCCCGTGTTTAGAACTGTCCCTGCACAAAATGACATTTCTAAAAGGAAAAAAAGTCATTTAAAACTGCTTGCGGCTTTAATGTAATGTCTGGTCCTGGTAATATGGATGAAAATCTTTGAGAAAAATGGCATGGCTACCCCATCACCCCCCCCCCCATTACCAGCCCCTTTGGGTCTTGTATGGATATTAAGGGGAACCCCGCACCCAAAATAAAAAATGCCCTATATACTCTGAAAAGAAGTATACAGGCAGCGCATACAAGACAGGGACTGTAGGTTTGTTCTTAAGTAGAATCTGTTTGTAATTTTGAACAGGTACATTGTTTAAGTGAAGCTCCAGCCAAAAAATCTATTTTTAAGCTTTTTGGAAAACATAGGGAAGGGTTATCACCCCTGTAACATTTGTTTTGCTGTCTGTGCCCCTGTTCAGAAGATTTCACCTCACTTTCTGTCCCAATGACAATTGGATTTTGAAAATTTTAGGTTATTAGGGAAACAAGGATTGGCGATAAAGCATCAGTAGAGAGGAGACACCTTTTTCCCATATTAACTCTTACAGGAGAGAATTTCCCTTCCTAGGGGTAGATTTCCTCTCACTTCCTGTTGTCTCCTTTCGTTTGTAAGTAAGAGTCGTTTGTAAGTTGGATGTTTGAAAGTAGGGGCCTGCCGTATATACTCTGCTGAAATTTGCCCCTTACATGTTGGTGTTGCCACAACACTGTGAGCCCTCACAGTTACTCTTGGTGGGCGCTGGAACGCCCTGCTGTGAACTATTATATCAGGAATTGTATTTACATGCCATTATTGAACAGTGGTAGGAAAAATTGGGCCTTTGGTGGTGGTGCTGGTGCCACAACACTGTAAGCCCTCATAGTTACTCTTGGTGGGCGCATAAATGGGCCCTGCTGTGAATTATTAGATCAAGAATTGTAATTACATGCCCCTGTTAAACAGGGGCAGAAAAATTGGGCCTTAGGCACTGGTGCCACAACACTGCAACCCCTCACAGATACTGTACTTGGAGCACAGCAATGAGCCCTGTTGCAAAGTATTGCATCAAAAATTGTAATTACACGCCCCTGTTAAACAGGGGCAGAAAAATTGGGCCTTAGGCACTGGTGCTGGTGCCACGACACTGCAACCTCTCCCAGATACTCTAGTTGGAGTGCAGGAATGAGCCCTGCTGAAAAGCATTGCATCAAAAATTGTAATTACATGCCCCTGTTTAACAGGGGCTGAAAAATTGGGCCTTAGCCACTGGTGGCGGCACCCAGAAACAAAAAAGTTCTTCCAAGCTATCATCAAGAATCAGATCATTAAGGAGGAGGTGGATAGTCAGTTAACATAACAGGACAGTCACTCAGCATCAGCATCAGTCTTGAAGGGATGTGACATTTGAAAATAAATGATTCTGTTATATCAGCTTCAGGTGCTTGGTAGCTGGTGGTGATCCAAGACTGGTTCATTTTTATGAACGTCAGTCGATCAACCGAGTCGGTGGACAGGCGCACCCTGTGATCCGTGACACAGCCTCCAGCAGCACTGAATGTGCGTTCCGAAAGAACGCTGGATGCAGGACAGGCCAGTAGCTCAATTGCATACTGTGCAAGCTCTGGCCAGTGATCCATCCTCAACACCCAGTAAGCCAGAGGATTTTCGGTGGGAAAGGTGTCCATGTCTGACCTTGCCCCTAGGTATTCCTGTACCATGTATAATCAGATGCTGGCGATGGTTGCTGGAACCGATCATACCTTGGGGCTGCGGACTAAAAAAAATTCTGAACGCATCGGTCAGACGGCCACCTTCTCCACCGCTCCTTCTGCTACTGACCGAAGCCTCAGAAACTCGTTGTCCAGGACCAGGAGTTTGTAACCTCCCAGTCTCTGGGAACGCGTTGCACAGACCTTTCTGCAAGGCCTCCCAGAGATGTCTCATCCTCTGCTCCCTCTGCGACGGTAAGATAAGGTCCGCAACCTTACCCTTGTACCGTGGATCAAGGAGAGTGGCCAGCCAGTAATGGTCCCTCTCCTTGATCCGAAGAATACGAGGATCCTTCCGCAGACTTTGCAGGATCAGGGAGGCCATGCAGCGTAGGTTAGCTGAGGCATTCGGTCCGGAGTCCTCTGGGTCACTAAGGACGACATGATCCGCAGCCACCTCCTCCCAGCCACGTACAAGTCCACGGGTTTGTTGGGACTGTAAATCATCCCTAAAAGACTGCTGCTGTTAATGCTGAGTGCCATGCTCCACCTCCATGCTGACACAATCCTCCTCCTCCTCGTCCTCTTCCTGTGTGATGGGTGGGACAGAAGGAACACTGTCTGGGTAAAGGGGGCCTTGAGAGGCAAGGAAGTCCTCCTCTTCCTGCCTCTGTTCTGCCTCAAGTGCCCTGTCCATTATTCCATGCAGCGTATGCTCCAACAGGTGGACAAGAGGTACAGTGTCACTGATGCATGCACTGTCACTGCTCACCATCCTCGTGGCCTCCTCAAATGGTGCCAGGACAGTGCATGCATCCCTGATCATGCCCCACTGGCGTGGCGAAAAAAAAACGAGCTCCCCTGACCCTGTCCTGGTGCCGTAGTCGCACAGGTACTCATTGATGGCCCTCTGCTGCGTGTGCAGCCGCTGCAGCATGGCCAACGTTGAGTTCCACCTGATGGGCATGTCACATATAAGGCGGTTCTTGGGCAAGTTCAACTCCTTTTGCAGCTCAGCCAGCCGAGCACTGGCATTATATGATCTGCGGAAATGCACACAGACTTTCCTGGCCTGCCTCAGGACATCCTGTAAGCCTGGGTACCTGCCCAAGTACTGCTGCACCACCAGGTTAAGGACGTGAGCCACACAGGGCACATGGATCAGTTGTCCCTGTCGGAGGGCGGAGAGGAGGTTGTTGCCATTGTCGCAAACCACCATTCCTGGCTTAAGCTGGCGTGGCGTCAACCACCTCTTGGCCTGCCCCTGCAGAGCAGACAGAACCTCTGCCCCAGTGTGGCTCCTGTCCCCCAAACACACCAGCGCAAGCACGGCATGGCATCGTTTTGCCTGCGTACTTGCGTAGCCCCTTGAACGCCTACGGAGCACCGCTGGTTCCGAGGACAAAGTACAGGAAGAGGCCATGGAGGAAGAAGAAGAGGAGGGGGTGGAGGATAGAGGTGTGTCACAACCAGTAGTAGCATTTTGGAGGTGTGGCGGCGGAACAACCTCCAACACTACTGCGCCTTGTCCTGCATCCTTCCCAGCTGCCAAAAGAGTGACCCAATGGGCCGTGAAAAAAAGGTAACGTCCCTGTCAATGCCTGCTGGACCATGAGTCAGCGGTAATATGCACCTTACCGCTGACCGCCGTCCACATGCCGGTAGAGAGCCGGAATCACCTTCCGTGAGAAAAAGTGGCGTTTGGGAACCTGCCACTGAGGAACCCCACATTGCACAAACTCACGGAAGGGGGCCGAGTCTACCAACTGAAAAGGCAGCAGTTAAATTGCTGGCAATTTAGCCAAGCTAGCATTCAACTGCTGGGCATGTGGATGGCTGGGAGTGAACTTCTTTCGACAGTCCAGCAGCTGGGGCAGGGAAATTTGCCTGCTAGAATCGGACGTCGGTGTACTGCTAGCAGAGTGCCCGCAAGTACTTGGCTGTGACACACCTAATTCTACACCTTCATTCCTCTCAGTGCAGGTTTCAGAGAGGACTGAAGGTATAGTGGGGTTGGAGATCCCAGCTGATGCGGAGCAAGGAGATGTCCGCTTTGTTCTTTGGTGTGGGTTTTTAAGGTAGGCTTGCCAACGAGCTGCATGGCAGGTCAACATATGTCTGGTCAAGCATGTGGTGCCCAAGCGGCTGATGTTTTGGCCACGCGAGATACGCTTGAGACATATGTTGCAAACAGCAGCGGTGCGATCTGATGCACTCGACTCAAAAAAAGCCCACACCAAAAAACTTTTGGAATCTCTCCTATCAGGCATCCACGTGGGGTCAGTGACCTCATCATCCCCTCCCTCCTCATCACTGGAGCCAATCTGGCAGTATGCTGCAGCTGACGGAACATGACTGCCAGATTGCTGTTGTTCTTGAGCATCACCTCTCTCTGCTCTCACGCTACTGCCTTCCTCTAGCTGGGTATCATCATCAGACCCTTCGAAACGCTGGGCATCCTCGTGGAGCATGTACCCAACACTGTGCTCAAACAGTTCGGGGGACTCCTCAGGAGGACATGGTGGGTCTAGAGAAGGAGTGACTGATGATGACATTGATACGAGGGAAGAGGACGCTTTGGCAGCTGCTTTGCCAGTACCCTGAGCCTGGGTGAGAGAGGATGAGGAGGATGAGAAGGGCTTGGTCATCCACTCTACCAAGTCTTCGGCATGATGCGGCTCAACACGTCCAGCTGCCGAAAATAAGGACAAGCGTGTCCCATGGCCACGTGCTGATGACGATGCACCGCGTCCACGACCAGCGCTGTTGTCTCTAAACACAGAGCCTGCTTGCCCTCTTTTATTGGCTTCTGACTGTCTGCCTCTCCTTTTTGGCCTTCCAGACATTCTAATGGCCTGCAGGGAGATGGGAAAACCAGCAATAAGGGGTAGCTTCAGGTGTATATTGTGCAGGAGGCATACTACGCCCGCTGTAAGTGCTGCAGATGCCTGCCTGAGTTACAATAACAGGAAAACACAGCAATAAGGGCTAGCTTCATGTGTATATTTTGCAGGAAGCACACTACGCCCGCTGTAAGTGCTGCAGATGCCTGTTAGTGTAACACAAAAGAAAAAAACCATGAGCAATAAGGGGTAGCTTCAGGTGTATAATGTGCAGGAGGCACACTACGCCCGCTGAAAGTGCTGCAGATGCCTGCTTGTGTTACACAACAGGAAAACACAGCAATAAGGGCTAGCTTCAGGTGTATATTTTGCAGGAAGCACACTACGCCCGCTGTAAGTGCTGCAGGTGCCTGCCTGTGTTACAACAACAGGAAAACACAGCAATAAGGGCTAGCTTCAGGTGTATATTTTGCAGGAAGCACACTACGCCCGCTGTAAGTGCTGCAGATGCCTGCCTGTGTTACAACAACAGGAAAACACAGCAATAAGGGCTAGCTTCAGGTGTATATTTTGCAGGAAGCACACTACGCCCGCTGTAAGTGCTGCAGATGCCTGCCTGTGTTACAACAGGAAAACACAGCAATAAGGGCTAGCTTCAGGTGTATATTTTGCAGGAAGCACACTACGCCCGCTGTAAGTGCTGCAGATGCCTGTTAGTGTAACACAAAAGAAAAAAAAACACGAGCAATAAGGGGTAGCTTCAGGTGTATAATGTGCAGGAGGCACACTACTCCCGCTGTAAGTGCTGCAGATGCCTGCCTGTGTTACACAACAGGAAAACACAGCAATAAGGGCTAGCTTCAGGTGTATATTTTGCAGGAAGCACACTACGCCCGCTGTAAGTGCTGCAGATGCCTGCCTGTGTTATAACAACAGGAAAACACAGCAATAAGGGTTAGCTTCAGGTGTATATTTTTCATGAAGCAGACTACGCCCGCTGTAAGTGCTGCAGATGCCTGCCTGTGTTACACAACAGGAAAACACAGCAATAAGGGCTAGCTTCAGGTGTATATTTTGCAGGAAGCACACTACGCCCGCTGTAAGTGCTGCAGATGCCTGCCTGCGTTACAACAACAGGAAAACACAGCAAAAAGGGCTAGCTTCAGGTGTATATTTTGCAGGAAGCACACTACGCTCACTGTAAGTGCTGCAGATGCCTGCCTGTGTTACACAACAGGAAAACACAACAATAAGGGCTAGCTTCAGGTGTATACTGTGCAGGAGGCATAGCAAAAATGACACTGACACTGTCCCCTGCCTATCCTTCTCTCTCCCTGCACACAAGGTTTAGCAAAGAATATCACTGACACTGTCCCTGCCTATCCTTCTCTCTCCCTGCACACAAGGTTTAGCAAAGAATATCACTGACACTGTCCCTGCCTATCCTTCTCTCTCCCTGCAAAGAAGGTAAATGAACAAATAGCACTGACACTGTCCCTGCCTATCCTTCTCTCTCCCTGAACCGGAACACACTACACAAGGCCACCGCGCTGGTGGCCTTTTATAGTGTGGGGCGTGTACTAAATCCCCCTGAGCTATAATTGGCCACAGGCATCATGCCTGTGGCCAATTATGGCTCTCCTCGCTGCCGGCGCTGTGATTGGCCAAGCATGCGGGGTCACAGTGCATGCTTGGCCAATCACAGCGCCGGGATTGCACTGCGATGGCGCAGTGTATTGTGGGCCGTTCGCGTCACTCAAATTTGGCGCGAACGGCCCAAAACGTTCGATCTTCGTCGAACGATCAAACAGCCGTATGTTCGACTCGAACACCGAGCTCATCCCTAGTGCCCAGTATACAGTACACTGACTTAATATACTGCAGGTTAGCTCAATCAACTGCCTGTATTATTAGTAATAGAAAATGAATAGTCTGCAGTCAGCTTTACGTGCACACTGTTCCGAGTATACAGTACACTGACTTAATATACTGCAGGATAGCTCAATCAACTGCCTGTATTATTAGTAATAGAATAGTGTTTGACTCAAACTCGAAGCTCATCCCTAATGGTTAGTGGTAAGCATACCTCCCAACAGTCCCGGATTGGGTGGGACTTTCACACCTCTGTCCCGCATTCCCGCCCTATAGGGTAATTTCTCGCATAATTATGGTGATTATGTGATAGTTCTGGCTCAGTAGGACCGGTGTCTTGTCGACCTAGTTCCCCTATCGATATGGTTTCAAGCGCGTCTTGGCATGCGTCCTCGGAACACACGGAAATCTCCGAACATCTACAGCTGTTCGTCAGCTGCAGACGCGCTCGCTCCCGACGATACACGCCGCGCAGAAAGCGGCGGGGGCGAAAACTAGCAAGTTGATGGCCGGGTGACACGCCGCTCTGTATTTTTTAAAATGTTCATGAGCGGGGGTGGAGACTGTGACATGCCGCTCTATAGGGCGAGTGTTGTACATATAATTGTTATATGCTGCCCTATAGAGCGGCGTGTCCCAGTCTCAGCCCCCGCCGCTTTCTTGACGAGCTGGTTCCCCTAGCATCGGGAGCGAGTGCGTCTACAGCTGCCGAACAGCTGTTCATGCTCGGAGAATTCCGTCGCCTCGGATTGCGCCTGCGCAGTCGAGCTCGGAACCATATCGATAGGCAGAACCAGCTCGGCAGAACACCGACATTAGTGTGATCGTCCAGCACAGCCAGGGATTGGTGGACAAACTGGCTGGATGTGCACTGTGCAGTCAGGAAGAGAGACTGCACCTGTCAAATTGAGAGTGTCATATCGAGTATGGGCGGGACTGCTACTCAGACCCGCCCCTCTGTCAAAACAATGCATAGGGAAAGAGCCGACATTCATACATTGCTGGCTGCGATCATGGGCGTAACGTGAGGAGTATGACTCCGCCCTTGCTTCAGGGGGCGGGGGCATACGGCTCCTTGTTACAATTTGTTTTATGTCGCTGTGTGTGGGCTGGCATGAGGGGTATGTTGTAGGACAGACCACTCCCCTCCCTTGCACACAGGTGCCATTGAAATGGGGCCGCTGATTTAAGGAGGCAGGTCATCTGCTAAGAGGCCTCCCAACCCCCTGTCCTCCCTATCCATGCACCTCGGTGAGCTGGCCCTGCCCCCTCCGTAAGTTGGCCCTGGTGTTCTGCCGAGATGTGTCACCGGCATGGGCTGGCTCCGCCCCCTCCGTGAGCTGGTCCGGCCCCCTTCGTGAGCTGACTCCGCCCCTCCGTGAGCTGGTCCCGCCTCCTCCGTGAGCTGACCCCGGTGTTCTGCCGAGATGTGTCACCGGCATGGGTTGGCTCCGCCCCCTCCGCAAGCTGGCCCCACCCCCTCTGCGCGATGGTCCTGCCTCCTCACCTCTCGCTTCAATTCAATCCCTCTGCTGATCTCTCCTGGCCTCATAGATCCTACAAGCAAGCATGTTTGTGGAGGATGGGGTAGACTAGAGCAGTGTTTCTCAACTCCAGTCCTCAAGGCGCCCCAACAGGTCATGTTTTCAGGATTTCCCTCATGAAACGGCTGTGGTAATTACTAAGGCAGCGAAACTGATCAAATCACCTGTGCAAAATAATGGAAAACCTGAAAACATGACCTGTTGGGGCGCCTTGAGGACTGAAGTTGAGAAACACTGGACTAGAGTACATTCTACTCCTGTCCAGGAAACTGACAGGGCTTGGGGCTTCTATTAAAAGGGAGGGGAGGGGGACTGAGACTTCCCTGGAGCTCCCCTGGAGTGACAGGAGCCAGCATGGGGGAGGGGTAAGTTCTGAACATTCTGGGACTTGTAGTGTGCAGGCAGCAGTGGGACCCCTGTGGACATAAATAAAGGGACCCCAGAACTGGCATAGTGCTGAGCCCAAACTTCAGGGGCCGTTCCACCTCCCTGTCACATTATGTCAGGGGTGCTCAGCCACATGTGTGTATGGCTGGCTTTCTGCCCCCCCCCCCAGGGTGGGTATAACTGCCTTGGGGACAGCAGCAGCCACCAGCCATACCTGTGGGGGACAGCAGCCGCAGCCACCAGCCATATCTGCCCTGGTGGACAACAGCTTTAGCCGCCAGCTATACCCGCCCTGGAGGACAGCAGCTGCAGCTGCCAGCCATACCCGCCCTGGAGGACAGCAGCAGCCGCCAGCCATACCCGCCCTGGAGGACAGCAGCAGCCGCCAGCCATACCCGCCCTGGAGGACAGCAGCAGCTGCCAGCCATACCCGCCCTGGAGGACAGCAGCAGCCACCAGCCATACCCGCCCTGGAGGACAGCAGCAGCTGCCAGCCATACCTGCCCTGGAGGACAGCAGCAGCCGCCAGCTATACCCGCCCTGGAGGACAGCGGCAGCCAGCCATACCTGCAGGAATCCTGACGAAGAAGTGAAGATTCAGGTCAGTTTTTAATTAAAATTAAACAGCAATGGACATGTCTGTTCTCTACACTGGTATACTAGCTACACTGGGCTGCTTTCAAACTGATCCGCAGGTTCAGCGCAGAACACCTGTGGGTTACCTGCACTGAGCCATAGACTTCTGTTATTACCTGTGGGTTTGGTGCACTTTCAGAAAGTGCATCCATCACACCTGCAGTATATAATAGAATTCTATGGCAACTAACCCACAGGAAAACCACAGGTACACTGTGCTGCACCCATCAGTCCGAAAGCAGCCTTAAGCCCCTTTCATACGATCAATCCAATCGGGTCCGCTTGTCTGTTTTACAGGTGGGCCCAATCAGACCCTTTATTCAATTCTATGGAGCGGCAGAAGTTGTGTGCATGTACACTTGCCTACCTCCAATATGATCCGCTAAAAAAAACAGAAGGGAATACATCCCCTTCCATCTGAGCGGATCATCTTTCCACGACTCGTTACCAAGTTGCTGAAGTGGCCATCGCTCTTCAAAAGGTTGGGAACCCCTGCATTTAGGTCCTACACCTGGACAGGAGGTGCAGCATACACAGGACCCCCCCCTCCATTTTCCTTCTGCAACCGCTGAAAGCTGGCGGGAGAGGAGGAGATGGCATTCAGAGGCTGCAGGAGGAAAATGGAGGGGTCGGTTCCTGTATATGCTGCCCCCCTGTCCAGGTTGCTCTTATTTTTTGCTGCCCAGGACCTCTGTGAATCCTCTGCCGGTTCAGATAGAGCTGTTGCCTACCCCTGCTCCAGAGTATTCAAAAGATTTTGGAGAAACTGTCCACATTTTGACATACTGTTCCTCCAAATTCTTTTGAATAATCTTCTCAGTATGTAAATAAAGATCTGAAATTACTCTTTAGCCACTTGGAGTATCTTGGCATGCGGTGGTAGTGGGGGGTGCCCAGGTCAAATTTTGCATTAACCTTTTGTTCAACCATGTCCATTAAGCCCCTCCCACTGTTAAGAGTTTGACCACGCCCACTTTTGCTGTAGTGCATGTAGCGCGCTGTCGGTCGCTTCCTCCCTCAAGTGTCCCTCATTCTGAAGTTCAAAAGTTGGGAGGTATGGTGATAAGTAGGGATGGGTCGAACACTAGGGTTGAATATAATCGCAGCATCGATGCATAGTGATTTGATCGCCAATGACGTCACCTGGCACTCCGTGCGGTGCTCTGCCTCTTCTGGAGAAACACAGAGGAAGAGCCTTCCTGGTGGATAAAGCCTCTTCCCTTTCCCCGCCCACCGCAATATGCAGTGAGATGGACACTGAAGAAGAAAGTCAGCTGATGAGCTGACAGCCAGTAGAGTAAAGAGGCAGGAGCTTAAGGAAACCCCACGTCAGGAGAGGCATCACTGGAGGTACCGGAAGGGAGAAGAGAAGCAGAGACACACTGAGCATGGAGGAGGGGGAATTGACTGACACTGAGAGCTGGTGAGTGCCAGTGTCACTGATCCCATCCCTCCACTTCGATCCCTCTGCCACTGATCCCATCCATCCCACCATCCCTCTGCCCCTGATCCCATCCATCCCACCATCTCTCTGCCCCTGATCCCATCCAGCCCTCTGCCCCTGATCCCATACATCCCACCATCCCTCTGCCACTGATCCCATCCATCTCACCATTCCTCTGCCATTGATCTCATTCATTCCACCATCCCTCTGCACCTGATCCCATCCATCCCAACTTCCCTTTGCCCCTGATACTGTGACAGACCTAGCCGGGACAGGGCCTTTGGAGAGAACTGGGAAACCTTTGTTTCAGCCCCCCATGTCCCTCTTATGTCAAAGTCACCCAGTGTCTATTAGGAGCACAGGTTGACCAAGCAAATAGGACAGTAATATTTATTCACAATATCTCCCAGAAAATATACAAAGACTATTCCTGGTTTAGTTGATTCTGAACTATACATGTTAATTGAAAGAGCTGATCACATTGGCCTCTGTACAATGGAGGAGATGGATAGTCTGCTACTGGGGGCTCCTGCTATTGTGTGAATGTGTCATGTGTTTATACTTATGATAATGTGGATTGTGTCTTCCGAGCTAGAAGATGGCAAGGCTGACCTGAAAGGTCAAACCCCTGAGTCACCTAGGCTGGGTAAATGACTAGTTAATTAGCTCATGTTAATTTATGTTTCTGGTTACAGTTTGTAATGTTAGGATAATATGATCAGGAGGGAGGAACCTCCTCCTCAAGTGTACAAAAGCCTGTATTCTTGTTCTAATAAACAGTGCTATTTTCTGGTGTACTCCAAAACTGGTGTTGCCTGGTTCTTGGGGTTGCTATAGCCAGATCCATTGGTCTCGTGTTCCATAGCTTAGGAAGCGATATACTGACGGAAGCACTCAAGCAGAGTGTGGGACATTCCGTGACAGATACCATCCATCCAACCATCCCTCTGCCACTGATCCATCCATCCCACCATCCCTCTGCCACTGATCCCATCCATCCCACCATCCCTCTGCCCCTGATCCTATCCATCCCACCGCCACTACGCCTATCCATCCCACTACCCCTCTGCCCCTGATCCCATCCATCCCACCATCCCTCTGCCACGGATTCCATTCATCACACTATCCCTCTGCCACTAAACGCATTCATCCCAACATGCCTCTGCCACTGATCCCATCCATCCCACCATCCCTCTGCCACTGATTCCATCCATCCCATCATGCCTCTGCCACTGATCCCATCCATCCCACAATCTCTGCCACTGATCCCATCCATTCCACCATCCCTCTGCCACTGATCCCATCATCCATCTGTCACTGATCCCATCAATCCCACCATCCCTCTGCCACTGATCCCAGCCACCTCACCACCCCTGTGCCACGGATCCCACCCATCACACTATCCCTCTGCCACTGATCCTATTCATTCCACCATGCCTCTGCCATTGATCCCATCCATCCCAACATCCCTCTGCCACTGATCCCATCCATCCCATCATGCCTCTGCCACTGATCCCATCCATCCCACCATCCCTCTGCCACTGATACCATCCATCCCACCATCCCTCTGCCACTGATCCCATCCATCCCACCATCTCTCTGCCACTGATCCCATTCATCACACTATCCCTCTGCCACTGATCCCATCCATCCCACCATCCCTCTGCCACTGATTCCATCCATCCCATCATGCCTCTGCCACTGATCCCATCCATCCCACAATCTCTGCCAGTGATCCCATCATCCATCTGTCACTGATCCCATCAATCCCACCATCCCTCTGCCACTGATCCCAGCCACCCCACCACCCCTCTGCCACGGATCCCACCCATCACACTATCCCTCTGCCACTGATCCCATTCATTCCACCATGCCTCTGCCATTGATCCCATCCATCCCAACATCCCTCTGCCACTGATCCCATCCATCCCATCATGCCTCTGCCACTGATCCCATCCATCCCACCATCCCTCTGCCACTGATCCCATCCATCCCACCATCCCTCTGACACTGATCCCATCCATCCCATCATGCCTCTGCCACTGATCCCATCCATCCCACCATCCCTCTGACACTGATCCCATTGATCCCACCATCTCTCTGCCACTGATCCCATCCATCCCACCATCCCTCTGCCACTGATCCCATCAATCCCATCATCCATCTGTCACTGATCCCAGCCCACCCTCACCACCATCCCTCTGCCCCTGATCCCATCCATCCCACCATGCCTCTGCCACTGATCCCATTCCATCCCCATCCCTCTGCCACTGATCCCATCCATCCCTCTGCCACTGATCCCATCATCCCTCTGCCACTGATCCCATCCATTCCACCATCCCTCTGCCACTGATCCAATTCCATCCCCACCACCATCCCTCTGCCACTGATCCCATCTATCCCACCATCCCTCCCTCTGCCTGATCCCATCCCCCCACTACCATCCTTCTGCCATTGATCCCAGCCCCCCACCACCATCCATCTGTCACTATCACTTATATTTTATGGCATGCATTTCAGGTCTTTGTTAAAACAATCTACTGAGCAGCCCAGAACTAGTTTATGAGAGAGTCAGTCTATTTCACATTTTTAAAGCTCTTACGGCAAAGAAGCATTTCTGTTCTTCCTCTATATGTAAAGAATGCCCTCTTCTTCTTTGTGATGAACTGAATGTAATTAACTTGTAGCCCGCTGTACCCAAACAAAATTTACATCCTTTTTTACCCACAAATAGAGCTTTCTTTTGGTGGTATTTGATCACCACTGCGGTTTTTATTTTTTGTGCTATAAACAAAAAAAGACCAACAACTTAAAAAAATAAAAAAAATTTTTTTACTTTTTGCAATAATACATATCCCAAAAAATATTAAAAAAAAAATGTTTTCATAAGTTTAGGCTGATATATATTTTTCTACATATTTTTGGTTAAAAGAAGATCGAAATAGGCGTACATTGATTGGTTTGCACAAAAGTTATCGCGTCTACAACCTACGGGATAGAGTTAGGGACTTTTTTTGTCTTACAGATTTTTATTGGATTTTTCTCATATACAGCATGATGCCCCAGAGGGGAGAATGAGAACAATAAAGCATAACATTAGTAATACACAGGTCACAATCATGACAATGTATAATATCCAGTGTAACGGGAGGGCCCGGGGAACCCAGAATCTCTTAGAAAGTATGAGATACCCTTGCTTCAGCTTCCCCAATGCCTCTTATGTGTAAACCACCCTGTGTCCCTACTTGGGGCACAGGGTGAAGGACAACCCCACCATGATCTGTGATAGCCATATCCAATACGGTATATACAGGGCACATATTGGGTATATACTGTGTGTGGGCTGTGTATGTAATACTTGCTGTGATGGTGTGTGATTACATTCTATTGTCTATTGTGGCTTGTGGGAGTTAAGCCTGTAATTATAGGTTGTGGAACTAGCAGACAGACAGGTTAATTGAAGAGATGCTGAGGTGTTACCTGTCTGCTTATGTAATGCTAATGATCCTTTCATTGTGTGAAGTCTTTTGATAATGTGGAATGGATTGGGAGACAGAAAGGGCATGTGTCTGAGCCATTCACTGTAGTTAATTGACTCATGTAAATTGGGTCTGGTCAGAGGTGTATGATTAGAGGAGGGTCAGAAGCTTCTCTCTGTGGATATAAAAGTTGTAATGTTTTGCAATAATAAAGCAGTTCATTTTGGAAAGATACAGAGTGCGTCTCGTTCTTTTGGAAGGATTAATTCCTATGGGAAGTGATCGACTGACTGTGGAGGATCGGCAGTGAATTTGTGTCCAGGAGAGGGAATATCTTTGAACGGCGTTACCCCCCTTTCATATTTGGGGTGTCGTTACATTGGTTGGCAGCGGTGGGATTTTCCCTCCAGTTACTGGGACACTCCAAACCACCACAGTGAATGACCAGCTATGCAGCCGGCAGGAAAGCCACGCTGAAAGACCTACTTGAGAGCCGTGGAGGGACCAGTGGGACAAAGAACAAGGCCACCTTGATCAGGGAGCTAGCCGAGATGGACCAGAGGGATGGAGATGCAGGACCCCAGCCAGTTGAAGATTTGTTTCAGCAACGAGTTCGACAGCGCTTGGCATTATATGGTGCTAACCCATCAGACACCGCCATACAGAATGCCATTAAAGGCATCCAGCTGCAGGATGCACGACAAAAGAAAGAACGAGAGCGACAAGAGAAAAAACTAGAGCGACAAAAGAGAGAACTAGGGCGACAACATGAGCGGAGAATGGCGGAAATACGGTGTAACGACACCCCCCAATATGAAAGGGGTTAACGCCATTTAGAATATTCCCTCTCTGAACACACAACCACTATCGACCCTCCACAGCCAGGCGACCACTTCCCATAGGATTAATCCTTCCAGAGATACGAGACAACGCTCTGTATTTCAAGTTCCAAAACAGGGAATCACTTTATTTTCAAAACACATGGTAACACATTTCTCTTCAAAACCCTTCCCTCCCATCCTTGGGGAACAGGGCGGGTTAAACTGTCCAATGACAATGGTGATACAGGTCAGGTGTGTTCAAACTTCTCCTTCAGTAAACAGTCTTAGCAGGAGGGGTGATTCCCCCCCCTCCTCACAGAAGACACTTCAACATCCCATAATATGCAGCCAGATGGTCGACCAGCTCTAATCCACATCGTCACAGTAGCAGATTTAATTCATAATAGACAATAGAATGCAATCACACCTCATCACAGCAAGGATTACACAACCCCCAACCACAGTACACACCCAATCTAGATACAATGTATAAACAGCATTGAATGTGGCTATCATAGGTCATAGTGGGGTTTTTCCATTCACCCTGTGCCCAGAGTGACCCCCTGTCACACAATCACAGATTATAGTGGGGGTTTTCATTCACCCTGTGCCCCTAAGGGAGACACAGGGTGGTTGACACATAAGAGGCATTGGGGAAGCTGAAGCAAGGGTATCCCATACTGTCCAAGAGATTCTGGGTTCCCCGGGCGCTCCCGTTACATACGGCAATCAGAGATCACCTACAGACAGCTGCTAGAATGTGCTCAGCAGCAGGGTGGTGCTACCTTTGCCTGGGACTATCAGGAAATACCAGTGGACAACTCTGAAATCACGGCTGAAGAATCGGCAGTGGAAAATCTGAAGATTGCCATCCCCAAAGCTGAAGTGCTGACTGACCTTGATGATCCTGTTTCTGCTTGGGATGATCTTGGATGGAGGAATGTACCTGTCCAGCAGCATGCCAGAGAATCGGCAGTGGAAAATCTGGAGATGTCTATCCCTAAAGCCGAAGCGGATGGTGTGGAGTCCCCAGCAGAAGTACTGGCAACAGGGCAGAGTGCTAGCAACCTCTGCCCAGCACCGGAAACAGCTGTGGAGTTTCAGGGAGCCGGGGCAGTTGGCCCCTCTCTCCAGCAACAAGCTGAGGTGGTAAAGCTTTTACCCCCAGCTGAATCACTGGCAGCAGGGCAGAATGCTACTGGCCTCTGCACACAACTGCAACTTGAGCAGATATCGGTGGATGGGACTGCGGTCTCCACTCACAGCAAACCAGCACAAGATCTGGCAACAGAGCAGAGTGCCGCGGGCCTCTGCTCTCAACTAACAGAAGAGGGAGTTCCTGTGGTACTGGATGGGACTTCGGTCCTCACTGACACAACCCCAGAAAATGGTGTGACACTGAGACAGGAGGATGTCAGCCTTGCTTTGCAAGCACTGGGGGATTTTCACCCACCACAAGTGGATGGGACTTCAGTCTCCACTTGTATACCCCAGGGATGCTGGGCAGTCGGCCCAGATTCCCAACAACATGACGGACTGAGCCCAGTCACCCTGTCTTCTCCCCAGCGGCGGGTATGTTCTCTGAAAGAGGCAGAGGTTGGCTGGGTAAGTAATGCTCTGTTTGGAGCAATTTATTTGGGGTACTGTGTGGATACCGGCATTAGAGGAATGGACCTATGGACTAACTTTGGAGTCAACCCGTCTGGGGTCTCCTCCTGTGTTAGTCTCCTGCCGAAAGGGGAGAGATGTAACGGGAGGGCCCGGGGAACCCAGAATCTCTTAGAAAGTATGAGATACCCTTGCTTCAGCTTCCCCAATGCCTCTTATGTGTAAACCACCCTGTGTCCCTACTTGGGGCACAGGGTGGAGGAGAACCCCACCATGATCTGTGATAGCCATATCCAATACGGTATATACAGGGCACATATTGGGTATATACTGTGTGTGGGCTGTGTATGTAATACTTGCTGTGATGGTGTGTGATTACATTCTATTGTCTATTGTGGCTTGTGGGAGTTAAGCCTGTAATTATAGGTTGTGGAACTAGCAGACAGACAGGTTAATTGAAGAGATGCTGAGGTGTTACCTGTCTGCTTATGTAATGCTAATGATCCTTTCATTGTGTGAAGTCTTTTGATAATGTGGAATGGATTGGGAGACAGAAAGGGCATGTGTCTGAGCCATTCACTGTAGTTAATTGGCTCATGTAAATTGGGTCTGGTCAGAGGTGTATGATTAGAGGAGGGTCAGAAGCTTCTCTCTGTGGATATAAAAGTTGTAATGTTTTGCAATAATAAAGCAGTTCATTTTGGAAAGATACAGAGTGCGTCTCGTTCTTTTGGAAGGATTAATTCCTATGGGAAGTGATCGTCTGACTGTGGAGGATCGGCAGTGAATTTGTGTCCAGGAGAGGGAATATCTTTAAACGGCGTTACCCCCTTTCATACTTGGGGTGTCGTTACATTGGTTGGCAGCGGTGGGATTTTCCCTCCAGTTACTGGGACACTCCAAACCACCACAGTGAATGACCAGCTATGCAGCCGGCAGGAATGCCACGCTGAAAGACCTACTTGAGAGCCGTGGAGGGACCAGTGGGACAAAGAACAAGGCCACCTTGATCAGGGAGCTAGCCGAGATGGACCAGAGGGATGGTGATGCAGGACCCCAGTCAGTTGAAGATTTGTTTCAGCAACGAGTTCGACAGCGCTTGGCATTATATGGTGCTAACCCATCAGACACCGCCATACAGAATGCCATTAAAGGCATCCAGCTGCAGGATGCACGACAAAAGAAAGAACGAGAGCGACAAGAGAAAAAACTAGAGCGACAAAAGAGAAAACTAGAGAGACAAAAGAGAGAACTAGGGCGACAACATGAGCGGAGAATGGCGGAAATACGGTGTAACGACACCCCCCAATATGAAAGGGGTTAACGCCATTTAGAATATTCCCTCTCTGAACACACAACCACTATCGACCCTCCACAGCCAGGCGACCACTTCCCATAGGATTAATCCTTCCAGAGATACGAGACAACGCTCTGTATTTCAAGTTCCAAAACAGGGAATCACTTTATTTTCAAAACACATGGTAACACATTTCTCTTCAAAACCCTTCCCTCCCATCCTTGGGGAACAGGGCGGGTTAAACTGTCCAATGACAATGGTGATACAGGTCAGGTGTGTTCAAACTTCTCCTTCAGTAAACAGTCTTAGCAGGAGGGGTGATTCCCCCCCCCTCCTCACAGAAGACACTTCAACATCCCATAATATGCAGCCAGATGGTCGACCAGCTCTAATCCACATCGTCACAGTAGCAGATTTAATTCATAATAGACAATAGAATGCAATCACACCTCATCACAGCAAGTATTACACAACCCCCAACCACAGTACACACCCAATCTAGATACAATGTATAAACAGCATTGAATGTGGCTATCATAGGTCATAGTGGGGTTTTTCCATTCACCCTGTGCCCAGAGTGACCCCCTGTCACACAATCACAGATTATAGTGGGGGTTTTCATTCACCCTGTGCCCCTAAGGGAGACACAGGGTGGTTGACACATAAGAGGCATTGGGGAAGCTGAAGCAAGGGTATCCCATACTGTCCAAGAGATTCTGGGTTCCCCGGGCGCTCCCGTTACATCTCTCCCCTTTCGGCAGGGGACGAACACAGGAGGGGACCCCAGACGGGTTGACTCCGAAGTTAGTCCATAGTTCCATTCTTCTAATGCTGGTATCCCCACAGTACCCCAAATCAATTGCTCCAAGCAGAGCATTACTTACCCTGCCAACCTCTGCCTCTCTCAGAGAACATACCCGCCGCTGGGGAGAAGACAGGGTGACTGGGCTCAGTCCGTCATGCTGTTGGGGATCTGAGCCGACTGCCCAGCATCCCTGATGTATACAAGTGGAGACTGAAGTCCCATCCCCTTGTGGTAGGTGAAAATCCCCCAGTGCTTGCAAAGCAAGGCTGACATCCTCCTGTCTCAGTGTCACACCATTTTCCGGGGTTGTGTCAGTGAGGACCGAAGTCCCATCCAGTACCACAGGAACTCCCTCTTCTGTTAGTTGAGAGCAGAGGCCCACGGCACTCTGCTCTGTTGCCAGCTCTTCCGCTGGGTTGCTGTGAGTGGAGACCGTAGTCCCATCCACCGATATCCGCTCAAGTGGCAGTTGTGTGCAGCGGCCAGTAGCATTCTGCCCTGCTGCCAGTGATTCAGCTGGGGGTAAAAGCTTTACCACCTCAGCTTGTTGCAGGAGAGATGGGCCAACTGCCCCGGCTCCCTGAAACTCCACAGTTGTTTCCGGTGCTGGGCAGAGGTTGCTAGAACTCTGCCCTGTTGCCAGCACTTCTGCTGGGGACTCCACCCCATCTGCTCTGGCTAACTGTTGGGGAGGGAAAAGGGCTGCTTCTCCCCCCTGCATCTCTGAAATCCCCTGGGAAAGAGGAACCATCACTGTCTCATCTCGGGCCTCCAAAACTGCCGCGGGTGTAGAGCAGGGTCTGCAGTACTCTGTCCTATTGCCAGTACTTGGGCAGGCGATGCATAATCCATAACATCCTATGAACAGTCCCTTAAGTCCATACCTTCTGTAATCTGTAGCTGGGAAGATGAGCCAACTGCCCTAGCTCCCTGGAACTCCATATCATCCACTTCAGCTTTAGGGATGGCAATCTTCAGATTTTCCACTGCCGATTCTTCAGCCAGGCTAGCTCCCTGGAACTCCATATCATTCACTTCGGCTTTAAGGATGGCAATCTTCAGATTTTACACTGCTGATTCTTCAGCCAGGATTTCATAGTTGTCAACTGGTATTTCCTGATAGTCCCAGGCAAAGGGAGCCCCACCCTGCTGCTGAGCCGAGTCTAGCAGCTGTCTGTAGGCAATCTCCAGCTCCCATTCCTGAACGGCCAGAAACTCCAAATCTTCCTGTGCCCAGTGCCCTTCCGAGACATTCAGTCTTTGCTCTCTGTGCTCCATTATTTCCTCCAAACGCCACTCCCGATCACTCCCAAAGTCAGGGTCCTCGGACAGCCTCCAATACAACAATCCCAGGCCATTATAGTCAAAGCCTTCCGCGGGGCTGTCATCCGCTGACCACTGGCACTCTTGGGCTACATACCACCGGAGGGCTCTGTAGCTCTCGTCCAACCGCATCTCTGCCCGGATCAGCCTGCTTAACTCCGCTGTCCACTCCTGCTTTGGTTGTTCCCCCAATAACAGCATTCGTACTTCAAACTGTGACCAGTACCTTACATGGATGGAGGGGAGAACTTTTCCCTGGTGTTGCTGCTCGAGAGCTAGCACTTTCTTCCAGAGTTCGCAGCGGATTGAATCAGACCATCCCAGCAGGACCTCCTCTGATACTGGTCCTCTATGCTGTATCTGCATCTCTCGCAACCTCCTTCTGAATTCCTTTTCCATGTCAGCTGGTATCTGTATCTCTCCTCTACTTTCAGTTGGTGCTGCTTTTTTAGGTGTTGTCTCTGATTGCCGTATTTCCGCCATTCTCTGCTCATGTTGCCGCTCATCCTGCCGCTCGATTTCTCTAATGGCTTCCTGTATGGCGGTCTCTGATGGGTTAGCACCATATAATGCCAAGCGCTCTCGAACTCGTTGCTGAAACAAATCTTCAACTGACCGGGGTCCTGCATCACCATCCCTCTGGTCCATCTCGGCTAGTTCCCTGGTCAAGGTGGCCTTGTTCTTTGTCCCACCGGTGCCTCCACGGCTCTCAAGTAAGTCTTTCAGCGTGGCTCTCCTGCAGGCTGCATAGCTGGTCATTCACTGCGGTGGTTTGGAGTGTCCCAGTAACTGGAGGGAATATCCCACTGCTGCCAACCAATGTAACGGCACCCCAAATACGAAAGGGGTTAACGCCGTTTAGAATATTCCCTCTCTGAACACACAACCACTATCGACCCTCCACAGCCAGACGACCACTTCCCATAGGATTAATCCTTCCAGAGATACGAGACAACGCTCTGTATTTCAAGTTCCAAAACAGGGAATCACTTTATTTTCAAAACACATGGTAACACATTTCTCTTCAAAACCCTTCCCTCCCATCCTTAGGGAACAGGGCGGGTTAAACTGTCCAATGACAATGGTGATACAGGTCAGGTGTGTTCAAACTTCTCCTTCAGTAAACAGTCTTAGCAGGAGGGGTGATTCCCCCCCCTCCTCACAGAAGACACTTCAACATCCCATAATATGCAGCCAGACGGTCTACCAGCTCCAATCCACATCGTCACAGTAGCAGACTTAATTCATAATAGACAATAGAATGCAATCACACCTCATCACAGCAAGGATTACACAACCCCCAACCACAGTACACACCCAATCTAGATACAATGTATAAACAGCATTGAATGTGGCTATCATAGGTCATAGTGGGGTTTTTCCATTCACCCTGTGCCCAGAGTGACCCCCTGTCACACAATCACAGATTATAGTGGGGGTTTTCATTCACCCTGTGCCCCTAAGGGAGACACAGGGTGGTTGACACATAAGAGGCATTGGGGAAGCTGAAGCAAGGGTATCCCATACTGTCCAAGAGATTCTGGGTTCCCCGGGCGCTCCCGTTACATACGGCAATCAGAGATCACCTACAGACAGCTGCTAGAATGTGCTCAGCAGCAGGGTGGTGCTACCTTTGCCTGGGACTATCAGGAAATACCAGTGGACAACTCTGAAATCACGGCTGAAGAATCGGCAGTGGAAAATCTGAAGATTGCCATCCCCAAAGCTGAAGTGCTGACTGACCTTGATGATCCTGTTTCTGCTTGGGATGATCTTGGATGGAGGAATGTACCTGTCCAACAGCATGCCAGAGAATCGGCAGTGGAAAATCTGGAGATGTCTATCCCTAAAGCCGAAACGGATGGTGTGGAGTCCCCAGCAGAAGTACTGGCAACAGGGCAGAGTGCTAGCAACCTCTGCCCAGCACCGGAAACAGTTGAGTTTCAGGGAGCCGGGGCAGATGTACCCTCTCACCAGCAACAAGCTGAGGTGGTAAAGCTTTTACCCCCAGCTGAATCACTGGCAGCAGGGCAGAATGCTACTGGCCTCTGCACACAACTGCAACTTGAGCGGATATCGGTGGATGGGACTGCGGTCTCCACTCACAGCAAACCAGCACAAGATCTGGCAACAGAGCAGAGTGCCGCGGGCCTCTGCTCTCAACTAACAGAAGAGGGAGTTCCTGTGGTACTGGATGGGACTTCGGTCCTCACTGACACAACCCCAGAAAATGGTGTGACACTGAGACAGGAGGATGTCAGCCTTGCTTTGCAAGCACTGGGGGATTTTCACCCACCACAAGTGGATGGGACTTCAGTCTCCACTTGTATACCCCAGGGATGCTGGGCAGTCGGCCCAGATCCCCAACAACATGATGGACTGAGCCCAGTCACCCTGTCTTCTCCCCAGAGGCGGGTATGTTCTCTGAAAGAGGCAGAGGTTGGCTGGGTAAGTAATGCTCTGTTTGGAGCAATTTATTTGGGGTACTGTGTGGATACCGGCATTAGAGGAATGGACCTATGGACTAACTTTGGAGTCAACCCGTCTGGGGTCTCCTCCTGTGTTAGTCTCCTGCCGAAAGGGGAGAGATGTAACAGCAGGGCCCGGGGAACCCAGAATCTCTTAGAAAGTATGAGATACCCTTGCTTCAGCTTCCCCAGTGCCTCTTATGTGTAAACCACCCTGTGTCCCTACTTGGGGCACAGGGTGGAGGAGAACCCCACCATGATCTGTGATAGCCATATCCAATACGGTATATACAGGGCACATATTGGGTATATACTGTGTGTGGGCTGTGTATGTAATACTTGCTGTGATGGTGTGTGATTACATTCTATTGTGGCTTGTGGGAGTTAAGCCTGTAATTATAGGTTGTGGAACTAGCAGACAGACAGGTTAATTGAAGAGATGCTGAGGTGTTACCTGTCTGCTTATGTAATGCTAATGATCCTTTCATTGTGTGAAGTCTTTTGATAATGTGGAATGGATTGGGAGACAGAAAGGGCATGTGTCTGAGCCATTCACTGTAGTTAATTGGCTCATGTAAATTGGGTCTGGTCAGAGGTGTATGATGAGAGGAGGGTCAGAAGCTTCTCTCTGTGGATATAAAAGTTGTAATGTTTTGCAATAATAAAGCAGTTCATTTTGGAAAGATACAGAGTGCGTCTCGTTCTTTTGGAAGGATTAATTGCACACCATCCCTCCGTAAGTACATGCCCACATTTACCTCCAACTCCATGTGCCTTACCACCAGCCCCCCCGTTATTGGCAACAAACCTACCCACCAGTTTGTTAAACTTGCTTCCCGCCTTGTTAATACGCGCCACTGATCTTGCCATCCGCCACGAGGTGTGCGCTACAATGTCAGACTACACCACCAACGTCCCCAGGAAGACCTCTCTAAGCGCCAAGAAATCCGACTTTATGGTCGAGAACAGAGCCCCAATGCTCTGATCCCCAAGTCATTTCCCCCCACATGTAGTACCAAAACGACCGGCGGTCTATCCAACCGGGCGTACCGATACACCTCTGGCACCACCCTACTCCAAATCATGCCCGGGATGCCTATGCCCCCAATGCAAGCCTCCCTCCTGGGTATCCCCAACTGCCAGCCCTCCTGTCTGACATCTGCCCTCTTTGCCCCCCCAAAAGACATATGAATGCCCCAACATCCAGACGAGGCGTGTTGGACCTCCATCTGAAACGAAAATACCACAACATCATTAAAACCCCAGGAAAACACCCCATCATTGCCAATAACCACCCTCGCACACCCCTTCAATTCCCACATATTCCCACTCACATCAGCTAATAAATGGGGGCGTACATAAGAACGAAAACCTCCTGGACTCCCATCTCCCGATCCGTTTTACCGCCGCCTCATCCAAACCGCATCGGGCAGCCTCAGGGGCCACCCCGATGCGGAAGGAGTGTGAAGCGAAATGCGCGCAGTCGCGCCTCGCCTCCCCAGGCATTGACGGAAAACTGCCACGCATTAAAAACCGTACTAGAAACGATCCATCCCCATGCACCAAAAAAGGCCCACCCCCGGCCGGCCAAACTTCCAGAAATTCCTTCACCACCCTCACTTAACAGGCCTGAGCCCCGGGCAAGGATAACAGCTGTACAGTCACCCCTTTTTGGCCTCCTGAACCGCAACCTTACCCTATCGCCCGAGAACTCCACGTCCTGTACCAGTAACCCCCCAGTCCTCAGTTTTGACTTGCACACAAGCTCCCCCACCCTAAATGCCCCACAAAATGCAACAGAAAACGCTGTATAGAACAACTTAACCTCATAAACAGATGAACACACCCCGGCCAATGCCTCGCAAATCACCTGTAAAAGAGAAAAGACATAGGCCTCTCTGTATCCTTATGAGGGAGATCCTTTTGACGCCCCCTTAACGCCTGCCTTACCCAAAAAACCGTAGTGAAAACTGGCATGCCCTGGAGTTTGAACAGAAAACGCCAAGCCTGCCATCTTCTTCTCGATCCCTGACACCATGCCTCCATGCGCCGAGTTACAACTTAAACTACCAGCAACTTCGTCTCGGACACGCCCAGCTCAGCATCCGCTAGCCGTATGAACGCCGCCCACTCACTCCAGATTTTTGTATATACCACCCATGTCGACCCACTTACCCACTTCCTGATCCTGAAACCGGGACAGTGAATCCGCTTGTGTGTCGTCAAACCCCGGGAATATGCACAGCATAGAGAAAAATGTTTTGTCTACAGCAGTGTTGGCGGCTGTTTTTGTTTTTTTGCTATTTATCTCAGCGCAGTATATCCCCCCCCATTTTTACATTAGAGAAAAATGTTCAACTGTAAGCAGCGCAATACGAAGTGGCCCAGCAATCGCCCACCGGTCTTGATGACGCGGAAATCCGGTCGATGACTTGCACCACCCCCATATTGTCACAATGCAATCTAATCTTCAGGGCCTTACACCTTGCCCCCCACAGCTCCGTAGCCAATACCACCGGAAACAGTTCCAGCAATACCAGGATACAAATGAACCCCGCTTCCACCAAAGACTTGGGCCAGGCCTCTGCACTCCATTGCCCCTGGAAAATGCACCATAACCCGTGGACCCTGCTGCATCAGTGACCCATGCTAAATCAAAATTGCTCACCGGGCCCCCCATCGCCCATTGTAAGTTTTCAAGAATGTGCACCACACCTTCAAATCATCCCTAAGTTCCTCATTGAGTCAAATGAAATGCGTAGTGGCCCACACCCCAGCCGTAGCAGCCGACAGCCGTAGACAAAAAACCCAACCCATGGGAATAATCCGACACGCAAAATTCAACTTACCCAGCAAGGAATGAAGTCCACGCAGTTGCACCTTCCTCTTCCCCATCATCTCCCTAATCTCACCTAATAAAATTGCACACACCTTGGAGGAGGGAGAGGACCCACAAACAAAAATCGTCTAGCAAATGGCCACCCGACACGTCACGCACCACCCCTACCAAAAAGGAGCTGAATTTTCCTAACATGGCGCTTGAGATGGAGAATACCATGGGCAGACACCGATCCACATAAAAAGCCTCTTAGCCATTTTAAAACCCTCCGAGAAAACCACTCCCAGCAACTCAGCCGCCGCCCTATCCGGATATCTACTTAGCAACCGCATACTTACCGCCTTCACCGGTGTCATCCCTCTTGCGAGCAAAATCTCTGGGACGCTTTCCTTCTTTGAAGCATCGAGACAAGGGGCAGTAATGAGAAAATCTCGACATACTCACCTTTCCAATTTTTGTCTCTCACCCCCTGGTCAGGTGAGCCCCCAAGAGCCCTTCAAAGCAAATGCAAACCTTACACTTAGCGGCATCGGCGATACATACTATAACCGCCCTGGCCGCCATAGCAGGATCCCCTGCATTCGCCCCCACAGCCCTACTCACCTGATCACCTCCAACATGTTCCGTCACGGGCCCCGCAGTGGACACGGGTGACACCACCTTAACTGCCCCCCTTACCTGCCCGCCTACTCACAGCGCCACCTGCGGGGGACCCCCTTCACCCTGAAAATCCCCCACACCGTTGGCAATGCCCCTCTACCCCACACCCAACAACTCACACATTGCATTCGTCAAATCCACAGGAGAAATGATAGTGGTAGACTTACCGGGCTGACAGGGCACGTCCCCCGCAGCCGCAGATCTCGCCTCCCCTGGTGCTGCGACCCCTCTGCGATCCTCCTCTACCGATCCAGACAGCTCCCCTTTTGACCTACGATCTCGGGCTGGAAGCATGGGTGTGATGAGCCCCCCAGGCGAAGCTTGCCTGGAGGCCGCGACTCCCCTTGGCGCCGAATTGAAGTACCCTCCTGAGGATCCACCACCACCTCCCTGCAGCGCCTGCGCCTTCTTGATGAGCCCCGGTTAGGCCGCGACACCTGATCACTGCTGTCCTGCACTCCCCTCAGCCCGCTGCTTCTCCCGTCACCGCCAGCCTCGTCTGGTAGAGGCCCTGCGGACGTGGCACAGAAGGGGGAATCACACTTTCTGAGGTCCTCCGCCGTGAGGGCGAAGCACGGGCGCCATTACGGCCCGTAGCCCCGCCCCCCGAGCCCTGCCGTTGCCGCGTGTACCGTCCGGCTCACCCCACAGCTGAAGCAGGCGCGCGCTTTCCCATGAGGGGGCCGACGAGTCAGTCTGTGGGCTCCTGGGGAGATACGCCTGATCACAAAATTTTCAAACCAGCATCAACAAGTCCGTTCCATCTTACAAAAATATTGGTACTTGTTAAAAAGTGACGATCAGATCGCAAAACACATTAAATCATATCCGGAGATCACGTACAGGAGAGCTCGCTCCCTGCGGGACACTCTGGTACACAGCCATTTTTCCCAGCAGCTACCATCCCCCTCCACCCCTAGGGGCACTAGACCGTGCCACAAATGCAATTTCTGCAGGTACATCCATTCTGCGTTGTAACGACACCCCAAATATGAAAGGGGTTTAACGCCGTTTAAGACCTTCCCTCTCCTGGACACACATTCGCTACCGATCCTCCACAGTCAGGCGACCACTTCCCATAGGATTAATCCTTCCAAAGAATGAGACAACGCGCTCTATCTTTCCAGAATAGATTGACACTTTATTGCAAAACACTGTAACTTATATACACATAGAGAGGAGTTTCTGACCCTCCTCTCAGAATACATCTTTGACCAGAGCTAATTTACATGAGCCACTTAATTACAGCTGATGACTCACACATATGACAGTAGGCTAGCTTTTGTCTCCCAATACACATTTCTTAGAAGACAACAGGTTAGCTTTTGCCTTTCTAGTTTAAATGATTATGCATGACCTTTTAGGCTAGCCTTACTGTCTCCCATTTATCAAGAGACTTCACACAATAGATACATAATGAGCTCCCAATACACATCTCACAATGAAAGGATCTGTAGCATAGTTGAGGTTCATTAACATTACACAAGCAGACAGGTGACACATCAGCATCTCTTAATTTAACCTGTTGAGTTCAGGATCAACAAAATAGTTATTTACAGATCCTGGGAAGTATTGGGGAATAATATTACAGACCCATTTTAAAGCAATCCAATACATATTCTCAATGTCCATTATTTCCTGGCTCACCCTGTGCCCAAAGTGACCCCTGTCACAACAATGTATATACAGCATTGAATTTGATTAGCACAGATCATAGTGGGGTTTTCATTCACCCTGTGCCCCTAATAGGGACACAGGGTGGTTTACACATAAGTGGCATTGGGGAAGCTGAAGCAAGGGTATCTCATACTTTCTAAGAGCTTCTGGGTTCCCCGGGCCCTCCCGTTACATCTCTCCCCTTTCGGCAGGAGACTAACACAGGAGGAGACCCCAGACGGGTTGACTCCGAAGGTAGTCCATAGTTCCATTCCTCTAATGCCGGTATTCACACAGTACCCCAAATAAATTGCTCCAAACAGAGCATTACTTACCGGCCAACCTCTGCCTCTCTCAGAGAACATACCCGCCGCTGGGGAGAGGCCTGGACTCGCCCTTCTCCCTGGGGTCCTTTCAGCTGCTGGAGAGAAGGCAGGGTGACTGGGCTCAGTCCGTCATGCTGTTGGGGATCTGGGCCGACTGCCCAGCATCCCTGGAGTATACAAGTGGAGACTGAAGTCCCATCCACTTGTGGTAGGTGAAAATCCCCCAGTGCTTGCAAAGCAAGGCTGACATCCTCCTGTCTCAGTGTCACACCATTTTCTGGGGTTGTGTCAGTGAGGACCGAAGTCCCATCCAGTACCACAGGAACTCCCTCTTCTGTTAGTTGAGAGCAGAGGCCCGCGGCACTCTGCTCTGTTGCCAGCTCTTGTGCTGGGTTGCTGTGAGTGGAGACCGCAGTCCCATCCACCGATATCAGCTCAAGCTGCAGTTGTGTGCAGAGGCCAGTAGCATTCTGCCCTGCTGCCAGTGATTCAGCTGGGAGTAAAAGCTTTACTACCTCAGCTTGTGGCTGGAGAGAGGGGCCAACTGCCCCGGCTCCCTGAAACTCCACAGTTGTTTCCGGTGCTGGGCAGAGGTTGGTAGCACTCTGCCCTGTTGCCAGCACTTCTGCTGGGGACTCCACACCATCTGCTCTGGCTAACTGTTGGGGAGGGAAAAGGGCTGCTTCTCCCCCCTGCATCTCTGAAATCCACTGGGAAAGAGGAACCATCACCTTCTCACCTCGGGCCTCCAAAACTGCCACGGGTGTAGAGCAGGGGTCTGCAGTACTCTGTCCTGCTGCCAGTACTTGGGCAGGCGATGCATAATCCCTAACATCCTCTGAACAGTCCCTTAAGTCCATACCTTCTGTAATCTGTGGCTGGGGAGATGAGCCAACTGTCCTAGCTCCCTGGAACTCCATATCCTCCACTTTGGCTTTAGGGATGGCAATCTTCAGATTTTCCACTGCCGATTCTTCAGCCAGGATTTCAGAGTTGTCCACTGGTATTTCCTGATAGTCCCGGGCAAAGGTAGCACCACCCTGCTGCTGAGCAGATTCTAGCAGCTGTCTGTAGGCGATCTCCGATTGCCGTATTTCCCCCATTCTCCGCACATGTTGTCGCTCTAGTTCTCTCTTTTGTCGCGCATCCTGCAGCTGGATGCCTTTAATGGCATTCTGTATGGCGGTGTCTGATGGGTTAGCACCATATAATGCCAAGCGCTGTCAAACTCGTTGCTGAAACAAATCTTCAACTGACCGGGGTCCTGCATCACCATCCCTCTGGTCCATCTCGGCTAGCTCCCTGATCAAGGTGGCCTTGTTCTTTGTCCCACTGGTCCCTCCACGGCTCTCAAGTAGGTCATTCAGCGTGGCTTTCCTGCAGGCTGCATAGCTGGTCATTCACTGTGGTGGTTTGGAGTGTCCCAGGAACTGGAGGGAAAATCCCACCGATGCCAACCAATGTAACAGCACCCCTAATATGAAAGGAGTTAACCGCCGTTTACGATCTTCCCTCTCCTGAACACACATCCACTACCGACACTCCACATTCAGGCGACCACTTCCTATAGGAATAATCCTTCCAGAAGAACGAGACAACGCTCTGTATCTTTCCAGAATAGATTGACACTTTATTGCAAAACACTGTAACTTATATACATATAGAGAGGAGTTTCTGACCCTCCTCTCAGAATACATCTTTGACCAGAGCTAATTTACATGAGCCACTTAATTACAGCTGATGACTCACACATATGACAGTAGGCTAGCTTTTGTCTCCCAATCCACATTTCTTAGAAGACTACAGGTTAGCTTTTGCCTTTCTAGTTTAAATGATTATGCATGACCTTTTAGGCTAGCCTTACTGTCTCCCATTTATCAAGAGACTTCACACAATAGATACATAACGAGCTCCCAATACACATCTCACAATGAAAGGATCTGTAGCATAGTTGAGGTTCATTAACATTACACAAGCAGACAGGTGACACATCAGCATCTCTTAATTTAACCTGTTGAGTTCAGGATCAACAAAATAGTTATTTACAGACCCTGGGAAGTATTGGGGAATAATATTACAGATCCATTTTAAAGCAATCCAATACATATTCTCAATGTCCATTATTTCCTGGCTCACCCTGTGCCCAAAGTGATCCCTGTCACAACAATGTATATACAGCATTGAATCTGATTAGCACAGATCATAGTGGGGTTTTCATTCACCCTGTGCCCCTAATAGGGACACAGGGTGGTTTACACATAAGAGGCATTGGGGAAGCTGAAGCAAGGGTGTCTCATACTTTCTAAGAGCTTCTGGGTTCCCCGGGCCCTGCCGTTACATGCGTCAACTGTGATTCTTCCCAATGGACGCACTCACAGACCATTCTTTTCTGTAACCTGCCAGTCCATTGGCATTGTTTATCTTACGCAATGCCAATGTAACGCTTTTTACGTTGGAAAGACTAAGAGGCCGTTTTTCCACCTTATCCGAGACCCTGTCTCTCTAATTAAAAAGAAGAAGATGGAGACACCCATCAGTCGTCATGTGGGTCTCTTCCATCAGTTCGATAGTACAGTTATGCACTTTGTGGCACTTGAATACGTCCCTCCGGGTGATAGAGGAGGAAATTATGACAAGGTCTTACTCCAAAAGGAGGCTAGATGGATCTATAAATTATCAGCCTTAAATATCCCGGTTTGAATGACGCCTTTAGTTTCAAGCCCTTTCTTTAAAGCTTGTTCTAACATTCAATTCCAACTGTTTCATGCTAAATTCTAATTTTTATGTCTTTGTTTTTCACTTTTTTCTTTTTTTATGCACTATTGACTGTATCATTTACTTTATGCATAGAATTTTGTAGTAAAATCAGTCATGTAAACACATTTGGGCTGATAAAGCTCTCAAGAAAAGTGAATGTATGTTATATGCTCATGACCCACTCTGGACAAGTTTCAAATCCACCCATTTGCGCCCTGCTTTCAATTCCAAAATTGGCATTTTCTTGATGCATTCTAGGCTATAGGACTGGCCATTATCTATTCAGGTATTTACCTCTTATAAAAACTGAATTTCCAACTCGGAGTGTACTCATTGATAACAATTTTGTGTTATTAATTTATTTATACACATATATATTTTTTTATCCCTATACCTTCCACTAGGAATTCCCCTGTCCGAGATGCAGAATTTGACTCACCTAAGTGCAACCATACGGATGCCCGGGGGCCCATGTTCGATATCAGCCGTTATGCCAATTGACTGATTACATGGGTCCCCCAAAGTCAGCCTGTTCTTGCCATTTATTCTGTCAGCCCCATTTTTCACATATACTTGTGTATATCCCTTTTCTAGCCATTTTCAAGCGATATATATCTGCCTTGCCATTATACAACTTGGCCTTTCCCCCTTTTTAAATGGCGTTGCGGGCTTCTGCAGTGCAGGGAGCGGTGGCGCACACGTCTTAAAACCTGTGACGCACCGCTCGGCCTGTTGCCTTGGCCACGCACGCTCTGACCCTTATCATTGGGCCACGCCTGCGTACAGGGCAGGCCGATAGATACGTCCGCGTCGCGGCGATGACGCCAGACGTCGCCGCGGCGGTGGATTTAAGAAGTGCGGTTTATACCGCCGATCCTTTGTCAGGATTCCTCTCCACACAGGGAGAGCTGGACGCACTATTCCCAGCTTAAGGGATTCGCCAGACTGCTGTATCTTGGGTAAGATGTGAGTGAGAGCTCATGTCGGCTTTGATTTACCAGCTTCCTAGCTGACATGATGCTCACCATGTTCCTCTTCCTTCCCTCCTCCCTATAGTGACTCTGCTGCTTTCAGTCCATTTGCTGTTCATTCGCCCCCTTTAACTGTTGTGACCTACATAAATCAACATTCAGAAGACCTAATCTTTATTGGCATACTTGTTGCAAACTTTGCAATATCACTGCTCAGGTATGACTTTGCAGAGCTGCCTCAGCTATTAAGTCTGTTTTCTGTATATATATTGCTTTATGTATGATTTATATAATTCTTAGCTCATCTTGTGTATCAATTCACAGATTGAGCTCAATTTTGCTCTTAACCTCTATGGTTGTTACTACAGTGGTGGGTCACCGGTCTCTTGGACAATTGGGTGCCCAATAGATGTGGAACGAATATATCTTGTTGACCTTTGAAAAATCTCCTAGTTCTATCTTTCGTGATTATGTATCAGCCTAGCAGGTGGGTGAGTGCGTTTATATTGCCCAGTCTGGATCATGATATATTTTTGTATGTCAACCATGTATTTTAGTAAATTTTGGTATTACAATTAGGTTTTTCTTCAACTGCAACCTTTATTTATGTTTCAATATATTCAATTGCAATGCATTTACCATTTAACCAATCCTTTATATTAATTTCATGTATTGTGTGTTTTCAGTGTAACCTGCTTAAGTCTCAATCACTCCCGAGGAAGCTCTATGTAGCGAAACTAGTCGAGTGACGACATAGCAGTGCCTCGCACACATGGCCCTCTAGCCATACATCTGCAAGGATGGTTGTTTTATACTAATTTTGTTATATGTATTGTATTAAATAAAAGTTTTATTATTCTACTTCAGTTTTTATTCTCTATCTGGCACCGTAATTCAAAGTCCCAGGGTACCTAGTGTACCCACTGTTCCCCTTGTTTTTTCATATTCAATTAATTGGGATGTGGTGCCGTCAGATTTGACCAAGCATGCCCTATCAGCCTATTTTTCCATAGGCTAGTGAGTTTGGCTTCAACTTGTTAGTGTATCTAAATCTGCTAGTACATCTAACACTACCCTCCTTCCCAGACTGACCATGCTGCAATCTTCTGTGCCTGCTGTGCTCCTTTATCCAGATTGGAGGCACTCTAATACAAGATGTGTGCCGCTGGCCAGATCAACAGGTGAAAACAGAGGGGAAAAGCCTAAAAAAAACAAATACAGCCACTGCATCTAATGATTGTTAAGCTGCAATATATAACGTCTTGGGTTTTATACCAGTCCTCAGTTCATGCACACTAACATATTGCACATATTATGAACAAGCACTAAAAGAAGTGGACCCTCCCTACCCTAAAAAAAAATAAAAAAAATTTAGATCTTCAAACCCCCGCCCCCCTCTTCCCCCATTTCCACAATCTTAAATAAGTATTTTTCTTTTTCATTCTTGAGCTATGCATCGCTTACTACTGAACCCTTGCACTGTAAATCCTTTTAAGCCATACTCAATAGTCAGCGCAGTGAAAGCCACACCCAATTTTTTCCACACACGCACTTTGTCCTCTAGAAGCAGGGCCCATCTTATGATCCTGCACACAAGCCCACTGCTATTATTAACCACTTCGCACCCGCGCTATAGACAAAAGATGTCTACAGCGCGATGCTCAATTGCCGGGAGGGCGTCCCTGGACGTCCTCCTGTTTTACTAGTACCCTGCGCGCCTCGGCGGGCGCGCATCGAGAAAATCTGTGCCCGCCACGTCACGCGGGTGCCAATGCGCGTGCCTGGTGGCCGCGATGTCCGCCAGGTACCCGCGATCGGCATTTACAGAGCCAGGGACGTGGATCTCTGTGTGTAAACACAGAGATCCATGTCCTGTCAGGGAGAGACCGATGGTGTGTCCCTTGTACATAGGGACACCAATCGGTCACCTCCCCCAGTCAGTCCCCTCCCCCCCAGTTAGAATCACCCCCTAGGGAACAAATTTAACCCCCTAGTGTTAACCCCTTCCCTGACAGTCACATTTATACAGTAATCAGTGCATATTTATAGCATGGTTCGCTGTATAAAAGTGAATGGTCCCAAAATAGTGTCAAAAGTGTCTGATCTGTCTGCCACAATATGGCAGTCCTGACAAAAATCGCAGATAACCTCCATTACTAGTAAAAAAAAAAAAAAAAACATAAATCTATCCCCTATTTTGTAGGCGCTATAACTTTTTCGCAAACCAATCACTATACGCTTATTGCACAGTTTTTTTACCAAAAATATGTAGAAGAATACATATCGGCCTAAACTGAGAAAAAATGTAATAAAAATTGGGAAACAGGATTTATTATAGCAAAAAGGAAAAAAATATTGTGGTTTTTTCAAAATTGTCAGTCTTTTTTTGTTTATAGCGCAAAAAATAAAACCTGCAGAGATGATCAAATACCACCCAAAAAAAGCTCTAATGCCGCGTACACACGATCATTATTCACGGCGGTTAAAAAACCGCCGTGAATAATGTCATTTAAAACGGGGGAACAGCTTGTTCCCCACACACGGTCGTTTTTCACGTCATTTTTTCTCTTGACGAGAAAAACGACCGTCTGTGGGCTCCGCGGCAGTGTTTCCCTATGGGAAACACTGCCACGGATAACATGTCGAAAAAACGACGAGAAAAATTAGAACATGTTCTAATTTTTCTCGTCGTTTTTAATGCCGTTTTTCTCGTCGAAAAAAACGACAGAAAGCCCACAGACTATCGTTTTTCTCGTCGAATGGGAAAAATGTTTTTTTTTGACGAGAAAAACGGCCGTGTGTACGCGGCATAATTGTGCGAAAAAAAGGACGTCAATTTTGTTTGGGAGCCACGTCGCACGACCGCGCAATTGTCATTCAAAGCGTGACAGTGCTGAAAGCTGAAAATTGGCCTGGCCAGGAAGGGGGTGAAAATGCCCAGTATTGAAGTGGTTAAATACCCCTGTTGCTGATTCTTGTACTCTGAACATTATTTCTGCTTCTGATCCTTGCACTTTGTAATTTATTCAGTCCTGACTTTTGCACTCTATAGGTAGGTAAAAAGATCAGGTGTGGTTATCAGACCAGACAGAAGATGATTGGTCACGCACAACCTGGGGAGGGGGCGCAATTTGGTATGTTCGCCCTGGGTGCTGGATGACCTGAGCTGTAGACTATATGTGCATTAAACCCCTTTAGTAACTTCAGACCAAGTGGGAACAAGGTTTCAAAAGCTTTACTTAGAAAAGTGCAACATATTACAAAGTCCACATACAGGAAAAGTATTTTTTCCTACATCCCTAATCCTAACTCTGGCTATGTGCTGCCCAGCATACCTACAAAAGTAGAGTCCATGTGTAATCAGGGGATCCAAAAGTGTAATTTCCCAGTGGTGGAGTCTTTGGGGTAGAACCCCAGGTCCTAATGACCTTTTACATGACAGCAGTAGCAGTAGGCGACATTCTTTCACTCCTCAGGGGTGCGGCTCTCCGATTCTCTCCCCTACGGGCTCTCAGCTCTGGAACATTGTCCCTCTCTAATAGCTCATTTGGTTGGACCCAAATAAAACCAGCCAAAACCAAAGAACCATTAAACCTTCAACTTCCGTCCAAGGCTGCACCTAACTGGCTTAATTTCGACCTGTTGTCTGTCTATACTGACCATTCGGTTTTTCCCGTAGAAGGTAGAATCAAATTAATCTCTAATAATAATAATAAACAGCAAGCATTGTGCTTCCTTCCAGCAGGCACCGGGTGAGATTCAAATCATCTATGGGCAGGTTGAATGTACCCAAGTCAATCCATTGATGATTGACTTGGGTACAACCAAGGCCAAGACCAAGACCAAGACCAAGACCAAGTGCTCCCCATGCACCCCCCCCCCCAGGAAAACACAATAGGAGAGATTCTCCCATCAGCACTGTGTTGATGGGGGAATCAAGCAACCCGTTGTTTCAGGAAAGAAAATTGCACCATCTATGGCCTGCCATAGATACAGCATCTAATGCCGCGTACACACAATAGTTTTTCTTGTCATTTTTTTTCTTGCCGCTTTTCACGTCTTTTTTTTCATGTTTCCTCTCAAGCCTGTCTTGCGTACACACGATCATTTTAAAAAATGATCAAGCAAAGCGCAGTGACGTATACCACGTACGACGGCACTATAAAGGGGAAGTTCCGTTCTAATGACGCCACCCTTTGGGCCGCTTTTGCTAATTCCGTGTTACCGCGTGTTAGTAAAAGTTTGGTGAGAGACGATTCGCGCTTTTCAGTCTTCGTGCTTCGAAGATCGTTTTGTGGAGTTCAGTTTGTGCTTGTGGGTTCGTATCTGTTTGGCAGGGCTTGTAGTCAGTTCGGATCTGTTTATTCAGTGCGTTCTCGTCTGCTCGGTCCTGTTTTTCAGCTTGTTCTTCATAGGCCTTGCTGTTCTTCCGTGCGTTCTTCTAGTTCGTTCTGAGCTTGCGACCGTTATCTAGCCATGTTGCGGCTACGTACTCGTCGTAGAGTTCGTGCTGTAGTTGGTGCAGGGGTTCATGCTGTATCCCGACTCCATGCCATGAGCAGGGTCAGGAGGAGTTCATGGACCAAGAATTGGTTGCTCCAGCGGCACCAGTTCTGTCATATGCCTTTGTTGCGGGAGATCAGGGAGAATAATCCTGATGACTATAGGAATTTTCTCCGGATGTCTGACCCCGTATTTCAGCATCTGTTGGCTTTGGTGTCCCCCTACATTACCAGGCAGGACACCGTTATGCGGGAAGCCATCAGTGCTGAGCAGAGGCTCATTGCCACGTTGCGATACCTGGCGACTGGGAGAAGCCTGCAGGACTTAAAGTTCTCCACAGGCATATCCCCCCAGGCTCTGGGTATCATTATACCAGAGACGTGTTCTGCCATCCTCCAAGTTTTGCAGGAGGACTATATTAAGGTAAGTGTTCTTATTTCAAACATCACATTGTATGTATTTTTTAGAATGTTTTTTTTGGGGGGGGTTATTAGCAGTCCCTAATTCCCATGATTCTTAGCTGCAGGGAATTTCCCCTTTCTCCACATGCTAATTTTTTTTGGGGAATTTTTTCATTAGGCCTACATTAACATTTGCCTTACCTAACCTCTCCAGCATGCTATCCTGGGGCCATACCCACCTTGCCTAGTCCTTTCCATGTATTTTAATCTATGCTCCATCGTAGTGCTTTACCCTAAACGCCCCCTAAAGATTGTCTAGGAATGTAACATTTGTCCTCAATTCTGACAGAGTGCTCCAGCCTGCATTTGTGATCTCCCCAACTCATCTTCAACCCCCCCCCCCATTTTTTTTTTTTTTTTGCTTTTTTTGTTGCTTACTACTAATGTTTTAATTTTTCTGTTTCCCCCAATGTTGGCCATGAATGATTTTCTTAAATCTGCTTTCAATGTTTCAGTCTCAAAGTATTAATTTATTTTGGATTTCATTCCACAGTTCCCTTCTACGCCACATGAATGGCAGAATGTGGCATCGGACTTTGCCCAACGATGAAACTTTCCAAACTGTGGAGGGGCCATCGACGGCAAACATGTTCGGGTCGTCCCACCACCCCATTCGGGATCCTTTTATTATAACTATAAGGGGTTCCACAGCATCGTCATGATGGCAGTGGTGTCGGCCACCTACGAATTCCTCTATGTGGACGTTGGCAAGAATGGCAGGATGTCTGAGGGAGGAGTTTTTGCACAGACGGAGTTTGGGGAACGGCTCCTTTTGGATCAGCTGGCCTTGCCAGCAGCGGAGCAGAATGTGGAGGGACTCCCATTTGTGTTTGTGGCAGATGAGGCGTTTGCCCTGGGTCCCGATTTGATGAGGCCATTCCCGCAGCGCACCCTCACCCCTGAGAGGAGGGTGTACAACTATCGGCTGGCCAGAGAAAGAAGGGTGGTTGAAAATGCCTTTGGCATCATGGCCAGCCGCTTCCGCCTGTTCCTCACCTCCATCCACCTTGCCCCTTACAAATGGAACCATGTTGTAATGGCGTGTTGTGTCCTACATAATTATCTCCGGGTGCATTCCACAAATTATCTGACTTTGACTGGGCCTGAGGCCACCTTAATGGAAGCAGAACATCTTGTGGCCCTGGAAGCTTCCCGTCCAGGCATGGCCCCCCAAACCGGACGAGAGGTCCGTGACAAATATGTGGATTATTTTGTGGATAGGGGGGCCATTGAAATGCCTGATGACTTTTAACCTTTTAATTTAGAAAAATAAAACATTATTTTTCTCAAAGATTGGTTTCATGTATAATTTTAATAATGGTTTATGTTTTTCGGAGGTTTACCTAGTGGACTTGTATTGCCATGTGTATTGTGCATTCTTAATTAGCCTTCATTGTCAGTGTAAACACAAAACATTGCTTAGTTCACTTAGCACAACATTTACATAATGAAGCCACAACTTCTTGATACCAAAATACCATTTTTTATTTTAGTATTGGACAAATCCTTTTAAATGTAGATGTCCTAAACATTTTTTGCTTGTTAAAACGCCTGAACAGCCATGCATACAAAAAAATTATTAAAAAATATATCGGAAAAATTTACATTTACTAGTCCTAAAAGGTTCAATGAAAAACATACCTGCCAAAACACAGCAAGTTCAACGTTAATTTAAAAAAAAACATTAGACACGCCCAAGCACAGCCATGATCTTTTGTAGCCTTTCCTCCACCCGCTTGGTATTTTCCCTGATCTCTATCAAGTCTCGCTTTAATTTTTGAAGGTCACGACAGCAGACCATCAGGTATTGGATCAGGATCTGGGCACTGTGATGTGTCAAATTTTTGGGGTCTTCGGCCAGAACTGCACCTACATTACAAAAAAAATATGTAGTATAGAATATGTAGGCCTACATCTATTAACCTGCATCTGTCTGGTTTGACACTGACCTGTTGAGGTGCCACTTTCCACTTCCACAACCTCACGTTCCTCTCCATCATGTGGGTCTGGGGCTATTGTTGAAGGTGTTGGATTTCGAGGCTCATTTGACGTAGCTTTTTGAAGCCCTATGGAGATTGCAAGAAAAGGTATATTTTCATTATTAATGTTGATTTTAGGGAGAAAAATAAACCATGAGAAAATAATTAGCAAACATTCTTTTGAAGTGTGGTCCATTTTTCAATGGACCCCCAGTGACAACAGGAACACATGATTGGATACATAGCCAAATACATAGCATCTATTTTTTTTAAACCAAGTTTGACACATTGTAACACCCCAAAGTATATACACAGGATCACCTGTGTGTGACACCCTCAAACTTTGGGGCTTTTGGCCCACACTTGTACTACTGCGTTCAGATGTTTCATCAGCTGCTGAGCATTCTCTCCCTTAACATTACCATGCATATCCTTTTTTTTGTTCAAAAATGTCCTTTGGATTTGATCCCTAAAAATATTTGGTGACCAAATTCGCTACCCCCAAAAAAGAAAAGAAAATGGGTGTTCACAATGGATGATCCAAAAACATCGTTTGATAAACTGTACGGAGAATGAGGTTTAATACGTCCGTTTACTTTGCGGACGAATCTGAAAGATGGTATCTTTCACTGTACGATATCAAAGACAAACATACACAACATAATACAAGTAATAATCTCTAGCAGGGAAAATTGCATTAAAAAAAAAACTTACTTTTTCGTATAACTTTCTTGATTCGTTTGTATAGGGGCGGGCTCCCGCAACTTCAGATCAGACCATCGTTTTCTGAGCTGTTCCTTCGTTCTGCACACCCCGAATTTTTGGTGAAGACTTTTGACCACTTTTTTTTTTGGACTTGACCAGATTCGGCCTTTTATACGGCCCATGCTTGGCATCATAATCCTCCCTCTTTAAAATGGCGACCATCTCCACCATTTCCTCGAATGACATGTTGGATGCCTTATATCTCCTGGATCGGGATTTGGCCTCCTCAGGAATTTCATCCTCTGTCGAGGTAATCTCAGCAACCTGTGTCTCCGCCATGTTGCTAAGCACTACGACGAGCGAGAAGGGGCGGGGAAAGTACAATATCGAATGTCAGGGGCGGGGAAAGCGTGCAGAGTTCCAAGCATGCGCAGTGTATATCAAGTGCCGATCCATGTGTCGAAAATACGTTCATTTGGCGGGAGAGGGAGTTCGCAACGAACGTGTTGACCAAGGTACATAATATTATAAGGATTTTGGGTGCCGCAGAGGAGGAGATTTGGGGCTTTTATATCTGTCCAAAATGCTGATTTGATGATTTTTGCTGAAACATATGTCTTTTCTTGGTTTTTGATTTTACAGACAGAATGAATACATTCAAAAACCCGGAGTTCATGGGGGAGTTCATTGACAAATGGAAAGAACTCCCTATCCTGTGGCAGACCAAAAGTGGGTCCAATAAAAACAAAACGGCCAGGACAGCAGCACTGGAGAGCCTGCTTGCATTTGTCCAAACCCAGATACCCACAACAACTCTCCAAGATGTGAAAACCAAAATTGCTACCATCAGGGGGACATACAGGACCCAGAGCAATATGGTCCTGAAGTCCCAGAGGTCAGGTGCTGCAGCAGATAAGGTTTATAAACCCAGTCTGTGGTACTACAGCAAGCTCTCTTTTCTGGATGACCAGCTGGAAGTGCGGGAATCTCTCTCCACCATTCCCCCCAGAGGTCAATCCAGCTTTCCTTGTAGCCAGCCCTCCAGCCTTCCTTGCAGCCAGCCCTCCAGCCTTCCTGGCAACCCTGCTCTGGCTTCCTCTGAGGATCAAGATCAGGCCCTTGAGGAGGCAGATTTGGATATATGGAGCCAGGTAAAGTATTGATATCTCCATTTAGATGTTACAAAAGTGATGCATTTAAAATGAGGTTAGTATTGTTAGGTATTGTTAGGTATTTTATGTTAAAAAAAAATAAGGATTTAAAGACCAAGATACAGTAGTGGTCAATTTTGATGTGGACAAGGCAACAATATCAGGAGGCGGAATCTGTGAGAGTTTTCTAAATTTGCACATTCATGTCAAAAATGTCTGGAGGTGAACAATGTGTGTGATTGATGGTGGCAAAAAAATAATAAAGTCCCTTTCTTTTTTTACAGCCAGAGCAGAGCCAGGAAGAGGGTCATGGTGGGGACCAGGAGGAGGCAGGGCCAAGTGGCACCCAGGAGGAGGCTGGGCCCAGCACAAGAGCTCAGATGCCTCCCCTGGTAATGAAACCACGAGGGCCAAGGAGAGGTAGGCAGGTGGAGGAGGAAACAAGAGCCTTTATCAAAGAGGCTACTGCGGCCCTGAGAGAGAGGCACCCTCTGCTGAGGAGGGCTTTGCCGCAGCAGTCCTGGCCAATAAGCTAGCCCAAATGGACCTGCGGCAAAAGCTGTATAGTGAGACCCTCCTGTTGAAGGTGATCAACAAGGGATTGCTCGGTGAACTCAACTCAAGTTCACCGACATCACAGAGGTTGTCCCTACTCCTCCACCTCCTCCTCCTCCTCCTACTACTCCTCCTGCCACAACCTCTCCTCCTGATCCCCAGCCTCCGAGGAAGAAACCAACCAAGGCTGCAGAGAAGGCTGGAGAGAAGGCTACAAGGAAGAGAAAAAAATAATGCCTGCTGTAGTACCACAGACTGGGGACATATATGACTTAGCTGCTGCGGTTCCTGACCTCTGGGAGTTCAAGCCAAAATTGGCCTCCTTTTTGGTTTTCACATTTTGGATGGTTGTTGTGGGGTCCAAGGGATGAACAAATGCAAGCAGGCTCTCCAGTGCTGCCATCCCCTTTAATTTGTTATGTTCCGAAATAAAGGATACTAAATGTGGTAAACTGAGTTTTTGGGTGGTTGGGGGTGGGGGGTAGGATGGGAGGGGGGAGGGTGGTTGTTAGCACTGGGGGTGTTTTTTTTTCTTTTAAGTTACTGCATGTAGTCAGCTGCCTATGTTAGGTAGAATATATTGCATGTCGATTGTTGACCATGTTGGTCATAGGAAGGCCTGGCGGTTTGTCATGGCCGCTCTTTTCATTATTTGTATGTTTTATAAAAACGTTAATAAACATAATTTAAAAAAATAAAAAATACTTGACTATGTGATTTGTATTTCAAAAGAGAGTTTGCTAGGGAGCAGGCAGGGACATTTCAAATAATATTATTATTAACAAGGGACACAAACCTCCTCGAGGCAAAATGAGACAAATTTTGAAGGTTGGTGTGGGACATTTACCCAAACATAATTTAAGGAAAAATAAAAAAAAAAGGCCCTGAAAAATGAAGAGGCTAACTTAATTACTAAAAAAAAATGCAAAAAGAACCAAAATAAAAAAAAATGATCTTTACATTTCTCCATGCCATTATGAGGGAGATGTGGCTTGAAAAGAATATTTTTCTATCATTAAAAAAATTAGGAATTACTTTAGAAACAAGTTTGGCATAACTCTCAATGTCATTATCAAAAGAGGGTAATTGTTCAAGCATTCTCTAAAGAAGAACGGAATGCGCAGCATCAAAACGATGCTATTAATTCAACCGTGACGAATGTGCCATATCAATTTCCAACGCTAGCTTTACCAAAACGAGCGCTCCCGTCTCATACTTGATTCTGAGCATGCGCGTTTTTTTTCACGTCGTTAAAGCATACACACTATCGTTTTTCACGTCGTTAAAAAAAACGACATGAAAAACGACGTGAAAAAAGAGAGCATGTTCGAAATTTTTAATGGCCGTTTTTCACGTCGTTAAAAATGCTCTGGAGCATACACACGATAATTTTTAATGGCCATTTTTTTTAATGGCATTTTTAACGGCATGAAAAACGATCGTGTGTATGGGGCATAAGGCTGCATTTCCACTGTCTTTTAATTTCATATTCAACATATTTCATTGTAAATACTTCAAACTCACAAATCCAGACTGTGGCACATCTCCTCTAAACAAAAAATCACCAGGCTTTAAAGTTTTATTGGCCGAAGAGACATGCAAATTCTCCTTTGCCCCAAAAAACTTTCCCTGCTCCTGGTGATCTTTTTATGTACACTTCACAATGCACAGGCCATGCACTGTACAACCCAGCTCATTGTACATCCATGCATCCACAGGAGTTACACCATCAGTGGCTGTCTTTAGTTTGAAGAGGATTGCCGCAGGAACTGGAAAATACATCAGTGGAAATTGCAGAGATTGGGGACAAAGCACAGTGAGAGGTAAGGTGTGCCTTACTTACTATACTGTATATAATAATATTTTGTCCATGCTTGCAGATTATGGTGATAGGTCTCCCACACCAACACATGTTTAATACCACTTTAAGTAGAGCATAACCATAACAATTATATAAAATAGAAACACAAAGATACTTACAGGCATGAAGTTGGCATTGATATAATCAGTAGTGGCTGATTCATTGATAATGATCAATTTGATTCGAGAATGATCATCTTTAAAATAAGAGACAAATATTATGCAAAGTAAATACAGAGAGTATTATTTAGAACACTTAAAAAAATAATAATTACAAGTGAAAGACAACTGCTTGTCTTAACTTAGGCTATTTAACAAACATGAGAAAGTATCAACAGCCTTTTGATGTTGAGTTCAAACAACATGAGTTTGGATTACTGCTTGTTAGCCTTGTCAGCTAGGTTTAAAATCTTTTTTTTTTTTATGCTGATAAACAGTGCCTTGAAAAAGTATTCATACCCCTTAAAATTTTCCACATTTTGTCATGTTACAACCAAAAACTTAAATGTATTTTCTTGGGATTTTATGTGATAGACTAACACAAAGTGGAACATAATTGTAAAGTGGAAGGAAAATGATAAATGTTTTTTATTTATTTTTACTAATAAACATCTGAAAAGTGTGGCGTGCATTTGTATTTGCATTTGTATTCAGCCCTCTTTACTCCGACACTAAAATCTGGTGGAATCAATTAATTAGTATATAGAGTCTACCTGTGTGTAATTTAATCTCAGTATAAATACAGCTGTTCTGTGAAGCCCTCAGAGGTTTGTTAGAGCACTTTAGCGAATAAACAGCATCATGAAGGTCAAGGAACACACCAGATAGGTCAGGGATAAAGTTGTGGAGAAGTTTAAAGCAGGGTTAGGTCATAAAAAAATATCTCAAGCTTTGAACATCTCACTGAGCACTGTTCAATCCATCATCTGAAAATTTAAAGAGTATGGCACAACTGTAAACCTACCAAGACATGGCCGTCCACCTAAATTTACAGGCCGGGCAAGGAGAGCATTAAACAGAGAAGCAGCCAAGAGGCCTATGGTAACCTTGGAGGAGCTGCAGAGATCCACAGCTCAGGTTGGAGAATCTGTCCACAGGACAACTATTAGTTGTGCACTCCACATATCTGGCCTTAATGGAAGAGTGGCAAGAAGAAAGCTATTGATGAAAGAAAGCCATAAGAAGTCCTGTTTACAGTTTACGAGAAGCCATGTGGAAGAAGGTGCTCTGGTCAGATGAAACCAAAATTTTACTTTTTGGCCTAAAGTAAAAAAAAAGGTATGTGTGGCAGAAAACTAAAACTGCATATCACCCTGAACACACCACCATTTATTCAGCAGGAACAGGGAAGCTGGTCAGAGTTGATGGATAGATGGATGGAGCCAAATACAGGGCAATCTTAGAAGAAAACCTGTTATGCCACGTACACACGATCATTTTTCCCGTCGGGAAAAATTAAAATTTTTTTTAACAAGAAAAACAACAGTGTGTGGGCTTTTTGTCATTTTTCCAGACGGGAAAACCGACATTAATCATGACGAGAAAAATTAGAACATGCTCTAATTTTTCTCGTCGTGATTCCCGTCATTTTTTTCCGCTGCAGTTTTCCCATAGGGAAACACTGCCACGGAGCCCACACACGGTCGTTTTTCTCGATCAAGAAAAAAATGTCGGGAAAAACGGACGTGTGTAGGGAACCAAGCCGTTCCCTCGTTTTTCCCGTCGATTTTCTCGACGGTGTTTTCACCGTCGAGAAAATCGAGCGTGTGTACGTGGCATTAGAGTTTGCAAGAGACTTGAGACTGGTTCACCTTCCAGCAGGTCAACAATCTAAACATACAGCCAGAGCTACAATGGAATGGTTTAGATCAAAAGCATATTTATGTGTTAGAATGTCCCAGTCAAAGTCCAGACCTAAATCCAATTGAGAATTGGTGGCAAGACTTGAAAAGTGCTGTTCACTGACGCTCTCCATCCAATCTGACAGAGCTTGAGCTAATTTGCAAAGAAGAATGGGCAAAAATGTCACTCTCTAGATGTGCAAAGCTGGTAGAGACATACCCAAAAAGACTTAAAGCTGTAATTGCGGCGAAAGGTGGTTCTACAAAGTCAGGGGGACTGAACACAAATGCACGCCACACTTTTCAGATATTTATTTGTAAAAGAAATTGAAAACCATTTATCATTTTCCTTTCACTTCACAATTATGTGCCACTTTGTGTTGGTCTATCACATAAAATCCCCCAAAAATACATTAACATTTTTAGTTGTAACATGATAAAATGTAGAAAATTTCAAGGTGTATGAATACCTTTTCAAGGCACTGTAACTTGTTAGCCAGAGCTATTAGACCCTGTCCTGGTTTCTGCCAGACCCTAGGGGCCAAAGGATGACAAAAAGCCTTATACACGGGGCCTTAGTGAATTTATCTACTAATTAGGCTGATTTATCCAATGAAATACTGTAGTTAGCATGAAAATAAAGATCTCATTTAATTTGCAAAGCACAATACAAAAATTGTAAACTACTGTATAGTGTATGTAGCACCCTCTAGTGTGGTAGAAGTGGTAGTGGTTAGGTTTTTGTTAGAGTAGGTAAATTCCAGGCTTGACTGGCAGCCAAGCCTGTCTGTTTGTTTGGTCTGGGTTGGGAGTGACTCAGGCAGAGCTGGGTGACTCACAGGCAGCATCACTGAGACCTCCCACTTCTTTCGAGAACATTCTGGAATATTCTGGAAAGGAAGGAGGAGAGGGGAGGTGGAGCTGCCTGAAGTATTCTTAGGAGCCCTAACCAATCCCAAATCTGGATTGGCAGGCCTCCTTAAATACTCAGGGTCAGCCTAGCTGGGGAGGAGATGTTCAGGTGTGGAATCTGGAGATTGAGTGCTAGGCTGTCGTGGCCCCAGTCTGTGGGGGTGTGACCTTGGGCCTGGGCTCGGGTGCGGACAGGAGCCCCTCAAGACACACGGAGGTGTTCTGTACAGGAGGCAAGGAAGCAAGGAGAGGACAGCAAGAGAGCACTGCCAGGCAAGTCTCCAGGGAGGAACAACAGGTCGCAGCCAAGAGGGCTGGTGAGTGACAAACAGTCAGGAGGACTGGGAGGCACGCCTGAGAGGACTGGGAGAGTGCAGTCTGGGATGGGTGCAGAGCCCGTGGAGTGGACTGTGGTGGCATGGGCAGTGGAGAGAGGCAGCTGCAGTCAGGAGAGCTGGCAGTGCCTGAAAATGTAGTGCTGGGCGCGGTATGCCACGTGGACAGCTAGCATTGGGACTACCTATATTTTTGCTACACCGAAGGGGCCCGCAGTCCCTGACTGCAAAGAGTTTTTGCTTTGGGCAAGGCTGAGCCAGTGTCAGGCCTCCATATCAGTGCTAGCTGGTCCGAGAGGAAGAGATCAACAGTAAAGTAAAATGCTGGAGAGTGAGATCAAGAGTCGAGTTTGCGTTGGAAGAAGTTGTATATACAGGAGGTGTATATAGTTCCTCAGTCCCTTATATTTTCTGCAATCATCTGGGCATCTCATATCTACCCTATCCCCATCCAAGTTTAATTCCCTCAATAAAAATACAAAAACAAAGTGCATGGACTGTTTTCTGTCTGGGAGTGATTGAAGATTATGTGACTGGCTGGGCAGGGTGACAGACGGACCACAACTACCAGCAGCCCCTACGGGGGGTACCGCTACATGTATTTTCAGGGAAGCATAAGAATGTACTGTGCATATGGATTTGTTCTACACAGGGCCGGGACAAGGAGGGGGGGGAGAAGAGATGGAAGCCCCAGGCACGATTATTTACAGAAATGGGGGGCACAGGTGGAGTGCTCAGCCAGCCCAGTATACGTATCACCACCACTACTGTTTACTAAGGGAGCAGAGCTGGGAACACAGTGTGCAGACAATACTCACAGCTGCAGTGGAGTGCCAATACATATATTTCTCTGTCAGGAGGAGTGATCTCTAGATGATTTCAAGTCCCGGCCTCTGAGTTTGGTGTGATGTCATTCAGAGGCTGGAGAGTAAGCAATAACCAAATTGGCTCCGCCCTGACCCCCCCCCTTTGCCATGCCCATATATATGGTGGAGGTGGTGGGGGTGGGGATTTTTGTGGCGCCTTCCAATGACCACCCCCCTTTGCCTTGTAGTGGAGATGTGCTGTGCGGTGTAGTGAAGGTGCGCTATGCAGTGTAGTGGAGGTGTGCTGTGCGGTGTAGTGGAGGTGTGCTCTGTGGTGTAGTTGGACCATGATGTCCAGGATGGCATAGCTGTATGACAGGGGGCTGGTGTGTGGAAGTCCTGCGGATTCAATCTCATTGTTCATAGAACACACAGTGAGTGTCCATGCCTCCACCCACGTTACTCTCCTGTCCCTGTGTGTGTTGAAATTTGCACAGCACAGATCTGCTTGGTGCCGCCTGCTTCACGATCGCCGCTTGCTCCTCCAGCCCTCCGCTGATCGAAGAAATCATGACATCCCCCAGCCCCGCCTCCTGTTCACTGCAAAGCCACCGCTTCTCTCTGAGCTGTGCTGTCAGAGGCGCTGCCTGTGTCACCAGCAAGAGTCTGTGGAATGTCATCCGGGATGAGTGGACCAGATACCCCCCACGCAGCACAACTACACCAATGCTATCATACATCCCAGCCGGCTTGTCACTTCCTTCGCCCGCCGGCTTGTTAGTTTTGCTGGATACTTCCCCACCTCCTTCCTTCCAGGGGCCGTGGCTGCACCCTAGGTGGCAGTACACCCTAGGCGGCTGCCTAGTCTGCCTAGTGGTAGCACCGGCCCTGCAAAGGAGCTAACTGCACACCGGGGGGAGGGGGGTGGTGTTTGAAATAACGCTACCACTGACAATCAGTGCAGAAAGTTATAAGCTATTTATGGCACCAGTCAATATTTAGATGTCTATATGCGGTATTTGAAATTTTCATGCATATTTTTATTTTTCCCTTTGTGCGACTGACATGTCTGTGTTGCTACTGGTCTATGGTTATATTATATAATTTCATTATGGTTATTGAATGTTATATGTTTTTTTTATTATTATTCATTTGTATCCATATACCAGTGGCAAATTTACAGAATAAAGTTTTTCTATTTATGTATTTTTTTTAATATACTGTACATGTATGGTATGTTTTTTTCGTTTTTTGTATAGAAACCTGGAAAAAAAGGGTTAATCAGCATAATCAAGCAGTCACTCTGTTCAGCTGGGTATATACTATTTTGGTATGACGTTTAGTGGTGCATTATAGATTATGATTAAGCGAACTTGATTCATGAAACGTGTTAATCTCTACTGTGTCTGTGTCTGTATTAGTGTCATCATGATTTGTTTTTACTTGGAATAAAGCTACATTATTATCCTCTACATTTTGGAGTGTGGTCAACAGTGGTGGTTGGTGAAGTTTTAGGATGGGGGGGTGCCAGACCCCACCCTTCCTCTTTGACCCCTCCCATTTCTCATAAGCCCCACCCTTATAGAATCAACCCACTTTGTCCCCTGTATTCCACTTGCTGAAGAGCTGAGAAGTATACAACTGAGCATCACAGATCAGGGTATATAGATCAGTAGCATCACATAAAGGGTATATAGATCAGCAGCATCGCAGATAGAGTATATAGATCAGCAGCATCACATAAAGGTTATATAGATCAGCAGCATCACATAAAGGGTATATAGATCAGCAGCATCACATATACAGATCTCACAGCACACTGTCAGCACCCCCACACTGGTGGAGGACACGATAACAGCACCCCCCCCCCACCCCCACCCCCCGGATCGCAGCACACTGGCTTGGGGCTTGCAGGACACACTGACAGCAATTCCCCCCCCGCCCTCCAGCGGGGATCGAGGCACACTGATAAAATCCCCCACCTCAGGGCTCACAGGACACGCTGACAGCACCACCAGCCAACCCCCCCCCCCCCCCGGCTTGCGGGCAGAGCTACCGTTAAAAATCACAGGTCCCCGTACAGTCTACCTGACAGGGCCCCCCACCCGAAAATATAAAATTAAATTTTTGCTAAAATGCGATGGTTGCAATGCGGTTTTGCAGCCATGGCAGAAATGATATCCTTGCTACAGCCACCTCCTGATTTTTGTTATACTTTTTTTTAAATTTCTGGATGGTAATTTTACATTGTGAGATTGCACTGCAACTGTAAGCCAAGTGTTTGGTTTGCAGTTGCAGAGCAGCCCCATTGAACTCAACAAGGAGTTTGATTGGTGATGCTGCCTTCCACACTCTGTAGCATGTATTAAAAGTGCTGCAGCCGTGTAGTAAACCATTGAAGCCACAGCATGTATACTATAAAGCCCTGTCTGGCTGTACTTTTAGGATTTGGGTGTGCAGCCAGAGATTGCGGTAAATCCATGGCTCAGCCACCCATGTTAAAGAGTCCTTTAGGCTGCATTCACACTTTGCATTTCCTAAATGTGTGACAAAGTGCACAGGAAACGCATGCTTTGCAATACACTGCAGTACATTTTATAAATGAACTGCAAACTCACATAGCACTTGTGGTGCCATTAATTGTTAATGGCACCCCAAAAACACTTAGCAGACTTGCGTTTTGTCATGTGGCAAACTTGCAAAGTTGCATGCCTCAAAAGAGCATTCTATGGTGCGTTTGTCAAACGTAGGGCAGTCCATTCAAGTGAATGGGCTGTCCAATGTGTGAAAAAACAGGCTTAAAAAATGTGAGCAGGAACATGCATTCCCGCTATGCAAAGTGTGAATGGGGCATATAGAAATAGCTGATGCAGAGAAGTCTTTCAGGTGGAGGGAGAGGTGTATTCATTGGCCCCTAGCTCCAGCATTGCAGTGGTAGCCAGGGTCTACCTGCAGTACAAGGCTGGCTCCTGGCACATTCTCCCCTTTCTGAATCCTGAATTTTTCTGCAGCTTCACCCCCCCCCCAGGGCTGCTGATAGAAATCACGGGGCCCCGTACAGCCTACCTGACAGGGCCCCCTTCAGCCCCACCCCTGGTCCCTCCTTCAGCCCTACCCCTGGCCACACCCTTGGTCCCTCCCCAGACCCCGCCTTGAAACAAAGTGCAGGTAATGGTGGCGATCAGCGACTTGACAGTGGGACATGCCAATGCCATTATGTGCTGCAGACAGTGCCATCCATGCCAATTCCATAATGCATGTGCTGCCTGCAGTGACAAATGTGCCACCCATGCTGCCAATGCCATAATGTGTAATGCATGAGCTGCCTGCAGAGACAGTGCCACCCATGCTGCATTGGCAGCACATGCATTATGGCATTGGCGGCACGGGTGGCACTGTCTCTGCAGCAGCACATGCATTATGGCATTGGTAGCATGGGTGGCACTGGCTCTGCAGGCAGCACATGTGTTATGGCATTTGCAGCATGGGTGGCACTGCCAATGCCATCACTCATGTGCTATTCAACAGTACTAGCAATGTGCCAGCAGCTAGCTATCCCTGCCCGCTCCAAAACATTGGAACTTGAGAGAGTACATAGATCCCTGGGTCCCCCCTCAGTGAATGTGAATCGACCAAGAGATGTTATTTGTTTGTCGCCACATAAACAATTAATAAGTCGGAAAGCATGGGAGGTGGGAGACATAGTGCAGGATGGAGCTACAGCTAAGATATTGCCTGTCTTATCACGGGCCACCCTGCAACGAAGGGCAATGTTACGCCCCCTCTTGGACAAAATCAAATTATTAGGGGGTACCTACCGGGGGTATATCCCATTTCATTGACTATAAGGAAAAACTCCCACACATTTAATCTGCGACATCCAAAAGAACTCCCAGACCTGTTCTCTTTTCTAGAGACAGAAGCTATCCCGATGCCGAACTGGCTAGATGTAATACCAGGCCCCATGAGAGGTAGGGAACCCGCAGGGGGGAGAGGACCAACTGCTTCTAAGGGAGACGGAGAAGTAGGACAATAAAGACTTTACCCTTTTTGAGATAAAGGATGATATAAGATGGAACTCAGGGGTTGATCCAGAGGAGCCCCCCCCCCCCCCCCATTTGAGAGTTTATGTTCCCCATTTTTTTTCTCCCAGTTGGCGCATCGGAAGGGACAACTGACAGACCTGCTTAGGTATAAAGCGAAAGCAGCAATACAGGCAGGAAGAAAAGTAGCCTATGAATTAGGCTTAAGGAGAAGGGGAAGACAGTATATGTGCAACATATAAAGGGGGAAAATGGACAACTAATTTCATTCCCTGGAGACCTAGCACAAAGATTCAGAGAGTACTACTCCTTCCTCTATAACTTGGCCCCTGGGCCGGTACCCCCGTGTTAAGTTGGAATAATACCTCTCCTCAACACATCTTCTCAGGTTGTCATCACCAGAATGGGACAATATGGAAAGACCCATCTCAAAAGAACAGTTAAAAGAAGTAATGGAATCAGTCTCCAGGCCCAGATGGGTTTACCATTCAATATTACAAATATTTATTTCCAATATTGGGGGTACATATGAAGAAAGTGTTCAATGAGATTGGCCGGTCTGCCGCACTTTTGGCACATATTTCGGTTATCCTGAACGAATCTCATTGTTGAATATAGATCTAAAACTTTTTACTAAACTGTTAGCCTCCCGACTTCAGCCATTGTTGAATCAATTGGTAAACAAGAAAATAGAAAGACAGGCGCCACTTAGTTAAAACTGTAACACTTTAATTTGAAAGGCATCAAAGCACTCACTTTTTAGAATTACTGTATGAAGGCATATTCAAGTCCAATCAACTAACAAACTCCACTGTGGTTAGAGGTCCCAGAAGCTGATAGACAATCTGCATGCATTTGCATGCCGGTCCTGACGTCACTCCACCATACGTCGCGCCCCAGCAAAGACTCTGAGTTTGTGTTCCAGCCCTCCCTATGGCTAGCCGCAGCGATACCCGGAAGTCATCCTATGTGGACAGAAAACCGGCACCGCTTAACACAGGCAGATTGTCTATCAGCTTCTGGGACCACTAACCACAGAGGAGTTTGATCGTCGATTGGACTTGAATATGCCTTCATACAGTAATTCTAAAAAGTGAGTGCTTTGATGCTTTTCAAATTAAAGTGTTAAGCCCTGTACACACGATCGGTTTTACCGATGAAAACAGTCCGATGGACTTTTTTCATCGGACAAACCGATCGTGTATGGGACCCATCGGTCTTTTTTCCATCGGTTTTAAAAAATAGAACATGTTTTAAATCCGATCGTGTGTACAGGGCTTAACAGTTTTAACTAAGTGGGGCCTGTCTTTCTGTTTTCTTGTTTACATGTGCTGGAGTCTGGCTTCAGCTCTCTCTGCAAGGCTGCCCAGTTTTTACAAGACTGTCATCTCACATAGAGCTCTGTGTAGCTCAAAGAACTTTGTGGAAAAAACTGTTTGATTTTATGTTTGCAGTATGCGCCAGTATTGTATATATTTTTTACTTGAATCAATCGGTACACCTGGACCAGGTTGGGTTCATCCCTACCCGGGAGGCTAGGGATAACACTATCAAGGTACTCAACCTGGTCCACTGGGCCAGCAATACAAATACGCCCTAAATGTTTCTTAGTACTGACGCGGAAAAGGCGTTTGATAGGGTGAGCTGGGATTTTAGGTTTGAGGTTCTGCAATATATGGGACTGGGGGAGTACATGCAAAGATGGATAGCGGGGGTGTATACCTCACCCCAGGCACTAGTTAAAGTAAATGGAATACTCTGAGAACCTATTAAAATCTCAAACGGAACGCGACAGGGATGCCCATTATCCCCGATGTTATTTGCCCTCTCTCTAGAGCCCTTATTAAACAGAATTAGGCAAAACCCAGATATCAAGGGACTACATATAGGAGACCGAAACTACAAAATCTTTGTCTTTGCAGATGATTTGTTGTTTTCTATATCTAGTCTCCAAGTTTCATTTCCAAATTTGATGAAAGAAATAGATGAATATGGGGCGTTAGCAAACCTAAAAATCAATTATGCTAAATTAGAGGCGATGGGGGTTGCACTCCCAATGGCAGTGTAGCAAACTATACAACCCAATTTTAAATTTAAATGGGTAAGATCAGCCTTAAATTATTTGGGGATATACATACCATCAAGATTAGAGAAGATTTTTGCGGTAAACTCCCCCCCCCCCCCCCCGTTGGTGAAGACAGTTAGTTCCCTGATGGATAAGTGGCAGCGGGGATTTCATTCATGGTTTGGTCGGTGTAATACCATCAAAATGAGTATATTACCAAAATTCCTGTATTTGTTTCAAGCAATACCCATACAAATCCCTGCTGCCTTTTTTCGCCAGGTGAATACGCTTTTTACTAAGTTCATATGGGCCAATAAACGACCGAGGATTAGCAGAGGGCGTATGACCTTGCCCAAGTACTACGGAGGTCTGGCAGTCCCAGATATAACTAAATACCATCAAGCGGCGCACTTGGGTAGGGTCATAGATTGGTGTAGAAACACTGAATTAAAATTATGAATAGAAGTGGAACAGGAGGTTAGCCAGGTCCCCCTAAGAAGAGCACCATGGTGCTATGCAAAATTATCAGACCCACTTAAAAAACATCTCTTTATAGGCTCGACATTAGCTATAAACTCTAAAATCTGTCAGAAGATTAAATATTCATTGGTACAATCTCCACTATACCCAATACTGGGGAACCCAAGTTTTCAGCCAGGGATGGAGGGAGGGGCTTATCAGAAACTCAGAGAGAGGGGATATATGCAGGTCTCACACTTCTTACATTCGGATTCATGGCCTATAGTTGCCTCTTTGACACAACTGGGAGGCCGATTCAAAATAAAATATTGGCAGGCCCTACAACTCCGCCATTTCCTAACTTCATTAGGCCCAGCGAGAAGTTTTAGATGGGAACTGACACAGTTTGAAACATACTGTGAAGAGAAGGAACCTCTCACTCGAACAATATCTAAGCTTTATAGGTTATTAATAGCACCCCCAGATAACTACGAGATGCCAGTAATGGGAAAATGGTCAAGGGACCTTGACCAGAACTTCACCCAGGCTCAACAACAGAAGATAATATAACTTTCATGGAAATCATCAACCTGTACTAAAACTCAGGAATTAAACTATAAACTTTTAAATAGGTGGTATTACACACCGTCGAGACTAGGTAGGTTTTTTCCTGAAATTTCAGATCAGTGTTGGCGATTTAATAAGGAACAGGGAACATTGTTCCATATATTCTGGACATGTCCTAAGATCAGACAATACTGGTTAGAAGTACAAAGGATATCCAAAATTTACACCCTACCCAGTATTGGATGATCCTGCTTTCCTTTTGCTACACCTCTCACAAATACCAACAAAGACATATAAAAATTTTGTTATTTGCCATCTGAATAAACAAGGCCAGGGCAGTTATTGCTTGAAATTGGAAAAACCCTAGGCCACCTTCGATTGCAGAATGGCTTAATAGGGTTAGAAATGTGGGGGCCATAGAGGACTTGGTGCTCTCGGCCCAAGATAGAAAAGAGCAATATAATAAAACTTGGACACCATAGAATGTATTCGTATATTCAGAAGAGGGGAAGAGATTGCTAGGGAACACAAGTGGGGAATAAGTCCGCCTGGCCTATATTATGGTTTGGAAACACTGTTCCTTCAATGGGGGGGGGGGTGACTTGGAGAGGTGGAGGAGAGGGGGGGTTGTTTTTTTTTTTTTTCTATTTCTATACATCCTTGGTTTGCTCTATTGTTAGGCTGAGGTTGTCAGATATCGGTTTGGGGAAGGGAAGGTTTTTTTTGGGGGGGGGAAACAAGAGGGATGAGTGGTAAGTACATTGATATTTAAAGATTACGATCATCGAGACTCAGAGGGACATCAGAAGTCAAGATAAGGAGGGCATAGAACCCAGCCTGCCGGTACTGGAGGATATAGGCAGGGCTGGGCTATGCAAATGTGAGATTTGATGAGAAATGATCTGTACATATATGTATATGTAATGGAAAATGTTGCAATGCATTACCTGTACATCCTTTTTCTTTTGAAAATATAAATAAAGAATATTAAAAAACACGAGTCAGAAGGCTCTCCTCTCCTGCAGGTGCACGGCCCTCCTTCTGGACTAATGAGGCTCGGGACACACTTATAGCACCCCCACGTTCTCCGCGGGAGGTCCGGCACTTAGCGGGCTGTGGTGTCCTCTCCTCCTGCTGTGTCTCCTTCAGTGGGCAGCAGGCAGCAGCGGCGGTGGAGGAGTCCGCTCCTCATGCTTCCGCCGTTTGGGCGCACTGGCACAGGGAAAACCGAAAGTGACATCGTAAATCGAATGTCAATCAAAGCACCCGGCCAAGTAATTCATACTACTGGCGCCGGGCGGAAGTTTGGCACAATGGAATGAGGTTAAAAGCCTGGAAATAAAGCACTTTGTCTGCAATATCGTTTTTTGATCGACGTTGCGCTTCCCATAGGGCACTGTGTCTGGTGCCCGAACACAGTGCACTTAAAGACCTTTTTTTTATTTATTTTTTAAAGGGCCATTTAAAAATTGTATTTATTTATTTTTTGTTTGTTTTGTGACTGCCTGGGGGGGGCGGCACCCGTGCACCCCCTATGGATGGTGGTTAACATGTTGTTTCTTAGGCTATCCATCCAGATTTCAGACTGGACCTGCACCTAACCAGAAGAGGGAGGACTGCTCTCATTTGGAGCGGCACAATCCTGTTCTCTTGCTAGACTCTTTGTTCCGTGTACAAGCCGGCTCGGTGAGCATTTTACAGACAAACTATCCTCGTTTTACCATTATTTTAAATTTTCACTATCATTCAAGCTTTATTGTTTATGATGCCTGATGCCAACATGACCAATATAGATGGACCCTCTATCAGTCGCACATTTAGAACTCTGAACGACAATCCGCTTCGAAAATTCAGGTTCTATCAAATTGCTTTTTCGCAAATTGGAAAAATGCATGATTAAAGAAGTTAAAGCTTACTGGGAGTAAATGACATTATCTGAGTATTTAACAGTGGAACGTGTGCCAAGGGGGCTCCGTATTAAAAAATTCCCCACTTTTGAATTATATAATGAGGAATTGAAGAGACAGTGGACAGACACTTTATCTTCCTGCTTGTTTGACCTCATGAGGATCATTATTTTATCTAAAACTTTGGAATTCGAGAAACTACAAGGAGATTACTACCTTTCAACAGGAAATTTTGCCCTTAAAATTTTTGGGTTAGTTCATGGAATTGGATCAAAAGTTGAATAATAAAATCAACAAATGTGAGAAGGACACAATTGATGGAAAGAAGGAAAAACTTCTCTGAGATAAACTGGACTATGAAATTAACAATGTCTACACCTGGAGAAAAACGGGTCAATGGGGTCGGCGTGTCAATTATCATGCTAAAAAGCGTGTCAGTTTTAGGAGACAGAAGCTGAGTTTGTAGATACCACAGCTTTAACAATGTCTGATGCCTCTATTGGACAACCAAGTTGTTGCAGCTCTCTACATAAGTCCAGTACTCCAGCGGGAGCAAAAAACAGACAGAAATATAAAAACAAGAAGTTTCAGAAAAAGCAAAAAAACACGGAGGAGGAGGAGGAAGAAAACACTGTAGATCTTGCCAGCAATCGCTATTCTTTAAGTACTACACTCAGGTGGCGCTTCCTTCTCTACCTTCTTCTGCTATTTTCTAAGGACCCAAGTGCAGAAGAAATAATCACAGCGGGTCATGTGGCTGATTTCACAAGAACACTGCGCTGCGCCGGTTCATACCGTAATTGGTGCGCCGGATAAATTAGTGATTGGGAGTGCGAATCGGCGCACGCAGATGTGCAACGCAATAATAAATATGTAAACGGCAACTGTTGCCAAGGTAACTGCTCTTTTCTCATTGAGAATAGTGCACGCCCATCTCATTGGATGTGTCTTGTTAGGCAATTAGTAGGTGTTCTCACTTAATTAACCCTTGTGATGCTAATCTCATTCCTATTACTTCTAATATATCTTTGAAATTATTATTTTTCTATTTTCACACAAATATTTTAATACATTACAAAGAAAAGAAAAGTGTTTCTAAACCCAATAAATTAATATTTTCAGATCTTGATCTTTAAAGGTGACCATACACTGCAATCTTAAAAAAAAATAATTAAAAATTACAAAAATTAGATTAGGCAAGCGCCTGTTTGATTTCCAATTTTTTTTATTAATTGTTCAAGTGCGTATACCTAATACCTATTTTGACAAAAGCTTAAGTTGTACAGAGATTGGCCAATCAGATTGCATAGTGCATGACCATCTTAAGTGCCAAATTTGGAATGTAGATGTGCCATGACCCACTTGTATTTTCACAAGTGGACACAATAACCTACATCTCTAGATACATATTTGTGCAGCACAGAGGTATAGTGGTTAGCACTTTCACCTAGCAGCAAAAAGGGTCGCTGGTTCGAATCCTGGCCGTAACACCATCTGCCTGGAGTTTGCATGTTCTCCCTGTGCCTGCGTGGGTTTTCCTCCCACAATCTAAAAACATGCTGTAAATCGTATCCTGTCTAAATTGGCCCTAATATGTATGAATGTGTGTAAGGGACCCACACAAACACCACCCCATGTTAAAAAAAAAAAACACAATCTTAATTTGCAAATAAGGATCATCTCTTCCTCAGAGAACTTAGCAGCAGTACAAGCAACTTCCTGTAGGTGCGTGATGTTATTCCTGTATGCTGGCCACCGCTTTTCGAGAACCACAGTTGCGCATCTCATATACACAGCGGTCGCGCATCTAGCAGTTGCGCATCTCATATACACAGCGGTCGCGCATCTACATACATTTGGCACACTTTTTATGGAAATTAATAGTAAAGCAGATGCAGATTTCCAGGACTGGACTAACAAATGTTTCTAGTGAAAGGCAACTGGTGTTTTCTATTAAACAAGGTCTAAATGGGCCATTGACATGCATCACAGTTGTACTTGTATGGAATGTGTCTTTGAAAAGTTAAACTAAATTAAATCCTCTCTTCTTTTTGCTTGGGGATAGAGTGCAGAGGGATTAGAAGTCTGCTCAGTTTTTGGGGATGTCTGCACCCCTGATAGGGTGAAGACGACTCCCAAATTTTGCCACTTTCTCCTTCAAATTTATTCACTTCCTGTCACATAGCCAAACAGGAAGTGAGGGTAAATCCCTACCAATGTCTTTCCTTGGGGACACACAGGTCAATATAAATAGTTTCCCCATTATGTAAATTGCACTCCAGCAACTGGATGCTGAGATGAGAGGTCGTAGCTGCCCGTCCTCCGTACCTCGCTCCCATGGTACACGCGGGCGGAGAGAGAAGCGCGCCGGGAGAAGGAGAGGATAGATGAGAGAGATAGGAAACCGGCTTGCTTAACGAGGATCACTGAGGCTTTGGGGAAGGCATCCAGCGTGTAGCCTGTTGAATCTGGTGGATGGTAAAGATGGATGCACTGAGCCATCCCTGCTCCGCTCGCTGACCCCTGATACATTAGCTGACCAGCCGGCTGAGGCTCGGAGTATGAGACACCAGTGCTGGTACATATCCTGTTGATCCTGGCTGCATGAGGAGATACCCGGAAACACAGTAAGATACATTCACCCTGCACCTCTGTTTGTATACTGTGAGAGATTGGGGGAGACGCTGCTAAAGTTTGTACACTGTGAGAGACTGGAGGAGACGCTGGGATTAACATTTGAATCCGCTGGAGCCGATGCCGCAGGAACTCGAGGTGAGCTGAGCTGAGCTGTGCTGTGTAACTGTTTTGATTGTGTGCTGGGGAGAGCGGACTTTGGTGGAACCCCAAGGGGGACTATCTGGCCGTCAAGGCCCAGGGAGGACCAGTCCGAGGATTAGAACTGGTAGCAGCAGGAGTAGCTGAGGGGGGGAAATTAATATCGAGCCCCCATAAAAATTTACACCCATTGGGGAGAATGGTGGGCACATTATCAGTAATGACTAGGAATACCTCTAAGGAGGGGTCTAGCACGGGAGCACAGCCACAGTCCCAGACTCAGTTACAGACACAGGCGGCACGGGGGACTAAAGCAAGCCAGGCGGCCAAACTGGAAAAGTACGCACATGCCCCGTCACATACAGCAGGGTCTTACACCCATAAAAGGGCAAGGGACCCAACAAGTGAACTCTCAGCGAAAGAGTCAGGGCCAGACACCAGCCACCAGCCAGACATCAGCCACAGTAATGCCAGGGAAGGTGGCGGGTGACCAGGGGCCCAAGGAAAAAGTACAGGAAAAACCATCAGGGACAACAATAGGACTAACGCCGGAGGGCGAGCCCTCTATGAGAGAGATTTTTGCTGCTATTAATAATTGCAAATCTTCATTGTCGCAAATTTTTGACTAGCTGAGGGGGATAAAAGAGGACATGTCAGTGTTAAAACATGAGGTCCAGGGGATTGGCGTACGGACTTCTGCTCTGGAGGAGAGATTGAGTCAGGTTGAAGATGACGTTAACCCTATGATAAATGAGATGAATATGTGCATCAATAAAATCGATGATATGGAGAACAGATTACAAAGGAAAAATATAAGTGTACTAGGTCTCCCTGAGAAAAGTGGAGGTAGCCGCCCCACTGAATTCATTTTACAAAATAAATAATTTTTTTCTTTTTTCTTCTCTTTCTGACATGGGAGAGGGGTGGGTGGGTGGGAAAGGAATATGAGTGTATTTTTTGTTGATAAAAATAACACGAGTGTGGGGGATAGGAATGTATGTGATTGATTGATTGATTGATTGATTGATTCCAAGTCAAGAACCTTGGAATCATTTTTGATGCAAAGCTTACCTAAATTTCGCAAATTATGAACTGTATGAAAAATGCCTCATTCTATTTGCAAATTATTCGGAAGATCAGACATCTACTTTCATATCGACACCAAATCACACTTACTTTGGCTCTAGTACAATCCAGACTAGACTTTGCCAATGGTTTTTGCCTTGGCCTTCCCCTTAAGTGGGTCAAAAAAATCCAAATTATACAGAATCAAGCAGCACGCACTATTACGGGTACACCATATAGACATCACATCACCCCCGTGCTGGCACAGCTACATTGGTTACCTATAGTGCATAGAGTACAATTTAAAATCTTGGTTCTGATGTTTATAGCATATTGGGGCCTGGGCCCACTCTATCTCACAGAAATGGCCCCCCATTACACACCAATTAGAGCATTGCGGTCAGGGCTTCAAAATAGGATCATCCAAGCACCCGCCCGACTCCAGTCCTTGGGAGGTCGACGAATGCAGACTATGGGCGCGGCCCTTTGGAACCAACTCCCGGACCATCTCCGGCTCCCAATGCCCCAAGCTCTTTTTAAGAGGGAATTAAAAACCCACCTTTTTAAAAACGCTTTTTCCTAACTACAGATGCAGAGACACCTAACTCTGTAATAATTAACGTCAACTTTGTTTTTCGACTCCCCTCGTGAGCCTTCCTTCCTCTTTTTTTTTTCTCCCCTCCCTTTTTCTCAAATGTTTTTTTCTTTTCCCAAGGCTGATTTTTTGAATTTATGGTACAGCGCGCTTAGTTGCAGTCCTCCAAGACAGTATTTGGCGCGATATAAATTTACATATCAATCAATCACAAAGAATTAGTACTAAAAAAGGCAGAAAACAAAATTCCATTTCAAAAACAGTGTTTCTTTGGGGAAGGAGAGAGAGTGGGAAGAATGCTGTCTCAAATAGTTAGGGCCAACACGCCCTCCTCTGCTATTTTGACTATATGTGATGAGGAAGGGGAGATCAGGAGAGGTACCATGGAAATAATAGAGGTCTTCAACGATTATTACCAAAAATTGTATAGTAGTGCACCATTGGAAGATGTAGAGAGAGAGAGATGGGAGTTTTTTTTGAAGGTCTGCAGATCCCTACGCTGTCAAAGGAAGATAGGGAGGGATTGGAGGCACCACTTACGCTGGAGGAACTACAAAAGGCAACAACAGACATGACAAACCAAAAGGCCCCAGGACCTGACGGTTTGCCAATATAAATATATAAAACATACAGCGAGGTGCTGCTTCCAAAACTTCTGGAGGTATATAACTGGGCAGCCGAAGAAGGTAAGTTGCCACCATCTATGACGGAGGCGACTATCATCGTACTCCTGAAGGAGGGGAAAAATCAAGCTGAGACAGCATCATACAGGCCGATATCTCTTTTGTGCTCAGATGTGAAGATACTTGTTAAAGTATTGGCAACACGACTGAACAGAATAGTGGCGAAATTGGTGCACCCGGACCAGACGGGATTTATTCCAGACAGGTCCACAAGTATTAATATAAGAAGAACATATTTAAATATTCAGATGCCAATAGAAAAAGGAGGGACAAGAGCTGTTTTGTCTTTAGACGCAACCAAGGCGTTTGATAGCCTTGAGTGGCATTACTTGTGGAGAATGCTGGAGGGGTTTCAGTTTGGCCCGAGGTTCACCAAATGGATCAAAATATTGTACGAGGGACCAAAGGCCAAAGTAAGAATAAATGGGGAGTGTTCAGATTGGTTCCAGTTGGCGAGGGGGACAAGACAGGGGTGCCCACTATCGCCCCTGCTTTTCGCCCTTGCAATGGAACCCCTGGCCATTTCAATAAGGGCATCCACGGAAGTACAGGGATTTAAGAGGAGACTGGGAGAAGAAAAGGTCGCTATGTACGCCGACGACGTGCTACTTTTTTATGGGACACGCAGTCTTCGTTGGATGCAGCAATGGGGATAATTGGGGACTTTGGAAAGTTCTCAGGACTAAGGATCAATTGGGATAAATCTGCACTTTTGCCAATAGACCATTACTACAGCAGATAACCCAAGTAAAAGTTGTAAGTCAGATGAGGTATTTGGGAATAAACGTAACAAGAGACCCAGGTCAATATATAGCCCGGAAACTTAGTACCATTAATGACAAAATTAAAACAAAAGTGCCGAGTTTGGAACAAGCTTCCACTCTCGGTGGCTGGACGTTGCAATCTGTTTAAAATGGTGTGGATGCCACAGATCCTATATGTCTTACACAATTCCCCAGTATGGATCCCAAAGTATTGGTTTAAGAAATTGGATAGTGTGTTCAGGGAGTTGATATGGAGAAATGGAGCGGCAAGAATCAGCCTCCGAACTCTACAACAACCTAGAGAGAAGGAGGGTCTGGCACTTCCAAACTCAAGATACTATTTTTTAGCTGCACAAATGCAATATATGCGAGGAAGTAATCTAGCGGCGGGTAGAGAGGTCGGGAAGAGTTGATATTGAATGACACCAGTCATGACACAGTAGTAGAGGCAGTGGAGGCTGATTCTTTTTGCTATAGGGGCCCCACAGTGCAATTGATGGTGAAGTGTTGGGAGACCGTCACTGGGGTATAAAGGATTCTCTGAATTTTCCCCCATATGGGATAATAGCAACTTGAAAGAGCTTAAAAATATGGGAAAAATTGAGGAATGGGACAGGTATGGTGTACATCTCTTGACACAGCTTTTTAAGATGGGGAGAATAAAGTTGTTTCAGGAGATTAGGGAGGAATACGAAGTCCCAAATAAATCCTTTTACAGGTATCTGCAAGTAAGGCATGCTTTGAATGCACAATTCTGTCAGGAGCCACCAGAATGGAATGAAATGCCCCATCTTTGCAGATTAGTAAATGTGGATACATCGAGCGGAATGATTTCGGAGATGTATAGGTGTATAAGCGAGGCAGGCCAGGAAAAGGGATCTGATATTAAAGTGGTTGTAAACCCACTTTTGCAACTTGCACCTACAGGTAAGCCTAGATTAAGGCTTACCTGTAGGTGCAAGAAATATCTCCTAAACCTACACGGTTTAGGAGATATTCACTAAAATGACAGGCGCCGCTGTCTACGGCGCATGCGCGCCGTAGACAACGGCGCATTCATGGGGTTAATCCCATTCACAAATTCGGCTAGTTCCCAGCAATGCTTGGGCCTAGCCGAATTTGACGGCTCCCGCGCGCATGCGCGGAGTCACGTCTTCGCCGCTCCGGCCAATCACAGCGCCAGAGCGGCGCTGTGATTGGCTGGAGCGGCGATACCCGGAAGTAACATTCCGGCTATTGCCGCAGCGATGGCTGCAGCTGGAGAGAGGGACACGGACGGCTTTGGGTAAGTGATGCATAATGAACTATTATGCTAGTCATATTAGCTCATTATGCCTTCTCTTACAGGTTGTTAGAAAAAAAAAATGTTTTATTAGGTTTACAACCATTTTAAGAACAAAAATAAATGGGAGAGAGATGTGGGCCTAATAACACAAGAACAGTGGAAGAGGATATTAGAAGCAGGTCCCAGAGTATCACTCTCCCCCTCTCAAATGGTATCTCACCTGTACTTAATACACAGAGCATATTACACACCCCAAAGAATGTTTCAGTTTGGCAGGAGACTGGATGCGAAGTGTCATAGATGTGGAAAGGATGAGGGAGACCTGATACATATGGTCTGGAGGTGCCCCAAACTGTATTGGTATTGGAAAGAGATTATAGATAGGATAAACTTTGTTTTTGGGACAACTTTACAACCAGGCTATGTGTGTTGGGCCTTCTGGAGGAAAGGGGAATCCCAGGGGACATACAAACGGCAATAATAAGGTGCTTGTTCCAGGGCAGGAAACTGATCATACAAAAAAGGCAAGCGAAGGACCCCCCAACAGGGACAGAATGGAGGAAAGTAATAGATAATACTATTAGAAAAGAAGATTTTATATATAATAAGAGAGGAAATAGAAAGAAATTTAAAGAAATATGGAAAAAATGGGTAGAAGTGGAGACACAGTGAGAGAGGGAGTGGAATGAATGGGGGGGGGGGGGGAGAGGGGGAAGTGGAAGTGCGAATGGGGGGATGGGGGTGGGATAGGAAAAGGGTGAAATGGTAGGGTTTTTCTGTGTTACCGTTAGTGGTTAGTCGGTACTTATTTATATATTGCTGTATATGAAAGATAATGATTGTATGCATAAGAATGTTTATAAAAAAATAAATAAAGAATAATTGCACTCCATCAATTTGCTGAGTAGACCCCAAATTATTCGGTATCTTGGACTTGGGTTTATTTACTAAAGGCAAATCCACTTTGCACTACAAAGGGGGACATGAAAGGAAATTAAAAAACACCATCTTTGCTTCTACATGATTGGATGTTAAAATCACCAGTGCTTCCCCTCAGATTTTCAGCAACTACACTTGTACTGCAGAGTGGATTTTCCTTTACTAAACCCCAAACTACCTAATGATTTGGGGTGTACACAACAAAGTGCCAGAGTGCAATTTGCTTAATGGGGACACTAGTTAGATTGATCTGTGTGTCCCCAAGAAAAGACATTGGTAGGGTTTTACCTTCACTTCCTGTTTGGCTGTGTGACAGGAAGTGAAGTCAATTTTACTAAAAGGGACACAAAGCCCAACTAGGGATGAGCCGAACACCCCCTGGTTCGGTTCGCACCAGAACCTGCGAACGGACCGAAAGTTTGCGCAAACTTTCGAACCCCCGTTAAAGTCTATGGGACTCGAACGTCAGAAATCAAAAGTGTGAATTGTGAAGGCTAATATGGAAGTTATTGTCCTAAAAAGGGTTTGGGGACCCGGGTCCTGCCCCAGGGTACATGTATCAATGCAAGAAAAAGTTTTAAAAACGTCAGTTTTTTCGGGAGCAGTGATTTTAATAATACTTAGAGTGAAAAAATAAAAGTGAAATATTCCTTTAAATATCGTGCCTGGGGGGTGTCTACAGCATGCCTGTAAAGTGGCGCGTGTTTCCCGTATTTAGAACTGTCCCTGGACAAAATGACATTTCTAAAGGAATAAAAGTAATTTAAAACTGCTTGCGGCTTTAATGTCATGTCTGGTCCGGGCAATATAGATGAAAATCATTGAGAAAAACGGCATGGGTACCCCCCCCCCAGACATACTTTATTTGATGTATTGGAATAGGTAGGTACACAAGGAATTGTCTGCAGTCAGCTTTAGATGCACACTGTGGCCAGTATACAGTACACAGACTGAAAATACTGCAGCTCCCTGCCTGTCAGTATGTTAGGAAGAGAACACCAGCAATTGTTTGCAGTGAGCTTTCGTTGCACACTGTGCACAGGACACAGTACACTGACTGAAAATACTGCTGCTGCCTGCCTGTCAGTATATTAGGAAGAGAACACCAGCAATTGTCTGTAGTTAGCTTTAGTTGCACACTGTGCACAGGACACAGTACACTGACTGAAAATACTGCTGCTGCCTGCCTGTCAGTATATTAGGAAGAGAATAACAGGAACGGATCTAGCTAAACTGAATACAATTTATATATATTGGACGTGAATATCATAAGACAAGGAGGAATGTTAGTCACTACAGTTTACTTCAAACCTACGGACAGAAACAGTTATTTACCGATCACCAGTGGGCATCACCCACACTGGCTTAAAAACATTCCAAAGGGCCAAATAATGAGGATCAGGAGAAACTGCACGTCTGATGTTCGATCCCAATCTGATATTATCAAAATCCGGTTTTTACAAAAAGGTTACAAAGAATTGGCGTTGAACCAAACTATTACAGAAGTGGCTAATATACCACGTCATACATGCCTGGAAAACAAAACAAAGAAGAAAAACTCTAAACATGAATGGGGATTTATCTCTAATTTTCATGATCAATATAGAGATATAGAGTGTATTTTTAAAAAACATTGGCATATATTATGTATGGACAAAACTTTGAACCAATCCTTGCCTAAGAATCCCCCTTTTATATATAGGAAGGCGCCAAATTTTAATGATAAAGTTGTCAAAATTTTTTTGGATCCACCAGTAAGACCTAGTATGTTCTGTGGCTTCGCTGGTTTTTTTGCTTGCAGAAAATGCAAAACATGCGCAAAAGTGACCTCACCAATTCGGGGTTTGACTGAATTCACTTTCCACTGGTAACAATGTGGCTTTTAAAATCAAGGAATTTATAACATGTAGTACCACACATGTTGTTTATGTGCTAACATGCCCGTGCAATTTAATGTATGTTGGCCGCACGAAAAGGACGCTCAAAAAACGTGTTTCTGAACACATTTACAATATAGAAACCGGCTTCAAGTACCACAGCGTCTCCCTCCATTTCAAAAAGTATCATAATCAGGACCCCTCAGGATTAAAATTCTGGGGTATAGACAGAATTTATCCTAATTGGAGGGGTTCAAATATGGTGAGGGAGATATCAAAAAGTGAGACTCGTTGGATATATTTGATGAATACTCTGACCCCTGCCGGCTTAAACGTGGAACTTGACGTAAATTGTTTTATCAGTGATTCTTAATAATTATATATATTTTATTTATATATAATTTTATATATATTTTTATAGAATTTTATATGGTCCATTTATCTATTTTTTCAATCCTCTGGTCTAATTTTATCTAATTTTATTTATTCGTGGTATTGGGGTGTGTGATAAGTTAGGTATATATATATAGTTTTTCTGTTTTTTTAAATGTATAGAAATGGATATAATTGTATATGAATGATTATTTATGTAATTGTGATCTAACCGGGTTTTTATACTACTTTCATATACATTGTATTTATTTATTGTTTCATTTTTTGACTTGTTTATATATACATGCAGGGAATACATTGTGGGATCCGTAGATTACAACATCATGCTGTTTAGATGGGAGCATATTGCATTTTTTAATATAGAGTGTTTTTCCTTGCATTTAGATCGATATGTGAGTGTACATATAGTAATTGTATACGATGATTACCCGGCATCAGTGACTGTGATTTATTGTGATATGACAATTCATTTACACATTTGATCCGTCCCAAGTTTGCCTTATTATTTAATATGGGCTGATTTTGTCAGTGTATGTATAAAGCATCACTGATAGGCTGTGACTTCACACTCTGATGGGGTGCTTTGGTGGAAGTGAGCGCTGTGAAAGTAGCCCGCCCCCCCCCGCGGCTTACAGCATCAGAAGCGGACTGATTGTTATGGCTTAGTTGCCATGGCAGCGGTCAGCTATGAACGAACAACCAATGGGTTACTAGCTACGAGTAATCACTCGGGAGCTTAAAAGAACTAATTGCGCTGCTTGGCTCCACCCTCGGATGATGTCTTAGGACGAAACTAGTCAGGGTGGAAGGAAGTAACGTAAGTGGAGACACGAGACAGAGCCAGGAGTGAAGGCATCCATCCCCGCGATCTAAGTGACAGCGTGTGGTAGGAGACGCCGTATCATTACTGACACTAGTCTGTTGCACTGTGAACCAATGCCTGATATTTTATGCTTCATGTGAGTTTACATCCTGATGGTTTTATATGTATGAACAATAAAAAGTTTTAAAGCGGGGTTACACTATGTTTGCCTATTCCTTTCTTTGGTAATACTGAACATCTGACGTGCTGATCGGGAGGAAGCTGTTGAAGTTGCTGTGATCTTCTTCATTGAGTGATTTACATGCTTATTTGTGTGCGCTCTGCAGTAAGAGTCCAATTTAGAGGGGGCTTCTATTCACATCCCCCCTCCTTTCTCTCAGAGCACGTGTGAAGGTGTTTTTCTCCTGTCAGCTTCTGGTGTCAGCAGGATTTTTGATGTGTGTTTTGATATATATATATATATATATATATATATATATATATATATTTTATGAGCGCTACCTGGTTTTATTTATTTTTATTTTTTTATTTATTTGTATATTTTTATATTCATTTATTAGGACCTTTTTTATATATATATATATATATACACACACACACGCACACATACATACATACATACATACACACAACTCCTAGGAAGCATATATATACACTGCATGTACTGTAACTGCAGCTAACTGACTCGCTTGCCTGCTCTATCTAACTCAAAATAAATGACACTGTCTCTCTCTCTATCTCTCTCAGCACCCGGAACACACTCCACAAGGCCGACACGCAGGCGGCCTTATATAGTGTTGGGCGTGTACCTACTCCCCCTGAGCCATGATTGGTCAAAGGCACCCTTCCTTTGGCCAATTACGGCTCTCTGTACTGACGGCGTTGTGATTCGCCAAGCATGCGGGTCATAGTGCATGCTTGGCCAATCATCAGCCAGCAATGCACTGCGATGCCGCAGTGAATTATGGGCCGTGACGCGCCACTCGAATTTGGCACGAACGGCCCATAATGTTCGAAATTCAATGAACGGTCGAACAGCCAATGTTCGAGTCGAACACGAAGCTCATCCCTAAGCCCAACCTAAAAAAACAAGCAGGGGTTCTAACACTCACTACTTCCCTCAAATGCCCACAATTAGAATAGTATTGCCTGGATCTAGATTTTAGCGCAGTGCTCTAAATCAGTGCTTCTCAAGTACCCCCAACAGGCCATCTTTGCAGGTTTTCCTTCATCTTGCACATGTGCTTTAAATCAAAGTCAATGGCTTGGTATTTTGGACAGCAATTCTTGATAAGATAAATTCACAAAACATGTCCTGTTGGGGGTACTTGAGGACTGAGGCTGAGAACCACTGCAGTAAAAAGGAAAATTGAATACTTGAGCCCCGTACACACGATCGGATAACCTATGGATTTTCGTCCGATGGATTTGTCCATCGGAAATCCGATGAAACTGTTTTTCATCAGTCTTGCCCACACACCATCAGTCAAAAAACCGACCGTTCCAAACGCGGTGACGTAAAACACTCCGATGAGCCGAGAAAAATGAAGTTTAATGCTTCTGAGCATGCGTTGACTTGATTCTGAGCATGTGTGGGTTTTTGATCCGATGGACTTGCCCATAGACGATCTGAGTTTTCGATCGTTTTTTTATCCATCGGAAAAATTTAAAACATGTTCTATTTTTTCCAACCGATGTAAAAAAGATCGATCGGTACCATACACGATCGGTTGGTCTGATGAAAACCATCCATCGGACGGTTTTCATCAGTCAAACCGATCGTGTGTACGGGGCTTTACCGCTCTGTCTTTTTCCTTTCCTGGTGACTAGCCATGGCAGCACACAATCCATGCATATTCTACCATCAAGGCACCAGGAAAATAACTTTGCAAAGGGAAAGCGATACCAACTGTGGATTAAAGTGCTGCATACCCCTGAATAGATTCATGAGAAAGGAAAAGGTACCCCTAGGGGCTTTGAGTTGAAGCAATGAGTATTAATGAAATCAATAAGGAATGTAAAAGAGTATATAATTTATTCAAAAAAAGGTACAGAATCAAAAAGAAAACCATCTAATAAAAATCAAGACATGGACTCCAGGGTGTCAATTAAACACACATAGGTACAATTAATATGAATTCATACAACAGTATTGTGGTTGCCAAATGCGCAAAACCCCGACGCGTTTTGACCCTTGTGGTGGTATGGGTCTCTTCAGGGGGAAAAAAAAGGTATGCAGGCATAGGCTCTATAAAAGAATATATAGACATAAATAAATAAATAAAACTTGTCAAAGAACAAATAGCAAGCAAGACTACATGTATGGTTCTATTGATATACAGTCATTGTTAGAGACAATAATCCAAATGCATATAGTTACCGAGATGAATGTCAAGAGTTGGCCCGCCATGGACTCCACCGCCAGGAGCAGGCATCTCCCAAGGCACACACAGGAAACAGGGAAGGTCAAGATGTGAACGTACACCAGGCTATGGAATGCGTGCACCACCCCCAGGCCTACGAGAGGTCGCAACCAAGGACCCCACACTGGGACCAGGGGGGACAGGTGGACGGGGCAGGGCGGGATGGGGGGGGGTCAGGCCAGATGGAAAAGAGAAGCACCGCCCAAATGAGGACATACGACCCTAGAAAAAAATATACCATCATAAGGCTAGTTGCAACCTAAATGGTATTTTGACAGATGGGCAACAGGTAAGTAAGCAAAGATTGTGTAAAACGAGGTGGGATGGAAAGGGGGTGAGACAAAAAGGAGTGAGTGTGAAATGTAGGTGAATTGAGCGTGTAAGAGGATGGTGTGGGAACAGTGAGGGTAAGGATACCAACAATGAAATAAAGATTGATAGAAGTGAGTGGAATGGAGAGAATGTGAATGAAAAGCGTGAAAGTGTTGTGTGTAAAAAAAATAATATATGTAGCGCACAGACCCCTCTGTCTTTACCTGCATTTAATTAGGCTCCTCGCAGGCAGAGAGGGCACACCGCACCACAAGCCCGTACCCTCCTGTGTGAGGAGGTTGAGCGGTGTTAGTTTCGGGCCTGCCTGCGGCTGGAGTTGAATCCTCCCGAGAATGATTCTCACCTCTATCTTGAATAGATGCAAGTCTTTATTTCTCCCCAGTAATGTAACTGTCCACACCAACTGAAAGTCTAACTTCTATATTTATTTCACACTGGATAACAAATAGTCTCTTTAACAGCAGACAGGTTGGAACAAGACACAGGACAGCTTAGGTGGGAGGAGGTCCAGGCACAAACTCTAATGATTTCCTCGGACTGTTCAAGTTTCACGAACAGTTTTGGCGCACGATCTCTGCCGCAGACCGTGAGGTTGGTCTCTGTCACATACCTGGTGAATAGAAGTCACTGCCACTGACTTGGTGAACGGGTCACTGCCACTGACCTGGTGAATAGGGCCTTGCCAAATGAAGTCACTGCCACTGACTTGGTGAATAGAAGTCACTGCCACTGACTTGGTGAACTACCTTCTTGAAGTGTTTGGCCCATGTAAAGGAGAAAACCATCCCTCCAGGGAGTTACCAGAGGCCCTCACCATCACCACGACTCTGCGCTGGGTCTTCGGAAAGGGTTACCTCCCTGGCCTCCTCATCTCAGATATGGGTCCCCTCACAAGGCGGCACCCTGGGAGCTCTCGATCCCTGGCGGACCCCAGCCGAAGGTTGCTGGGCCACGGGCCTTCAAAAATAGTACCTCACCCAAGACTGAAGGTGTCTGGGATGGAACAGGAACCAGGCCTCCGGGCCTAGGGCACCCGGAGATGACACACGCACACCCAGGCTGAAGGTGCCTGGGCGTGGACGAAGACCCCCATTGGAAGATGGCCGCCCCCTTAGGCACAGCAGGTTCCCTGCCCTGCCGTACTACTGCCGAGAGGGGACAAAAAGAGCACAGCCCTGTATCAGTGGTTCAACCCTGGCCCACAGCAACAGCGCCACCGGTAGGCCACAGGGAACTGCACACCAACACCATCTACCATGGACAGAAATGGTCCATTAACCCTAACAATTAGTGTGTCTGAGCCTAATTACCACTCAGACACTTCCCCTAAATTTAACACCCCGCTACATATATATATATATTTTTTTATTGTATTTGAATTAATGAGTGTCATGTGAAAACAAAAATAAAATGATAAACTGTGAAAGTGTGAAAATAAAATGTGCAATTAGCACAGTGTGAAAAGTGACCTAAAGGTGTGTGCAATCGGTGATGTACCAACCGGTTTGTCAATAGAGGAACTTGGGGCAGTGATGAAAACAGTTAAGTATAGAAAGGCACCAGGACCGAACGGTTTTACCATCCAATATTATAAGTATTTCTTCCCAATACTAGGGGGACACATGATCAAGGTGTTCAATGAGATTGGCCAGGCTTCCGCGCTCCCGCCAGATGCCCTTATGGCACATATATCGGTTATCCCAAAGGAAGGGAAGGACCCGGCGGAGTGCGGGAGTTATCGCCCAATTTCATTGCTGAATACAGATCTAAAGCTTTTTACCAAACTGTTGGCATCTCGACTCCAACCGCTATTGAACCAGTTGGTACACCTGGACCAGGTTGGGTTCATCCCGACGCGGGAGGCTAGAGAAAACACCATTAAGGCACTCAGCCTGGTCCACTGGGCCAATAAAACAAAAACGCCCTGTATATTCCTGAGCATCGACGCAGAAAAGTCGTTTGATAGGGTAAGCTGGCAGTTTATGTTCAAGGTGTTGAGACATATGGGAATGGGAGAACATATGCTAAGATGGATAGCGGGAGTATATGTCTCTCCTCAGGCACTGGTTAATGTAAACGGAATATATTCAGAACCATTTAAAATTACAAACGGGACGCGCCAGGGCTGCCCACTCTCCCCTATGCTATTTGCTCTCTCGCTTGAACCCCTACTGAATAGAATTAGGCAAAACCCAGACATTCAGGGCCTTCAAATAGGAGACCGTAACTATAAAATTTCAGCTTACGCAGACGACCAGTTATTTTCCCTTTCCAGCCCTCACACCTCCCTGCCAAATTTGATGAAAGAAATAAAAGGTTATGGGACACTTTCAAACCTAAAAATCAACTATGCGAAATCGGAAGCAATGGGGGTGGCTGTCAGAGAACTCACCTTGCCGGACGTGTTGGTCGTTGCCTTGGTGCACGCCCGCACGCGCCGATGCGCGCTGATGTTGTGCATGCTCCTGTGCGTGCTGGTTCACGTCGCGCGCCAAACAGTCCATTTAAACCCCTGGAATACTTCAGACCGGTGCTGTCTGATCTACAGTTCCCTGTGTATCCTGTCCCTGCTATTTGCCTGAAACTTTGACCTTCTGACCACCCGGCTTGTAACTTGGACTTCTCCCGCCTTACGCCTGCATCTGACCACGGTTTGTCTTTGACCCTGAACCTGCCAGCCCCTCTGTACCACGTTGTCTGACAGTTGCCAGCCTTGCCTGTTATTTGACCACTCTTCCCTGCACCTGCCCGGCTGCACTCTCCAGTATACCTGCCTGCCTGCCTGCCGCTTGTGTGGCTCATCTCCTCTTCTGCATCCAGATCCTGAGCCGTCTTCCAGCAACTACTCACCAGGCTCACCAGGCTCTCTTACCCTTCCGCACTCCTGTGCCTCCTGTCTGCACTACAAGGGGCCGCGAGTCGGATCCGTACGGGTGACCTTCCTCTGCTCCATTGGGCTCATCGATCAGGTACGTGCAAGTCTGACAGTGGCCCTGCCTTCCTCAGTGCAGAAAAACATTCAACCAAATTTTAACTTTAAATGGGAAGGGACAGCTTTAAATTATCTAGGGATACAGATTCCGTCAAAAATAGAGAAGATCTTTAAGGTAAAATTTCCCTCCACTATATAAGGAAGTATGTTCCCTACTAGACAGATGGCAGCATGGACTTCATTCATGGTTTGGCCGCTGTAATACGATTAAAATGAATATTTTACCAAAATTTTTATACTTATTTCAAGCGGTACCTGTGGAATTCCCTGCTGCCTTCTTTCGTCAAGTGAATGTGCTTTTCACTAAATTCATTTGGGCAAAAAAAAGACCAAGAGTTAGTCGGAGTCATATGACCCTCCCCAAGTGTCACGGGGGCCTAGCTGTCCCAGACGTTACTAAATACCACCAAGCAGCACATTTGGGCAGGATCATAGATTGGTGCAGACATACGGAATTTAAACAGTGGATTGAGCTGGAGCAAGAGGTCGGTCAGGTACCCTTGCGTAGAGCACCATGGTGCTATGCAGGGTTACCGGACTCTACTAAAAAACATTTGTTTATAGGCTCGACTCCCCGAATAGGTTCCAAAACCTGTCAGAACCCTAAATATTTGTCACTACAATCACCATTGTATCCAATACTAGACAATCCAAACTTTGAACCAGGGATGGAGAAGGGGGCCTTCTTGAATCTGAGAGAGAGGGACTATAGGCAGGTATCACACTTTTTGGATTCGGATTCATGGCCCACAGTCACATCTTTAACGCGGATAGGAGGCAGGTTTGAAATAGGATATTGGCAGGCGTTACAACTTAACCACTTTTTCAATTCACTAGGCCCAGCGAGAAACTATAGACGGGAACTGACAAGGTTCGAAATATACTGCGAAGAGAGGGAAGCTCTAACACGAGTAATATCTAAGATGTATAGGCTCTTAATTGAACCCCCAGATAACTATGAAATGCCAGCAATTGGAAAATGGGCAAGGGATCTCAATAGGATTTTTACGGTATCCCAATATCAAAAGATGGTATACCTATCACTGAATGCGTCAATATGTACCACAACACAGGAACTAAACTATAAGTTAATGACTAGATGGTAGTATACCCCTTCGAGACTACATAGGTTTTTTCCAGAGGCCTCAGATCAATGCTGGAGATGCAATAAGGGGCGGGGAACTCTGTGGCACATTTTTTGGACACGTCCTAAGATTACTGGTTGGAAGTCCAAAGGATTTCCCAAAAATGTACAACTTACCCAGTGCTGGATGACCCTGCCTTCTTTTTGCTACACCTTTCACATATACCAACCCAGACATACTGTATAAAAATTTGGTTCTGTGTCATCTTGGCTAAGGCAGGTATTGCTCGATGTTGGAAAAACCCTAGACCGCCATCAATTGCAGAATGGCTAAATAGGGTTAGAAATGTGGGGGCCATAGAGGACTTGGTACACTCGGCCCAAGATAAGAAAGAGTAATATACAAAAAATTGGACAATGTGGAATGTATTTATCTATTCAGGTGAAGGGAGGAAGTTGCTAGGAGGGGACTGAGTCCGCTCTATTTTTGAAATGGTAAGGGGGTACCCTTCGTCTCATTGGAGGAGGGACGGAGAAGAGGACCGAAGAGGGAGGTGGGAGGGGGGGGGGGATGTTCCTGGGTTTTTTTTGTTTTGTTTTTTGGAATTAGATAGGGGGACGATCAAAGATTTTCTCATTGGGGGGGGGGGGGTGGACGGGATAATGAGAAGATATAAAAGGAGGGGGCGGAGGGGGAAAGCTTTGCCCGACACAGGGCAGGGATAATAATAAAAAGTAAAGGGACTATGGAAGAAAATACATATGACCTTTAGGATCTATATGGTTTGAATTGGAAGACTTAAATCAGAGATAGATTAAGTGGGTATTACGAGACACTCTCGCTTTTTTTCTTTAAAAGCATATAAGTTGTCCCTTAGTTGGTAGAGGATTTGACTGCTAGTATCTTTTTTGTAAAAACTGAGTGAGCTTGAGAGGTTAATATTTGAATGACGGAAAATGTAATATAGACAGTGGGGCAAAAAAGTATTTAGTCAGCCACCAATTGTGCAAGTTCTCCCACTTAAAAAGATGAGAGAGGCCTGTAATTGTCATCATAGGTATACCTCAACTATGAGGCCTCGTACACACGACCGAGTTTCTCGTCGTAAAAAAACCTGTCAATTTTCTCGATGAGATTCTTGTCAAGCTTGACGAGCTTCTTGTCAAGCTTTCCTTGCATACACACTGTCAATTCCTAATCTCGTCGTTGTTCTGCGCGGTCACGTACAGCACGTACGACGGCAGTATAAAGGGGAAGTTCGATTTCAATGGCGCCACCCCTTGGGCTGCTTTTGCTGATCTCGTGTTACCGCGTGTGAAGTAAAAGTTTGGGAAGAGACGATTCGCGCTTTTCAGTCTTCGTGCTTTCAGTTCGTTTTCTGCGGTTCAGTTTGTGCTTGTGGGTTCGTATCTTGTCTTTCAGGGTGTGTAGGCAGGTCGTATCTGTTTTACAGTGCGTTCTTGCCCGCTCGTTTCTTATTTTCAGGTCGTACTTCATAGGCCTTGCTGTTCTTAAGTGCGTTCTGTTTAGTACATTCTGATCAGACGTCTTCTAGCCATGTCGCGGGTACATTCTCGTCATAGAGTTCGTGCTGTGCGGGCGCTTGGTGTTGGTCTGCTTGTCTTGGACCAAGACGAGTCCATGAACAGGGTGAGGAGGAGTTCATGGACCAAGAATTGGTTGCTCCAGCGGCACCAATTCTGTCATATGCCTCTGCTGCGGGAGATCGTGGAGAATAATCCTGAGGACTACAGGAATTTTCTGCGGATGTCTGACCCCGTTTTTCAGCATCTGTTGGCTTTGGTGTCCCCCTATATTACCAGGCAGGACACCATTATGCGGGAAGCCATCACTGCTGAGCAGAGGCTCATCGCCACGTTACGCTACCTGGCGACAGGGAGAAGTCTGCAGGACCTGAAGTTCACGACAGGCATCTCCCCCCAGGCTCTGGGCGTCATAATCCCAGAGACCTGTTCTGCCATCATCCAAGTCCTGCAGGAGGACTATATTAGGGTAAGTTTCCTCCTTTAACATCACATTCTATGTATTTCATGTATGCTAATGTATTGTATTTCTTTCATCTTTTCCTAATTACCATGATTGTAATATGCTGAGAATTTCCCCTTTGTCCTCATGCATGCTGTAAGCTTTTAAATGCCCCTTTTTTTCTCCTCCATGCATATTTCCCTTCACTAACCTCTCCAGCAGTGGCAGGTGGTGCTCAAAATGTTTGGGGGGGCGCCAAAAAAACTTTATAAAAAAAACATCCATTGCCGTCACTGTGCCCATTAAACACAGCCACTGTGCCGAGCAAATGCCACCAGTTTGCCCCCTCAAATGCAGCCAGTTTGTCCACAAATACAGCCAGTTCCCCCCCAGCCCTGCACTTACCTTCCTCTGGTCTGCGCTGTCCTTCTTCTGTCCTCGATGTCTTCTCCCGCCCTCGATGTTGCTTCAGCCAATCAGGTTATCGGTAACCAGACCCGGTGAACCTGATTGGCTGAGGAGCCTGTCAGTGTTTAACCAAGGAACGCACTCCCCCTGCATCCCCTGGTTAACTATTTGGAAGCCAATTATAGCCCTCAGGCTGTAATCGGGAAGCCTATCATAGCAGCTGGCTCTGATAGGCACTTCCAAAAACCAACCAGCTGCTGTTATTCAGATGGCCGGCGCTCAACAGGGGGCTGGCCATCTGAATAGTGGGCAGTGGATGGCAGCGACAATACATAGGTTCATGTCTTGCATGAACCTGAGTGACAGGCGCAGGAGAGAGAGGGGGCAGCGCTTTACCCTCCCCCCCCCAATCACCCCCTAAAATGATTACAAATGTTAATTGTCCTTTTTTTTGGCATTCACAAACTCATCTAGCCCCCCATCCCAAATATTTTTACAATGGGCCATCAGAGGGGGTGATGAATATGATACTTGAGCCTTCTATTTTAGTATTTAAAAACACATTAAACTGAAACTTATAATGATGTTGGGCAAGAAGGTACTTTTGTATAATCTGCTTGCAATGTTATGTGCAAAAGTACTAATATTTGTTTATCTTGTTTGACTCCACAGCAGTGTTAATTTAGTTGACTAAAATGACTAAAACATTTTAGTCGACTAAATGAATACTATTTTAGTCGACTAAAATATGACTAAAACTAAAACAAATGAGATGACTAAAATATGACTAAAACTAAAATGGGACTAAAACTAAAATGCCATTTTAGTCCTAAGACTAATGCCCCGTACACACGATCGTTTTTACTGTCATTTTTTAAACCAACGTTTTTCGCCTCGTTTTTTTTCATGTTTCCTCTCAAGCCTGCCTTGCGTACACACCATCATTAAAAAAAAACGATCAAGCAAAGCGCAGTGACGTTCAACACGTACGACGGCACTATAAAGGGGAAGTTCCGTTCGAATGACGCCACCCTTCATGTTAGTAAAGTTTGTTGAGCGACGATTTGCGCTTTTCAGTCCGTTACTGTGTAATGAATGTGCTATCTCCATAACGAACGCTAGTTTTACCAGAACGAGCGCTCCCGTCTCATACTTGATTCTGAGCATGCGCGTTTTTTTTCACGTCGTGAAAGCATACACACTATCGTTTTTCACGTCATTAAAAAAAACGACATGAAAAACGACGTGAAAAAAGAGATCATGTCCGGAATTTTTAATGGCCGTTTTTCACGTTGTTAAAAATGCTCTGGAGCCTACACACGATCATTTTTAATGGCCATTTTTTAAAATGGCATTTTTAACGGCATGAAAAACGATCGTGTGTACGGGGCATAAGACTAAAACTAAATTGAAATTTGACTTCAAAATGAACACTGGTCTATAGTGCATGTTCATACCTCAATAAGATAAATAATAGGATATTAGATTTTTCATTCCAGCAGTATATAATGAGTTTGGAAATTGTAGCGAAATGTTAACTAATGTTTTACAATTTAATTACACTCATTAGATTTTAGATGACTAAAATGAGTTTTAGTTGACTAAAATGCACTGGAGATTTTAGTCGACTAAAACGTAGGACATTTTAGTCGACTAAAATGTACTGGAGATTTAGTCGACTAAATACGACTAAAACTAAAACTAAAACAATTGCAGAAGACTAAAATGGGATTAAAACTAAAATGCCATTTTAGTCCCAAGACTAAGACTAAAACTAAATCGAAATTTGCTGCCAAAATTAACACTGCTCCACAGCTTCCTTCCACGCCACAGGAATGGCAGACTGTGGCATCTGAGTTTTCCACGCAGTGGGACTTCCCCAACTGCGGTGGAGCCATTGACGGGAAGCACGTCCGCATTGTGCCACCACCCCCGTTCTGGGTCCTACTTCTTCAAATTATAAGGGGTTTCATAGTATTGTGCTGATGGCGGTGGTGTCAGCACAGTATGAATTCCTCTATGTTGATGTAGGGAAGAATGGCCGGATGTCCGATGGGGGAGCCTTCAGCCAGACGGAGTTTGCCCTCCGTCTCCAGAGTGACGACCTTGCATTGCCACCGGATGCAGGGAATGTTGAAGGACTCCCCTTTGTGTTTTTGGCTGATGAAGCCTTTGGACTGGGACCGCATCTCATGAGGCCATTTCCCCAGAGGACCCTGACCCCGGAGAAGAGGGTGTTCAACTACCGGCTGGCCAGGGCCCGACGAGTTGTGGAGAATGCCTTTGGCATAATGGCCAGCCGGTTCCGCCTTTTCATGACACCAATTAACTTGGCGGAGTACAAACTGAACTACGTAGTATTCTGTTGCTGTGTGCTACACAATTATCTTCAAAGCAAATCACCAAATTATATGGCCTCAATTGGGTCTGAGGCAGGACTTTCAAATGTCAATACCCTGCCGGGCCTAGAATCTGGCCGTCCTGGCTTGCCCCCCCAAAATGCCCGTGAGGTTCGTCAGAAATATGTCGAATATTTCATGGGTAGGGGGCAATTCCTATGCCAGGCCATGTCTAAAAAAAATTTGACAAACAAAAAATAAATATCTTCTTTAACCACTTCCATACTGGGCACTTATACACCTTCCTGCCCAGACCAATTTTCAGCTTTCTGCGCTGTTGCACTTTGAATGACAATTGCGCGGTCATGCTACACTGTACCCAAACTAAATTTTTATCATTTTGTTCCCACAAATAGAGCTTTCTTTTGGTGGTATTTGATCACCTCTGCGATTTGTATTTTCTGCTAAAAAATAAAAAAAAAGTTTTTTTGTTTCAGTTACAAAACTTTGTAAATAAGTTAGTTTTCTCCTTCACTGATGGGCACTGATGGGGCTGCACTGACGGGCATGGATAAGGTGGCACGGATGGGCACCAATGAGGTGGCACGGATGGGCAACAATCAGCGGCACGGATGGGCAACGACCGGCGGCACGGATGGGCAACGATCGGCAGCACGGGTGGGCACAGATAGGCGGCATGGATGGGCACTGATAGGTGGCACGGATGGGCATGGATGGGCAGTGATAGGTGGCATGGATGGGCACTGACAGGTGGCACTGTACTAATGGATGCCAATCAGTGCCAAACAATAATGCCTGCCAATCAGTGTTGCCCATTGTGGGCACTGATTGGCATCCATTGTGGGCACTGATTGGCATCCATTTAGTATTTAATTAGCATCCCTGGTGGTCTAGTGTGCAATACCTATAGGTGGGCTTCCCTGGTGGTCTAGTGGCATCCCTGGTGGTCCAGTGGGCATCCTCGAGGGGGCTGCGCTGATAATGGATCAGCACAAACCCCACCCCCTGTCAGAGGAGCAGCCGATCGGCTCTCCTCTACTCGCGTCTGACAGACGCGAGTGAGGAAAAGCCGATGACCGGCTTTTCCTGTTTACATCGTGATCAGCCGTGATTGGACACGGCTGATCACGTGTTAAAGAGTCTCCGTCGGAGACTCTTTACCTAGATCGGTGTTGTGGGGTGTCAGACTGACATCCCGCAGCAACGATCGCCCCAGGGGCGCGCAGCGGCTCAAAATCCTGAGGACGTCATATGACGTCCAGTCAGGATTTTGAAACCACTTTGCCGCCGTCAATCTGTTATTGGGCGGGCGGCAAGTGATTAATCAGATTTTTGATGTATTGCTTGTGTTTTTTTTTAGCTGTCTCCTAGTTTTTCCTAGTGCATTTTGCTTTAGTAAATACCAACCATTTCACTAGTAACACCAAACATATACACCAAAAAGGTTAGAGCGTATTTGAGAAAGAAGCTACACTTTGTTGTTGTCCAAACATTTTACTCTGTGCACATTCACACACATGGTAAATATAACACTTTTGGTGTTAGAATTTTTTTGGGGGTTTTGGTTTGGTCATAAACAGGCCTTTTTTGGGGGGGTAAGAAACTACAAAACTCTCATCACCATACAACAAAATACAACATTGTAAACCTCTCGGCAATATCAGACATTCTATTTTAAGAAAAAAGTCTCTATCTGCCCGTCATAATATGGGGTGTTGGCACCCCTGACCAAGCCAAAATTTGAAGATGCACACAATTTAGAGTGTTTTTAAAAAGGGGTATTTCCCTCCTGATCCCTATTGTCAACATGTGCTATCTGCCATCATGGGTGATCAATGGACGTGTTTTGGGGGTGCAACCCCTTCTTCCTTTCACCTACTTGAGATGCGAGGAAGGGGTTGCATCCACAAAACCCGTACATGGATATCCCCTGATGGCAGATGGCACATGTTGACACACTGTGTGCATCTTCAAATTTTGGCTTGATTGATTGTATAAAAGTGAACATTTTTTGCTAGAAAAATAGAAAAAGGGGGGGTTTTGTGCCTCATTCAATTCGCCCTAAAACATCAATAATGTCCTTAAATGTTTGCTCCATAACATTTATTCTTTGCTTCATTCTGTCCAGTTCTGTACTACACTCCATAACTTGCTGGATGATTCGTAGGGCACTATCACTAGAGAAACGCAGACTTTCTTTCTCAACAACATTTTCATCCCCTATAAAAAAATACAAAAGGCATTATAACTCTGCAGGCCTACATCTCTTACCTGAAGCTGTGGTGACAGATACTGACCTGTTGTGGTGACAAGTTCCACCACGTCATCCACTTCTCCTTCCTCCACTTCTCCTTCCTCCACTTCTTCTACTTCCTCCACATCCTCAGGTTGGGGTTCTTGGTGAGGTTGAGGTTCTCTCTGAGGTGTGGGGTTCCTGTGCTCCCTGGAGTGGTGTCCTCCCAGTCTTCTCTCCCCTATGAAAATTAAACAAAAGGTATAGTTAGCACACAGATATTTCATGGAAAAAATAGGAACATGATACATTGCTTGGAAGTGGGGTACAAGTGTCTGTTTGGGCCGAGTTACAAGCTGAAGACATTATTTAAAAATAAACAAATCTTGACTATTCACACCTTTTTATGACAAGTTTTACACATGGAGGCACCCCAAAAATACACTGATGCACCTGTGTGGGGCACCCTAAAAAGGTTGTTCTGGTGGCCCAGACTATAGTGCTCCAGAGTGCAGATGTGTAAACAGCTGCTGAGTGTCCTCTCCTTTACACTGATTCAAGTTTGCATTTCTATCTAGTTCCAAACACATCATCTAGACAACAATGTACTAACATTTATGGAATAAAAACAGGCATGTCTCGAAATTATTGGAACCCTGTATCTTCGCCAAACATCGTATGTAGTGGGTGAACGATGTGTCTGTAACGACCGATTACCGGGCCCACAAAATTTGGAGAGATGCCATTTTCTATGGTACAATCATAAAAAGCAACAACATGGAGCAACATACAAGTTCTGAAATACAATAATAGGAACACAGGAAAAGTACTTACTTTTTTCTGGCATTCTCTTAATGCTCCTTAACTGCTCCGGCTCCTTCAGCTTGAGGTCAGACCACCTCTTTCTAAGCTGCTCCTTTGATCTTTTCACCCCGAAATTCTTCTTCAGACTTTTCACTACTTTCTTCATAATTTTGGCCTTCCTTAGATTAGGTTGTGTATATGGCCCAGGCTTTGCATCATAATCCGACTTTAGCAATATGTCCACCATCTCCGCCATCTTCGCGTAAGACATATTAGATGCCTTGAATCTCCTCCTTGATCATGACGTTTCATGGTCCGGGCTTGTCTCATCATCATTATTTGATGAATTACCAGACACCTGCTGTGACTCAGCCATATCTGTCTGCACGCCGAAAGAGAAGGGGCGGGGAAAAAGGGATTTTTATAACAGCTTACCTGTAAAATCCTTTTCTTGGAGTACATCACGGGACACAGAGCGACTTAGTCATTACTAATGGTTATATAGTTTACCTTCAGGTGTTGGCACTGGCCAATTCCAAACCGGAAGTACCCTCCCCTATATAAGCCCCTCCCACCCGGGAGCACCTCAGTTTTGTAGCCAAGCAATAAGTGTCCCAAAAAGAGGGGTGGGAGCTCTGTGTCCCGTGATGTACTCCAAGAAAAGGATTTTACAGGTAAGCTGTTATAAAAATCCCTTTTTCTTTTTCGTACATCACGGGACACAGAGCGACTTAGTCATTACTAATGGGACGTCCCAAAGCAATGCCAAATGAGGGGGGGGGTACATAAGCTGGGCGCCATCAGGCATGAGGATCTTTTGCGGCCTGCAACACACTGCGCCCAAAGGCGACATCCTCCTGACTTCTAACGTCTACCTGATAGAATCTAGTAAACGTGTGTACCGAAGACCATGTTGCGGCCTTACATACTTGAGCCAGGGAGGCCTGGTGATGCACTGCCCATGAAGTTCCAACCGCTCTTGTGGAGTGCGCCCTAACTTTGAACGGAGGCGGTCTCTTTCTCAAGCCATAGGCTTGTATTATGACCTGTCGAATCCACTTGGCTAAAGTAGATTTTGATGCTGCCTGACCCCTTCTGGGGCCTTCCGGCAGAACAAACAAAGAATCCGTTCTGCGAATCTGAGCAGTGGCTTTTAGATAAGCTTTAACTGCTCTTACCACATCCAAAGAATGTAATAACTTTTCCTCTACTGAGCTAGGTTTGGGGAAAAAAGAAGGAAGAACCACATCTTGGTTCAAATGAAACCTCGATACCACCTTAGGAAGAAAGGCTGGATGAGGACGTAATACTACTCTGTCCTTATGGACAACCAGATATGGCTCCTTACAGGACATAGCTGCTAATTCCGACACTCTTTTAGCCGAACAAATGGCTACTAAGAAAACCAATTTCCTGGTGAGAAGAACCAAGGAAATGTGTTGTAATGGTTCAAACGGTTGTTCCTGTAGAACCGACAGAACCAGGTTTAAGTCCCAAGGACATATGGGAATACTAACCGGAGGGCTAATACGCATCACTCCTTGTATAAAGGCTTTGACTAGTGAATGCGAAGCCAAGGGCCTTTGAAAAAATATTGACAAGGCCGAAATCTGACCCTTGATAGTACTCAAGGCCAGCTTCCTATCTACAGCCCACTGTAGGAAGTCCAGAATCCTCCCTATCATGTACTTACGTGGATGCCATTTCTTGGTCTCACACCACGTAATGTACGCTTTCCAGATCCTATAATAGATCTGCCTGGATACCGGTTTCCTGGCATTGATCATGGTAGATACCACAGAATTAGAGAGCCCTCTCTTTTTCAGAATGTGGGCTTCAATAGCCAGGCCGTCAAACCTAGGGCTGGTAAGGAAGGGTGGTATATCGGTCCTTGCGACAGCAGGTCCGGACGAAGTGGGAGGGTCCAAGGACTCCTCACTGACATTTTTACAATCTCCGCGTACCATGCCCTTCGGGGCCACGCTGGAGCCACCAGAATCACTGGTTTCTTTTCTACCCTGATTCTGCGGAGTAATCGCGGTAACAATTGTGGCGGTGGGAATGCATATATCAGCTTGAACCGATCCCAAGGGAACACTAGGGCATCCGAGCCGCAAGCTAGGGGATCCCTTGTGCGAGACACAAACCTGTCCACCTTTGCGTTGAATCTGGATGCTAGCAGATCTACATCCGGTGTTCCCCACCGCTGGCATATTGCCTGGAAAACCTCGGGGTGAAGAGACCATTCCCCCGGGCATAATTGTTGGCGACTTAGAAAGTCCGCTCTCCAATTTTCCACTCCTGGGATGAAAACCGCAGATATGGCTGGGACATATCTTTCTGCCCACTCCAGGATGCAATTTGCTTCCTTCTGGGCTGCACGACTTTTGGTGCCACCCTGATGATTGATATATGCCACTGCCGTGGCATTGTCTGATTGAATTCTGACAGGGGACCCCTGGAGTTTGGATGTCCATGCTACTAGGGCATACCGGGCTGCTCGTATCTCTAAGAGATTGATGGGCAGGGCCTTTTCTGCTTCTGACCACCTGCCCTGGAGAGACCATTGCTCCAGCACTGCCCCCCAGCCGATGAGGCTGGCATCTGTAGTGACCACCTTCCAAGAAACCGGACTGAAGGGTTTCCCTCTTTCCAGATTCTGGGGCACCAACCACCAATGGAGGCTCTTGCGAACGGAAGGGGACAGGGACATTGGTAAGTCTAAAGCCTGAACTTTTTTGTTCCAGGCTGACAGTATGGCCCTTTGCAAATTCCTTGAATGGAATTGACCGTAGGGTACCGCTTCGAATGAAGCCACCATCTTTCCCAGCAGCCTCATGCAGAGACGTATGGATGGTTTTCTTTTTGTACCCACTAAGTGGGTCAAATTTCTTAAAGACGACACCTTCTCTGGAGGTAAGAAAATCTTTCTCTGATTTGAATCCAGCCTTAGCCCTAAGTATTCCAGACTTTTGACTGGTCTTAGAGCTGACTTGTCCCGGTTGATAATCCAACCGTGATATTCCAGATACTCGATTGTCTTGTGAATAGCTACTTCCAGCTTTTCCACTGAGTGGTCTATTAGTAGCAGGTCGTCTAGATATGCCATTATCGTTACACCCTGTGTTCTTAGATTGGCCAATAATGGGGCCAGAATTTTTGTGAACACTCGTGGTGCTGTGGCCAGACCGAAAGGTAAGGCTCTGAAAATGGCGCCCTTCTACTGCAAAGCGTAGAAATTTCTGATGGGCCGGAAAGATGGGAATATGCAGATAAGCATCCCTTATGTCGATCGAGGCTAGCCATTCCTGCCCTTGTAGGGCGGTGGCCACTGATCGGATCGACTCCATCCGAAAAGTCCTGATATTTAGGAACTTGTTTAGCCCTTTTAGATTTAATATGGGCCTCACGTCCCCATTTGGTTTGGGGACTGTGAAAAGGTTCGAGTAAAACCCGAATCCGCTTTCTTCCAGGGGAACCTTCATGATTACCCCTTGGAGCAATAGTTGTTCTAGTGCCAGAAGGAGGGATCCTCTCTTTTGGGGATCTCTTGGCACATTTGACCTCATAAATTGGGCAGGAGGAGTGCCTTTTAACTCCAGCTTGTATCCCAGACTTACTGCGGAGAGCACCCATCTGTCTCTGATGGTGTCCCGCCAGGTCTCTGTGAACAACTGAAGTCTTCCCCCCACCCGATTGAGCGGGGGCAATACTTCATGCCTTAGGGGGAGGTTTTGTACCTCTCTTGATCCAGGGCTTCTTGTTACCCTGTGATTGTCCCTGATTTCTGCCCCCTGAATTTGACCGCGGAGGCCGTCGGAACTGCTTCACAGCCGATGTGCCCGGGACTGGAGAGGTAGGCCTCTTAAAAGAAGGACTTCTACCCTTGTTCTTAACCGGTAAGAGTGAACTTTTACCGGCAGAAATTTTCTGGATATATTTGTCCAGATCTTCTCCAAATAAGCGTTCTCCATGAAATGGGAAGCTAACCAGCAGTTTTTTACAGGGAGCTTCAGCAGACCAGTTTTTGAGCCACAGAAGCCTACGCATATGTACTATAGACAGCGTAAAGCGGGAGGCCTGTTGGATTGTATCCTTTATGGCGTCCACCGCAAAACACAAGGCTCTAGGCAGGTCAGCTAGGGCATGAGCCTGCTGATCTGGTAAGTCCCTTAAGACTTGTTTCAACTGATCTTTCACTGCTTGGCAGACTCCAATCGCTGCTACCGCAGGTTGTGTCACCATACTTGCTGTAGAGAAAGCAGATTTTAGTAAAGACTCCAATTTTTTATCTATTGGGTCTTTGAACATTGGAACATTATCTACTGGACATGTCAGTGATTTGTTAACAGAAGAGATGGCTGCGTCCACTATAGGGACCCTCCATTTTCTTATGAACTTATCCTCCATGGGATAGATCACCGGAAATCTCTTGGGGGGAGCAAATATTTTATCAGGATGCTCCCAATCCTGGTAAATAAGCCCTTCTAATAAAGGGTGGATTGGGAAGGAACAGACCGCCTGGGGAGCTTTTAGCGACCCCAGCGAGGAAACCGTAGTGGATGGTGGTTCCGCCAGAGGCATTTTAAATGCTGATCGGACCATGTTAGTCAGAGACTGAACCCATAATCTTTCAGCCTGAGAAGCTGAGAAAGGTTCTTCCACTGTTGATTCCTCTATAAGTGAATCAACCTCATCCTGATCCCCTTCAGGTAGGTCGATCTCTGTGTGGGGCTGTTCCTCCACTAACAGGCACTCTGAAGGAGGAGACGGAGATCGGACGCGCTTTTCCTGTGACAGGGAAGCAGCGATCAATGCTGTTAATCTCTCTTCCAATCCTCCCAGAGTTGAGGATAAAACCTCCTCTGTTATATATACAGGAGCAGGTGGACTGGGGACAGCCGCAGCACCAGGCATTCCTGCGGGGTTTCTACGGCTACTGACCTCTGCATTCTCAGGGGAGATTGGTGCAGTGCAAGCATGCCCAATATCCTCAGAGCCCGATGGAGACCCCTTTGGCTTCCTGGAAGATCTATTTCCGGAGCGTCTGGACGACATATCCTTTAAGCACAAAGCTGAGGTATTCCCGTCGTCATACACCAATTTTTGCTGGTAATAGTCTAACACAGGTGCTGCTATATACCAGCTGGTGTCCACTAAAGTGCCTTTCTATGGGGATGCCTGCATCAACCGCCTCTGTGTGCCACTGTTTGTTGCTAGCTCTGTTTGCATGCAGCTGACACTTGTACTGTGTCTTTTAACCATGCTGGGACGCCCGCACATGCGCAGAAGCGCCGCGGCGCGCATCGAGCGTCATCCACCCGCCCCGCCCCTTTTTTCATAGGAGGCGCGTGCACGCGCCCGCGCGCGCGCCCGTGCGCCAATGGCGCCCTTTTCGAAAACCAACAGAGGACTAGGAGCCAGGGCCCTTTTTGCCGGAGGGCCTGTGCGGTGGATGAACGCAGCAACAGGGCAGAGGAAGTGGATTCCCTCAGAGAAACTTACCAGCTGCCTGGATCTTTTGAGTTGAGAAAACCAAAGATCCACATTTACAAGAAAAATGGACTACAGCGGCCTCTAGTGGTTTAACACAGGTACCGCGGTCCCTGTTTTTTTTTTTTTTTTTTCTTGACTACTATTAAAATTTTACATTTTCAGTAGTTATAGGCAAACACAGATATTTAGCGGGAATACCGTTAGGTAACAGACAGAAAGACAAATTAGGCTTGGGGGTCCCCCAATAGAACCAAGTTCCTGAGGGCCCCCACTTACCTGATCCCCGCCGCAGGACTTTGTTTGGTCCACAAAAGTCCAAACTTCACCTATCACGGCAGGCATTGTAATTAAACCTTCAGGGACCGGGTTCCCAAGGATTCCACTCCCCTGGACCTGTATAGCACCCTGCACAGACAGCGTCTTGGTCGTGGGTATGACCAGAGCTCTGGATCCCAGGGTCCAGCCCTCCTAAGAGAAGCATTACAGGCAAAACCTTGCTCTTCTGCTGCAAGGCCCGGGTACCGACCGTTTAGCTATGAAGCTTTTTTGGTGGGATCCGGAACAGCTTACTAAGGCCCAAAAGAACCTGTACGCAAGCCCAGTGAAAACACATGTTACTCTTTGGCCAACACCTTAGACACTGGCAAAAAACTGAGGTGCTCCCGGGTGGGAGGGGCTTATATAGGGGAGGGTACTTCCGGTTTGGAATTGGCCAGTGCCAACACCTGAAGGTAAACTATATAACCATTAGTAATGACTAAGTCGCTCTGTGTCCCGTGATGTACGAAAAAGAAAAGTTGATAATGTGAACGTCATGGGCGGGCGACGTGTGCGGAGTTTCACGCATGCGTAGTGTATATAAAGCAAACACACATGTGACGTTACTACGTTCTGTGTGCAGAGAGAGGAGGAAAAGTGACGGACGTGAGACCGAAGGTATGTGATTTTTATACTTTGTGAAATCGGTGGCCTATACTGCCTAGAGATTGTTTGAGGATATATATGGGGATTAAGATTTTCTTGAGTTTAGACTGTGTGACTGACATTACTTTTTTTGTCTTGTGTTTTGTTTTGCAGACCAAAAATGAATGCTTTTTAGATAAAGAATTTCTAGGGGAATTTATTGACCGGTTAAGGGAGCTGCCCGCTCTGTGGGAGACCAAAAACCCCATTCACAGAAAAAAAGGTGTGAGGAAAGCAGCGCTGGAGAGCCTGCTCCCATTGTTGCAGACCAAGATACCCACAGCAACCACACAACAGGTGGACAGTAAAATTGGGAGCTTGAGAGGCACATTCAGGACTGAGCGCTTTAGGGTCCTGGCTTCTCAGAGGTCAGGAGCAGCAGCAAAAGATGTCTATGTCCCGATTTTGTGGTACTACAGCAGGATGTCCTTTCTGGATGACCACATTGAGCCAAGGCCATCACTGTCCAGTCTTCCCCCCAGACTTCCCTGCAGCCAACCTGAGCCTTCTCTGGAGCAAGAGGAGGCAGCCATCCTGGAAGAACCTGATTTGGACATCTGGAGCCAGGTATAGTATTTTATAAACATTTATTGTGATAAAATGAATGCAGCAAAAAAAAAATTAATATGTCAATCCAAAAAAACATTTGGAGCAAAAAGTGATCTAAATATCAATAGACAGTAGTGGCCCAAAAATTGGGGGAGAAGAATGAAAACTGATGGGGTCATAATGATAGTCTTTTCTATTGATTTATATTCAATTTGCAACAGTCATGAGCTAAAAATTGAGTGTAAATGATGAACAAAAAACTAAAACTATGTCCCTTTTTCATACACAGGATGACATCAGCCAGGATGAGGGTCTAGAAAGTGTCAGGCAGGAGGAGGCAGGGCCCACTGTGAGCCAGGAGGTGGCAGTGCCCACTGTGAGCCAGGAGGAGGCAGGGCCCACTGTGAGCCAGGAGGAGGCAGGGCCCACTGTGAGCCAGGAGGAGGCAGGGCCCACTGTGAGCCAGGAGGTGGCAGGGCCCAGTGGCACACAGGAGGTGGCCGGGCCCAGTGGCACACAGGAGGTGGCCGGGCCAAGTAGCAGGACCAGATCTCAGGTGCCTCCCATCCGCCTTCCAAAAAGAACCAGGAGGGACAGGAGCACAAGTGAGGCAGCAATGGCCCTGATTAGAGAGGCACATGCCACCCTCCAGGAGCCAACATCCACCGAAGAGGCCATTGACGGCCTAGTTGGGGCCAAATTCAATATTATGAGCATGGAACAACGCCTCCTATGCGAGCCCCTGCTGATCACCTTAATGAACAAGGGGGTGATGTGGAGAATTACACCCAATACGGCCATATGTGAGGTCGCCCAGCTTACGCAACCTCAACCTCCTCCTCCTCCTCCACCTCCTTCTCCTCCTCCTGACACAAGTACACCTCCAGTGGCACAGCCTCCAGCCACACGCAAAATGAAGGCTGCATGGAAGGCTGCAGGGAAGGCTGCCAAGAAGACCAGGAAGTGATGGCCTTGCTTCAATGTGGTTTGACAGAAGGCAGCCTGTTGTGTTGTAGTACCTCAGACTTTGGACATATATATCACCTGCTGCTGTTCCTGACCTCTGGGAGTCCAGCATCAGATTGTGCTCACAACTGATGTGCTTGTCAAGCTCCCAATTTTATTGGCCACACAGGGTTGATGTGTGCTCTGGGGTCCCATGGATGCACAAATGGCAGCAGGTTCTCCAGCGCTGCCTTCTATTTATTTTGTTATATACCAGAATAAATGTTTTTTTTTTTACAGTTAATACAGGACTATGTGTTTTTATAAAAATTTAAAATATAGCTTTGGAGTAGGCAGATAGATTTTAACAAATAAAATAAAAGGGACAGATAACACAAAACAATCTCCTTGAAGGTTAAAAAAAACAAGATAAAAACATTAATTTGGTAAACTAGACACAACAAAAATAAAAATTAAAATCATGGAGATCACTATAAATTAAATAATCATTTAAAATGAAGATCTGTATTCCAAATTTAAAATAGATAAATATTAAGGAGATCTTGCTCTATATAATACAGCAAAATATTAATGAGATCAGCATGAAAAATGTTTAAAATAGTTAGTCAGAACTCTGTGTGAATATCAGCAGCAAAACAAGATCATTATTTTTCCATTATTGTACCATTCTAAAGAAGATTTAAATGCGCAACATTTAAACGATGCAATAATTTACAGCATGACGAATGTGCTATCTCATTTATGAAGGCTTGTTTTACCAGAAGAAGCTCTCCCATCTCATACTTGTGTAGCGGACACCTCTCTCCACTCCCCTTTTGGCTTCGGCTCACAATGTCTCTGGTCTAGGGGTATTTGATAGGGGAGGGAGCGGGTGAGCTACGCCTGGCTTCCACCACAGATGTACGTGTGGTATTAGCAATGTCTCTGTTGTTTCTCTACCTTCGGGTCTGTGCTGTGCATCGGGATCCTCCCTCCAAGAGTCACCGTGAACTTCGTCTGCTAGGAATTGAGCCCCACACCATTAAAGTCCAACACTCCTTTATTGTAGAACATAACATGGACTCCCTTGAAGACAGAACAGAAAAGGAGGTGTGGGTGCGAATAGGCCCAGACACAATTCGATCCTCCACTCTCCTCCTGGAGAGTAAGCTATGGTCTCCGCACAAGGGAAATTTTCCTTCCGGACGGTCTCCGACAAGAGACTCACCCGTCACCGGCAGTATGCTGCACCGGGTCTTCAGGTGAGGAGCTCTCCCCGGTCCATTGCGCCCACCTTGGATTCAGGCATCCATCCCCGGAGTACCTTAGGATCCTTCCCTCGCGGAACTCAGTGTTGGGCACTGAGCTCCGGACCTCTGTCTAAGTACCTCACCCCAGGCCAAAGGTGCCTGGGATGAAACCCGATCTCCGATTGTCCTCTAGGCCTAGGCCGCCTAGAGGACCGACACGAACCACCGTCCGCAAGCTGAAGGTGCCTGGGACTACGAACCCCGTGACAAAAATGGCCAGCCCCTTTATACCCTCTCCCAGCAAGCATGGCGGGTTCCCCGCCCCACCATACCGCTGCCGAGAGAGGACAAAAAGGAGGCTCAGCACACAGTGATGTTCGTCCCTCAGCCCACGGTGACTGCGCCACCTGGTGGACCGCCAGGAACACACACCACTGGTGTCACCGCCAGATTCAAAAATACACCCGGGAAAGTACATACCCGCTACACTTGATTCTGAGCATGCGCGATTTTTTAAGACTCGGAAAAGTATACGCACGACTGGTTTTCTCGTCGAGAATCCTGATGAGAAAATAGAGAGCAGGTTCTCTATTTTTCTCGTCGAGATTCCCGGCAGTTTTCTCAACGAGAAACCATACACACGAACGGTTTTCTCTGCAAGAAAGCTCTCTCTGCAGTTTTCTTGTCGTTTTTTGACAAGAAACTCGGTCGTGTGTACGAGGCTTGAGAGACAAAATGCGGAAACAAATCCAGACAATCACATTGTCTGATTTGGAAAGATTTTTGTTTGCAAATTATGGTGGTCACCTACAAACGAGCAAAATTTCTGGCTCTCACAGACCTGTATCTTCTTCTTTAAGAGGCTCCTCTGTCCTCCACTCATTACCTGTATTAATGGCATCTTTTTGAACTTGTCATCAGTATAAAAGACACCTGTCCACAACCTCAAACAGTCACACTCCAAACTCCACTATGGTGAAGACCAAAGAGCTGTCGAAGGACACCAGAGACAAAATTGTAGACCTGCACCAGGCTGGGAAGACTGAATCTGCAAAAGGCAAGCAGCTTGGTGTGAAGAAATCAACTGTGGGAGCAATAATTAGAAAATGGAAGACATACAAGACCACTGATAATCTCCCCCGATCTGGGGCTCCATGCAAGATCTCACCCCGTGGGGTCAAAATGATCACAAGAACGGTGAGCAAAAATCCCAGAACCACACGGGGGGACCTAGTGAATGACCTGCAGAGAGCTGGGACCAACGTAACAAAGGCTACCATCAGTAACACACTACGCCGCCAGGGACTCAGATCCTGCAGTGCCAGACGTGTCCCCCTGCTTATGCCAGTACATGACCGGGCCCGTCTGAGGTTTGCTAGAGAGCGTTTGGATGATCCAGAAGAGGATTGAGAGAATGTCATATGGTCAAATGAAACCAAAGTAGAACTGTTTGGTAGAAACACAACTCGTCGTGTTTGGAGGAGAGAGAATGCTGAGTTGCAACCAAAGAACACCATACCTACTGTGAAGCATGGGGGTGGCAACATCACGCTTTGGGGCTCTTTCTCTGCAAAGGGAACAGGACGACTGATCCGTGTACATGAAAAAATGAATGGGGCCATGTATCGTGAGATTTTGAGTGCAAACCTCCTCCCATCAGCAAGGGCATCGAAGATGAAACATGGCTGGGTCTTTCAGCATGACAATGATCCCAAACACACCGCCCGGGCAACAAAGGAGTGGCTTCGTTAGAAGCATTTCAAGGTCCTGGAGTGGCCTAGCCAGTCTCCAGATCTCAACCCCATAGAAAACCTTTGGAGGGAGTTAAAAGTCTGTGTTGCCCAGCGACAGCCCCAAAACATCACTGCTCTAGAGGAGATCTGCATGGAGGAATGGGCCAACATACCAGCAACAGTGTGTGACAACCTTGTAAAGACTTATAGAAAACGTTTGACCTCTGTCATTGCCAACAAAGGATATATAACAAAGTATTGAGATGAACTTTTGATATTGACCAAATACATATTTTCCACCATAATTTCCAAATCAGACAATGTTATTGTCTGGATTTGCCCCACTGTATATATATATATGGTCAATGAAGAGATGTAACGTATTGCCTGTACCTCCCTTGAAAATATATATAAATAAAGAATATAAAAAAAAATAACCCCTGCTTCTTGTGTGGAATCCTTACAACTAGTGCTCCCAATGCCTACTTTTTAATCAATATAGTGTCCCAAACAAATTAAATACGAATATATCAGAAGTTCTTTTAAATCACAATGTGCAATATTCCAAGAACAATGTTAATTAAGAAATCAACCAGGTGTAGATGCCAAAGCCTGTGCAATGTTCTCAACTTTTAACGGCAAAGTGCAAATGCAAATAATGAACTTATAAACCAACAGTAATAGGTGCATACACTATCCTCCAGCCTATTACACTGTATCCATAAAGTGCAATGTGCAAAAAAATTAGATATAATGACAAATATAAATCATTGGTGTGAGATAGCAAGTATAAATGAATGTCCTTAGTGAGTGATCTCTCCTTTCGCTGCTGTTCCTATTTTTTGGTTCAGTGTTTCTACTTCCACCCTTAAAGGGCTCGCCACCACCATCTAGTAAAAATGGCCACTCACCAGATGGATATATGTGTGCGCCTTTGGTTCATTACAGGATAACCACTCTGTTGCAATAGATCCGCCACCAGCTTTTCCCAACAGTATGATGGAATGTTTGGCTCTAATATTTCTCATGAAAAATTATTAGCCATCATGGTATAGTATGTTACCACTATTTATTAAAAAAAGGTTAAAAACAACAGATTTCAAAACTCACATTTTACAGTGCCATTACGCTGGCACCAAGCTGATCCAGCCGTGTATGCAGGGAGGGTACTGTCGGCTATTGCGCCGCTGTGTGTTCTTTGTCGGCGTACGCCTCACCCCTGGTTCTCGTGAGGCAGGAAATTATGAAAAAAAAACCCAGCAGCCTCTACGCGTTTGCATCGTCAGGAAGCTCCTCTCAAATCAAGCTTTGTGAAAACCGTTGCTCCCTTGAGGCGGTCAAATAACTCCATAATCAACGGAATTGGATAGGCATTCTTAATCGTGAAACAATTGAGACCCCTATCTCCGATCACCACTCTTCTTCTTCACAAAAAAGAAACCAGCCCCAGCAGGAGACGAGGATTTGTGGATGAAACCTTGAGAAAGTGCGTCTGCAACATACTCCTCCATGGCCTTATCCTCCAAGACCGACAAAGGGTAAACCCAGCCACCAGGGGGTATGGCACCAGGTTGAAGGTCAATTGCGCAATCATATGACCTGTGTGGAGGCAAAGTACCATATTGACCTTTGTCAAAGACATCGCTAAAATCGCGGTACTCCTCCGGCAGGGAGGAGAGTGAAGAGGTGCACAGGACCTTGGCTACCTTCTGGAAGCATCTCTCACTGCACTGTGGCGACCAGGACAGAACCTCAGCACGGAGCCAATCAAAAGAAGGGATGTGCTTCTTTAACCAGGGATAACCAATAACCAGCAGAAACTTAGGTGAGGAAATAACTTGAAATTGGATTATCTCATGGTGAAGAGCCCCTACGGCCATGGACAACGGAACAGTCTCATGAGTCACATGGGCAGGCTGTAGAGGTCTCCCGTCAAGAGCCTCAATGGCAAGTGGAGTGTCACGCAGCGGAATCGAGTGCTTCGATACAAAGGCAGCATCAATGAACAGGCCTTCAGCCCCGGAGTCGATTAAAGCCTGTATCTCGACGGACGACTCAGCCCAAGACAGGGTAACCAAAACCAGGGGCTTATCCTTCTTGGAAATTGGAGACGAAACAACGCCACCTAAGGTCTGTCCGTGACAGGACCTCAAGGTTTGGGCATTCCCTGGACGGGTAGGACAAGACTTCAAAAAGTGACCAGCCTGGCCACAATAAAGGCACAATCTCTCCCTCCTCCTAAGGGCTCTCTCGTCCGCAGAGAGACGCGTGAAGCCCAAGTGCATGGGTTTATCTTCACAGACCGACTCGGTACCAGGAGGCATGGGAGGTAAGGAAGGCAAGGGTGGGACTGCAAAGCTCGGAGACAAACGTACAGGAGGCTTCCGCAAGCGCTCCTTAAAAGAGTCTGTCACGTACCTGATGGTGAGCCTGGAATGAAGGGAGTGGCCTCTCTTGCACCTCTTACTCCGGAACCCCTGATGGTGGGAACAGGGAGCTCGGGAGTGCAGAGTCGCACAAGTGCCTGTCAGGAACACTGGTGCAGGGATGGAGCTGGACTTCAGGAGACTCCGTGCGGGTGTCAGCGACAGCAGGAAAGCTGTAACAGCAGGCAGGCTGGGCACACAGGAACTGGAGGAGTGAGACAGCAGGCAGCGGGGGAGGTGTCCTATACTACAGGGCACAGACAAGTCCAAACAGGCCGGGTCATACACTGGCTGGCAGATCAGGTTCAATTTCAAAGGCAGAAGCAGAGTCGTGGTTCAAGCCGGGTCAACAACGGGCAGGCAGCAGGTGGTTCAAGGAGCAGGCAGAAGCAAGGTCAACAAGCCGGGAGTCAGAGGGCAGGCGGAAGGCAGGAAGCGTCAGGAACAAGCCGGGTCACAGGAACAGATTGGTTAGAGTATTTATCAGGTTGCAGATGGGTCTCGGGGACGCTGTAGACCAGACAGCAAGGAGCCCAGGCATCAGCCCCTTTAAATAGCCCCTGATTGGCGCCAAGAAGTGTCACTGCACGCTCCCGCGCATGCGTGAACGCCGAAGCGTCGCTATTGCGCAGTGCCATTACCGCGCGCGTGCCGAAGCGTTGCCATCTTGCAAGCTGGATTGCCCTTCATGACATTGCATCCCTCCAATGGGCAGCCTCCGGATGCCCAACTGGGCCACCTTATCTGGATGAGAGTCTTTGAAGGACTGAACCAATCTTTTGGCATGGATGTTGCACTCGGGTTCCCATGAGTTCTCCTCAGGGCCATATCCCTTCCATTTTACAAGAAACTGAACTTGGTTGCGCCTTTTTCTACAATCCAAGATGGATTCCACCTCAAACTCTTCTAGGGCAACATGAAAGACCGGGTGGATCTGGAACGACTCTGGCAGCTCCAGTTCATAGGCCACACTGTTAATCCGTCTTCTGACGGGGAAAGGACCCACAAACTTGGGGCCCAATTTCTTTGAGGGACAGGCAAGTCTTAGGTTCAATGTAGATAACCACACCTGATCTCCGGGTTCCAGGTTGAGTTCTCCTCTTCTCTTTTTGTGGAACACTTCTTTATTATATTCTTGTGTCTTAGTCATCGTGTCTCGTAATAATTCATTGTTTGTTCTGAAAAAATCCAATGTCTCCTGGACAGCAGGTACAGCAGACTCCGGGATACAGTTGGACAAGAATGAGGGATGAAAGCCATAGTTTGCATAGAACGGGGATTGCTTCGTGGCAGAGTGGACCGAATTATTGTATGCAAATTCGGCCAGAGGCAGCAGAGGTACCCAGTCTTCCTGTGAGAACAAAGAAAAGCAGCGTAGGTATTGCTCAAGTGTTTGATTCGTCCGTTCAGTCTGGCCATTTGATTGTGGATGGTAGGCAGACGAGAAGGACAGGTTAATCCCGAGGGCTTTGCAAAGGGCCTTCCAGAATCTGGAAGTGAATTGCACCCCTCGATCTGACACGATATTCGCAGGGATGCCATGGTGCCTTACGATTTCCTTGACAAAAATTTTAGCTGTCTCAGGAGCGGAAGGCGTACCCCTCATGGGCAAGAAGTGTGCCATTTTTGAAAGTCTATCCACAACCACGAAGATAGTGGTGAAAAGCCCAGAGGGGGGAAGCTCTACGATGATGTCCATGGAAATCATTCTCCATGGCCTCTCGGGTACGGGCAATGGTTTCAACAGACCCCAGGCTCTGGACTTACTTCCCTTGTTCCTGATACATGTGATGCACGACTCCACGTAGCTTCTGCAGTCCTTTGACACCAGAACATGCGTTGTAAGAGTTCGGAGGTCTTGAGTACCCCGAAGTGACCAGCTAGTTTGTTATCGTGGCAGGAACTAAGGACCGCGACTCGCAAGTCCTCTGGTACGAAGATTTTGTCCTTGTACCATAGAAGTCCATCCTTGAGCTGCAACTCTATCCCAGGTGAGGGAGAGATCCCCTTGGATGCTTGCTTGATTCAAGATAGCAGGTCCTCTTGAAGCAAGAGAAAGTTTCCTGATGACAAGATGGTGTCCGGAGGGGCAGGTGTTTCAGAATCACAGAACATTCGTGAGAGAGCATCGGGTTTGGTGTTCTTCGATCCTGGTCTATACGTTATGTGGAAAGAGAATCGCGTGAAGAAAAGTGCCCACCTGGCCTGCCGGGGTTTCAATCTTTTGGCCACCTTCAGATACTCCAGGTTCTTGTGGTCCGTATAGACCAGGATCGGATGTGCTGCTCCTTCCAGGAGGTACCGCCATTCCTCCAGGGCGGCTTTGATTGCCAGTAGTTCCTGGTCTCCCACATCATAGTTTTTCTTCGAATCCGACAGCTTACGGGAAAAGAAGGCAACTGGATGTAAGAGAGCCTTGGGCCCCTGTCTTTGAGAGAGAACCGCCCCGACTGCTGTTTCTGAGGTGTCCACCTCCAGGATGTATGGTAGAGCCGCATCAGGGTGCCTCAGAATGGATGCAGAAGTAAATAATTTTTTAAGGGTCTCAAAGGCCGTTTGGGCTTCTGAAGACCACTGGAACCGGACAGTCTGTTTGGTTAGGTTGGTTATTGGGGCGATGATGGGAGAGAACCCCCTGATGAACTTCCTATAAAAAAGTTTGCGAACCCGACGAAGCGCTGTATGCCTTTCTTATCCACGGGCACCAGCCAGTCGAGAATTGCAGCCACTTTCTGGGAGTCCATTTTGATACCCTCCACCGAGATGATAAGTCCAAGGAATTGAATGCTTTGGCGTTCGAATTCGCATTTTTCGGGTTTTGCGTATAACCCGTGCGTTCGAAGCCGAGCGAGCACATTCTGGACGTGTACCCGATGTTTCTCCAAAGAGGGGGAAAAGATGAGGATGTCGTCCAGATAGATGACAACAAAAAGGTCAAGGTAGTCTCTAAAAATGTCGTTCACAAAATGCTGGAACGTAGCCGGGGCATTGCAAAGTCCAAAGGGCATTACTAAGTATTCAAAGTGCCCGAAGCGAGTGCGAAAGGCAGTTTTCCACTCATCACCGCTTCGGATCCGCACCAGGTTGTAGGCCCCACGGAGGTCCAGTTTTGTGAAAATGACTGCGGATCCCAGTCTTTGGAACAATTCCGGTACCAAAGAAAGGGGGTACCGGTTCTTTATAGTCACTTTGTTGAGCTCCCGATAGTCCACACAGGGGGGGGGGAGAATGGTCCTTTCTCAACGAAGAAGATCCCTGCCCCTGCCAGTGAAGTAGAAGGACGGATGAACCCTTTCTTAAGATTATCATCAACATAAGTCTTGAGGGTCTCAAGTTCAAGTTCTGTCAGGGGGAAAATCCTGCCAAAGGGGATTTCGGCCCGGGGGAGGAGCTCAATCGGGCAGTCATAAGGCCTGTGTGGGGGAAGAGTCTCAGCTCTCTTTTTGCTGAAGACGTCCAGGAAGTTGTGGTACGCTTCAGGAACTGATTGGCGGGCCTCGGCATCAGAGTCCATGCAAAGCAAAGGAGAAGAAGGAGTACTCAAAACTTCCTGCAGACAATGTTGATGGCAGTAGGGGGGAACAGAAACTGACTTCTCCTGATGTCCAATTAATTTGCGGGTTATGGGCCTGTAACCAGGGCATGCCCAGAATGATGGGAAACAGAGGAGACTCGATGACATCCAGGCACAGTAGCTCCTGATGGGTGCTGGCAATGGTCATGGCAAGAGGTAGGGTCTCCTGTGTGACTGGCCCGGATTTTAGGATCGACCCATCGGCAAGGTGTACTGAAAGCCCTTTAGTTCTAGGGCACAGAGGAATGTGGTGTTTGGTGGCAAAAGCTAAGAAAACAACTGCAGGCCCCGGAGTCAATGATAGCGCTGACTTGAATATTCCCTCCTGGGAGCTGCAAAAGAATGGGAATTGCCAGGTGAGCTGAATTACTGGGTATAACGGGTGAATGCACAGACGACATGGAGAGGCACTAAAGGAGTTTCACAGGGCAGGTCCGTACATAGTGTCCGGGTTCTCCGCAGTACAGGCATAGGTTAAGGGTTCGCCTGCGTTGACGTTCCTCAGGTGTGAGTGAGGGACGGAGAAGTCCCAGCTGCATAGGTTCTGGACTGTCAGTGGAGGCTGTGACTGGAAACAAAGGAGCTGGGTTGGCAGAGTTGGGTACCCGGGGCAACATCCAAACTGGGCGAGACGGCCCGGTGGCTCGTTCAGTCCTACGTTCCCTTAGACGTCTGTCAATCTGGATGGTTAGATTGATCAGAGCGTCCAAGGTTCCGGGCACACCTACACGTGCCAGTTCATCTTTGAGCGGTTCTGAGAGTCCCAATCGGAATTGGTAACAAAGGGCAGCATCGTTCCAATTAGTGTCTGAGCTCCATCTCCTGAATTCAGAAACGTAATCCTCCGCCAGTCTGCGGCCTTGCTGAAGGGCATGCAGGGCTGCTTCGGCAGTGGCAGCTTGGTGAGGATCCTCGTAAAGTTGAGACATGGCCTGGAAGAAGGTGTCCAGGGTATTAAGTGAAACGTCCTTATGCTCCAAGAGGCGGTGGGCCCAGGCTTGAGGCTCACCAGACAGGAGGGATATAACGAACCCTACCTTGGTGGATTCTAATGAGAAGGTCCGTGGTTGTAAGGCAAAGAAGAGCTTGCATGGAGCTGGACTTCAGGAGACTCCGTGCGGGTGTCAGCGACAGCAGGAAAGCTGGAACAGCAGGCAGGCTGGGCACACAGGAACTGGAGGAGTGAGACAGCAGGCAGCGGGGGAGGTGTCCTATAGTACAGGGCACAGACAAGTCCAAACAGGCCGGGTCATACACTGGCTGGCAGATCAGGTTCAATTCCAAAGGCAGAAGCAGAGTCGTGGTTCAGGCCGGGTCAACAACGGGCAGGCAGCAGGTGGTTCAAAGAGCAGGCAGAAGCAAGGTCAACAAGCCGGGAGTCAGAGGGCAGGCGGAAGGCAGGAAGCGTCAGGAACAAGCCGGGTCACAGGAACAGATCGGTTAGAGTATTTATCAGGTTGCAGATGGGTCTCGAGGACGCTGTAGACCAGACAGCAAGGAGCCCAGGCATCAGCCCCTTTAAATAGCCCCTGATTGGCGCCAAGAAGTGTCACTGCGTGCTCCCGCGCACACCCGCGCACCGTTGCCGCGCATGCACGCACGCGCGAAGGCCGAAGCACCGCTATTGCGCAGGCATGCGCACCCGCGAGCGCCGAATTGCCATGCGCGCGCGCCGAAGCGTCACCATCTTGCAAGCTGGATTGCCCTTCATGACAGAGTCTTTCTCTGAGTCTGGAGTCAATGAGGATGGCAAATGTGATCAAGCTCTCCAGCTCAGTGGGTATATCTTGTGCTGCCATCTTATCCTTGAGGTTATCCGAGAGACCATGAGAAAAGGCAGCCACAAGGGCCTCATTGTTCCAAGCAACCTCTGCTGCCAGAGTACAGAAATCAATGGCGTAAGCGGCAACCGTTCTAGTACTCTGATGGACATGAGGCTCTTGGCAGCAGAAGCGGAGCATGCAGGAACATCAAATACCCTTTTGAAGGAAGCCACAAATTATGGGTAACTCAGGACCACGGGTTTTTGCGTCTCCCATAAAGATTTTGCCAAGGCTCTCTCAGAAAGCAAAGATATCACAAAACCTACTTTGCTTCTGTCCGTGGGAAACGTGGCAGCATCTCAAAGTATATCTCAACCTGGTTGAGAAACCCTGTGCACTGAACTGGATCGCCCCCAAATCACTGGGGAAGCGGAGCAAAACCAGACATACCTCTTATAGAGGTAACACTCGAGGCGGGTGCCTGCACAGAGACTGGAGCAGCAGCAGGAACGGCCTGCAACACAGGTTCTACCGGAGAGGCCACAGTGGGAAATTCCAGACGAGCCGTGCGACTCAGGAGCAACTGTAACGCCATGGCAAACTGATCCATGCGGTGATCCAGGTCATCCAATCTGGAAACAATATTACCAACAAGTGGATTGGCTGCATCTTTTGAATTCATGGCTTTCGCTTACTGTCAGGAACCATGAATCAGACTGAGACAGAAGTACAGTTAAATCACACTTTTTTAATAATAATAATAATAATAAGGTAAACAGAGTAAGCGTAGTCAAAACAGCCAGAGTTCAGTTACCGGATCGGGTAGTTGGCCAAGCCAATGTCAGAGAGCCAGAGATAAACGTAGTAGTACAGCAAGCAGGATCAGGAGCCAGAAGTAATGTCAGCTTAGCAAGTCCACAACAGGAACGCAGGAGAAAGTCTCTGTGATGTTGACAAAGGTGAAGGCAGAGAGCAAATGAACTGGAAGGCTTTAAGTAGGCAGAAATGAAAAGCAGGATCAACAACAGGTGAGTCACTGTGGAGACATAGGAGCTGGTAATTAGCTGACAGCTGAGCTGCCAGCTCAGAGAAGGAAGGGCTGAGCCCAGCCCTGACAGCTTCTGAGGATTTCCAAACAACACCTTCTCCATCAAACAAATTAAACTATGACAAACCACGTTTAGAACTAGATATTTTATTGACAGAATCAGCAGAAAATATATTCTTTGCAAATCCAAAAATTCCTTTTATATGAAGGCAAACAAGCCAGACACATTTTTAGCCTTAGCACTCTGAAAACTTGATCGTACTCCGAAACCTATTCAAACTAGCAAAAGATGACTATACCAGCAACCCACTGAAAATTTTGAACGAATTTTGTAGAAAACTTACCACACTATACAAAAGTACAAATACATTTGATCAATCTCATTTGACCACGCTGTTATCCTCTATTAATCTTCCTTCTCTCTCCCTATCACATCAGGAAAATATAGATAAACCTATCACACTAACAGAAATTCAGGCCGCAATTAAAACATTAAAACCCTGTAAAACGCCCTGGTGTAGATGGCTTTTCATCTGCCTATTATAAACGGATTTCCACAATTTTATCACCACTTATGGTTGAGGCATTCAACTCTCTGCTTAATGGACAATCCTTTCGTACTGAATCTCTCACAGCTTCCATCTTCATGATACTTAAACCAAATACTGATGATACCTCATGGTCAAATTACAGACCGATTTTCATTCTTAACCTAGATATAAAGATATTGACCAAAATTATTGCAACCTGACCTAATCCCATAATAGGCACTTTGATCCACAAGGACCAAACTGGCTTTATCCCTTTCAGACAAACTGGTGACAATATTCGCTGAGCTACACTTCTGGCACATACAGCCTGCTCTCATCATATCCCTACCTGTTTCCTCTTGTTAGATATCCGAAAAGCTTTTGACTCGCTATCTTGGCCTTATCTTCATACAATTCTCTAAAGTTGGGGATTCGGAGCAAATTTATTGCGTTGGATTGATACCTTATATAAAAACCCAAAAGCTTATTTCTTTCTCGTACATTACGGGACACAGAGCGACATAGTCATTACTAATGGGTTATATAGTTACCGTCAGGTGCTGGCACTGGCAACTTCCAAAACCGGAAGTACCCTCCCCTATATAAGCCCCTCCCATCCGGGAGCACCTCAGTTTTTTGCCAGTGTCTAAGGTGTTGGCCAAGAAGAAACATGTGTTTTTCACTGAGCTTGCGTACAGGTTCTTTTGGGCCTCAGTAAGCTATTCCGGATCCGACCAAAAAAGCTTCATAGCTAAACGGTCGGTACCCGGGCCTTGCAGAGAAGAGCAAGGTTCTGCCTGTAATGCTTCTCTTAGGAGAGCTGGACCCTGGGATCCAGAGCTCTGGTCATACCCACGACCAAGATGTTTTCTGTGCAGGGTGCTATACAGGTCCAGGGGAGTGGAATCCTTGGGAACCCGGTCCCTGAAGGTTTGATTACAATGCCTGCCGTGATAGGTGAAGTTTGGGCTTTTGTGGACCAAACAAAGTCCTGCGGCGGGGAACAGGTAAGTGGGGGCCCCCAGGAACTTGGTTCTATTGGGGGACCCCCAAGCCTAATTTGTCTTTCTGTCTGTTACCTAACGGTATTCCCGCTAATATCTGTGCATGCCTGTAACTACTAAAAAAATGTAATAATTTTTAATGGTGGTCAAGAAAAAAAAAAAAAAAAAAGAATGTTTTTTTATATATGTTTAGTATATTAAACTGCGGTACCTGTGTTTGTCCACTAGAGGCCGCTGTGGAATGTTTTTCTTGTCATATGGACTAGTTTCTTCTCAGAGAGCAAAGTCCAGGCAGCTGGTGAGTTCTCCTACAGGAAACTGTTTCCTCTGCCATGTTGCAGTGTTCGTCTATCCCCCGGCCTGCGGCAAAGGGGGCCCTGGCTCCTGTCCCTGGTTTCCATGTTTGAAAATTAGCGCCGAGGCGCACGTGGCCGCGCGCGTGCGCGTGCACGCGCCTCTATATATAGAGGTGGCCGGAAAAAGGGGCGGGGCCTGGGGGATGACGCTCTGTGCGCGCCGCAGCGCTTCTGCGCATGTGCGGGCGTCCCAGCAGGTTTTTAAAAAAGCCACATTATTGCAGTAAGCTGGCTATGAAGTACAGAGACAGAGCTGGCAACATTTAAAGGCATACAGCAAGCGGTTGATACAGGCATCCCCTAGAAAGGCACATTAGTAGACACCAACTGTGATATAGCAGCAATTGTGCTAGACTATTCTCAGTAAAAGTGGTGTATTACGGCTGGAATACCTCAGCTTTAGGCTTAGGAATATGCCGTCCAGAAGCTCCGGAACTGAATCTTCCAGGAAGCGAAGGGGGTCTCATCGGGCTCTGAGGATCTTGGGCATACTCCTGCTGCACCAGTCTCCCCTGAAGTTCAGAGGTAAGTGACCGTAGAGACCCCGCAGGGGTACTTGGTACTGTGGCTGTCCTCAGTCACCTGCTCCTGTGTATGTAACAGAGGAGGTTTTTTCCTCAGCTCTGGGAGGATTAGAGAGAGATTGTCAACATTTATCGCTGCCTCCCTGTCAGGGAAAGCACGTCCGATCTCCGTCTCCTCCTTCAGAGTGCCTGTTAGCAGAGCAACAGTCCCATACAGGGATCGACCTGCCTGAAGGGGATCAGGATGAGGTTGATTCTGTTATAGAGGAATCAACAGTGGGGGAACCTTTTCTCAGCATCTTAAGCTGAAAGATTATGGGTTCAGTCTCTGACTAACATGGTCCGATCAGCATTTAAAAATGCACCTTGCGGAACCATCAACCACTACTGTATCCTCGTTGGGGTCGCTAGAAGCCCCCAGACTGTTTGTTCTTTTCCACTTCACCCTTTACTGAAAGGGCTCATTTACCAGGATTGGGAACGTCCTGAGAAAATATTTATTCCCCCAAGAGATTTCCGGTGGTCTATCCCATGGAGGATAAGTTCATCAAAAAAAAAATAAAAAAAAAATGGAAGGTCCCTACAGTGGACGCAGCCATCTCTTGTATGTATAAATCACTGACATGTCCAGTGGATAATGTCCAAATGTTCAAGAACCCAATAGATAAAAGATTGGAGTCCTTATGAAAATCTGCTTGGTGATACAACCAGCAGTAGCAGCTATTGGGGTCTGCTAAGCAGTGAAGGATCAGTTGAAACAGGTCTTGAGGGACTTGACAGATCAGCAGGCTTTGCCCTAGCTGATCTACCTAGAGCCTTAGGCTTTGCGGTTGACGCCATAGAGGATTCAGTCCATCAGGCCTCCCGCCTTACGCTGTCTATAGTACATATGCGTAGGCTCCTATGGCTCAAAAACTGGTCTGCTGAAGCTCCCTGTAAAGAATGGCTGGTTAGCGTCCCATTTCATGGTGAACGCTTATTCAGGGAAAACCTGGACAAATATATCCAGAAAATTTCCAGCGGTAAAAATACGCTCTTGCCGGTTAAAAGCAGAGTTAGAGGTCCCTCTTTAAGAGGCCTGCTTCTCCAGTCCCTGGGGCATCGGCTGTGTAACAGTTCCGACGGCCTCCTCGGTCAAATCCCGGGGGTAAAAAACAGGGACAGTAGCAGGGTAATGAGAAACCCTGGGTCAGGGGAGGTACAAAACCTCCCCCAAAGTTAAATTCATTGAAGCCCCCACTCAGTCGGGTGGGGGGAGGACTCCAGTTGTTCGCAAGAGACCTGGCGGGACACGATCAAGACAGATAGGTGCTCTCCGCAGTAGGTTTGGGATACAGTTTGGAGTTAAAAGACTCTCCTCCTTCCCATTTTTGAGGTCAAACGTGCCAAGGGATCCCCGGAAGAGAGAGTCCCTCCTGTTGGCACTAGAACAACTATTGCTCCAAGGAGTAATTATGGAGGTTCCCCTGGAAGAATGAGGGTTCGGGTTTTACTCAAACCTCTTTACAGTCCCGAAGCAAACGCGGACGGGAGGCCCATATTAATTCTAAAAGGGCTATACAAATTCCTGTATATCAGGACTTTCCGATGGAGTCGATCCGATCGGTGGCCACTGCCCTACAAGGGGAGGATTGGTTAGCCACGATCGACATCAAAGATGCTTATTTGCACATTCCCATCTTTCCAGTCCACCAAAAATTTCTACGCTTTGCAGTAGAAGGGCGCCATTTTCAGTTCAGAGCCTTACCCTTCGGTTTGGCCACAGCACCACGAGTGTTTACAAAAATTCTGGCCCTTTATTGGCCAATCTAAGAACACAAGGTGTAATGATAATGGCATATCTGGATGACTTGTTGCTGATAGACCACTCAGTGAAAAAACTAGACGTGGTCGTTCACAAGACGATCAGGTATCTGGAATCTCACGGTTGGATTATCAACCGAGACAAGTCAGCCCTAAAAACCAGTCAAAAGTCTGGAATACTTGGGGCTAAGGTTGGATTCAGGCCAGAGAAAAATATTCCTGCCTCGAGGAAAGGTGTTGTCTTTGAAAGATTTGATCCACTTAGTGGGTACAAAAAAGACAGCCGTCCATACGCCTGTATATGAGGCTGCTGGGAAAAATGGTGGCATCATTCGAAGCAGTACCCTACGGTCAATTCCATTCAAGGAATTTGCAAGGGGCCATACTGTCAGCCTGGAACAAAAAAGTTCAGGCCCTAGACTTACAATGTCCTTGTCCCCTTCCGTTCGCAAGAGCCTCCGTTGGTGGTTGGTTCCCCAGAATCTGGAAAAAAGGAAATCCTTCAGTCCGATTTCTTGGAAGGTGGTCACTACAGATGCCAGCCTTATAGGCTGGGGAGCAGTACTGGAGCAATAGTCTCTCCAGGGCAGATGGTCGGATGCAGAAAAGGCCCTGCCCATCAATCTCTTAGAGATACGAGCAGCCCGGTATGCCCTAGTAGCATGGACATCCAAACTCCAAGGGTCCCCTGTCAGAATTCAATCAGACAATGCCACAGCAGTGGCATATATCAATCGGGGGGGCACCAGGAGTCGTGCAGCCCAAAGGGAAGTAAATTACATCCTGAGATGGGCAGAAAAATATGTCCCAGCCATATCTGCGGTATTCATTCCAGGAGTGGAGAATTGGAAGGCGGACTTTCTAAGTCGCCAGCAATTAGGCCCAGAGGAAGGGTCCCTTCACCCCGAGGTTTTCTGGACAATATGTCAGCGGTGGGGAACATCGGATGTAGATCTTCTAGCATCCAGATTCAACGCAAAGGGGGATAGGTTTGTCTCTCGGACAAGGGATCCCCTAGCTTGCGGCTCGGATGCCCTAGTGTTCCCTGGGGATCAGTTCAAGCTGATATATGCATTCACACCGCCACAATGGTTACCTCGATTACTCCGCAGAATCAGGGTAGAAAAGAAACCAGTGATTCCGGTGGCTCCAGCGTGGCCCCGAAGAGCGTGGTACGCGGAGATTGTAAAATTTCAGTGGGGAGTCCTTGGACTCTCCCACGTCGTCCGGCTTTCGCAAGGACCGATATACCACCCTTCCTTACCAGCCCTAGGTTTGACGGCCTGGCTATTGAAGCCCACATTCTAAAAAAGAGAGGGCTCTCTAATGCTGTGGTATCTACCATGATCAATGCCAGGAAGCCGGTATCCAGGCAGATCTACTATAGAATCTGGAAGGCGTACATCGCGTGGTGTGAGGCCAAGAAATGGCATCCACATAAGTACGTAATAGGTAGGATTCTGGACTTCCTACAGTGGGCTGTAGATAGGAAGCTTGCCTTGAGTACTATCAAGGGTCAGATTTCGGCCTTGTCAATATTTTTTCAAAGGCCCTTGGCTTCGCATTCACTAGTCAAAGCCTTTATACAAGGAGTGATGCGTATTAGTCCTCCGGTTAATATTCCCATATGTCCATGGGATCTAAACTTGGTTCTGTCGGTTCTACAGAAACAACCATTTGAACCATTACAGCATATTTCCTTGGTGCTTCTTACCAGGAAATTGATTTTTCTAGTAGCCATTTGTTCGGCTAAAAAGAGTATCGGAATTAGCAGCTATGTCCTGTAAGGAGCCATATCTGGTTATCCATAAGGACAGAGTAGTGTTACGTCCTCATCCAGCCTTTCTTCCTAAGGTGGTATCGAGGTTTCATTTGAACCAAGATGTGGTTCTTCCTTCTTTTTTCCCCAAACCTACTTCGGTAGAGGAAAAGTTATTGCATTCTTTGGATGTAGTAAGAGCAGTTAAAGCTTATCTAAAAGCCACTGCTCAGATTCGCAGAACGGATACTTTGTTTATTCTGCCGGAAGGCCCCAGAAAGGGTCAGGCAGCGTCAAAATCTACTTTAGCCAAGTGGATTCGACAGGTCATAATACAAGCCTATAGCTTGAGAAGTAGACCGCCTCCGTTCAAAGTTAGGGCGCACTCCACGAGAGCAGTTGGAACTTCATGGGCAGTGCATCACCAGGCCTCCCTGGCTCAAATCTGTAAGGCCGCAACATGGTCTTCGGTACACACGTTTACTAGGTCCTACCAGGTGGACGTTAGAAGTCAGGAGGATGTCGCCTTTGGGCGCAGTGTGTTGCAGGCCGCAAAAGATCCTCATGTCTGATAGCGCTCAGCTTATATATGGTGTATCCCCCCCCTCATTTGGCATTGCTTTAGGACATCCCATTAGTAATGACTATGTCGCTCTGTGTCCCGTGATGTACGAGAAAGAAAATAGGATTTTTATAACAGCTTACCTGTAAAATCCTTTTCTTGGAGTACATCACGGGACACAGAGCTCCCACCCCTCTTTGGGGACACTTATTGCTTTGCTACAAAACTGAGGTGCTCCCGGATGGGAGGGGCTTATATAGGGGAGGGTACTTCCGGTTTTGGAAGTTGCCAGTGCCAGCACCTGACGGTAACTATATAACCCATTAGTAATGACTATGTCGCTCTGTGTCCCGTGATGTACTCCAAGAAAAGGATTTTACAGGTAAGCTGTTATAAAAATCCTATTATTTCTTATTCAGGATACCGTTCCGACCCCTTTAATATCGAGTGAGGTACCAGGCAGGGATGCCCATTATCCCCTCTCCTCTTTGCCCTAGCCATTGAACCCCTAGCACAACTCATTCGATCTAACCCAATCAAAGGATTGGAACTTGGGGGTCATCACCACAAATTATGCCTGTTTGCAGATGATGTCCTGATATTTCTTACTTCGCCCCTGTTATCAGCACCACCTCTCATGGACATTCTTTCCAAATTCGGAAAATTATCAGGCCTAACAATAAACTTCCACAAATCCACAGCCCTAAGCATTTCTTTATCACCTACTCTCCAAACTCAACTTCATGATTATCTCCCGTTTTCTGGTCGACCTCACATATTTCTTATGTAGGCATACATTTTACAGCAAATCCATCTGACCTTTACACAGTCAACTAGCCACCTATGCTTACACAACTTACTAAACTCCTAGCTAATTGGTCTTCTCTACCATTGGCATGGATGGGTAGAATAACAGTGATTAAAATGTCTATCCTCCCTAAACTTCTATAAATCTTTAGAGTACTACCCATAACAATCCCTTCACATTTTCTACGTATTTTACAATGAAAAACCAACCAATTTACTTGGAGCTCACTCAAACCTCATTAACCCAAATTAACCTTATATTCCCCCCATATTAGAGGTGGTCTTAGTGTTGCCAGTGTCAGGTCACCTGTGGCCAGATGTCAGATGCACACCGTAGGGGGTCAGGAGTGCACCACAAGGTAGTGAACCCTATGGCTGACTGCTGCGGATAGGATACTGGGTGGTTGTGGAAAGCAGGACCAGAGGAGCACAACCGGCATCCACAGGAAGCTAGAGCCGAGATTACCCAAGGCGCGGAGTCTAAGACCCAGCAGGTCTTCCCCAGAGCCTCTAGTGGTGAGGATGTTACGCTGCAGCTAGGTCCAGGTCGCGACCCCTAGAGGTCTCCTAGCTCATGCCTCGTAGGGTAAGGAGGAAAGAGGGGAAGCAGCAGCACAGGATACAAGAATAGTGAGGGGAAAGGCCAAGGTCAGGGTCATAAGCAGACAAGGATAAACGAAGGACAAGCTGAAGGTCAAGGGTCACAAGCAGACAGGAATAGTCAGGAACAAGCCGATATCGCAACAGAGAGACAGACGTAGCACACGGCAGGCAGGAACCCAAAACACACAATGCTTAAACAAACACGTTTATCAGCAAAGCAGGCTTGCAGTGCACAGGTTAATATAGTGTTCTGTGATAGGCCCTGGGGTGGAGTCAGGCTGGGAGGAGATTATAAAGGAAGCCAGGTGAAAGGGTCTGGCCTCTAAGATGAACACATGAGGAGGAAAGGTAAGATGGCAGACAGACATTAGTGCATATCCATGACAGTACCCTCCCTCTTACGAGGCCTCCCGCTTCCCCGCCTGGGCCCAGGTTTAGAGGGAAACTTCAGATGAAACTCCTTTAACAGACGAGGTGCAAAGACCTCAGATGCAGCGATCCAAGACCTCTCCTCAGGACCAAACCCCTTCCAATGAACGAGGTACTGAAGAACGCCTTTACAGAGTCGGGAGTCCAGAATTTGACTGACCTCGTACTCCTGATTATCCTCAGAGACAGGCGCCACGGTAGGGAGAGGACGAGAGAATTTATTGAGGACTAAAGGCTTTAGAAGTGCAACATGGAAGGAGTTAGTGATTTTAAGGCTCTTAGGAATCTGGAGTTTGAAACAAACCGGATTCAGTTTAGCAGTTACAGTGTATGGACCAATGAATCGTGGAGCAAACTTCAGAGAAGGAACTCGGAGCTTGATGAGAAGGCGGTTTACGCCTGCGGCGGTCTGCGAAGTCTTTGAATTTTTCAGCAGCTGCCCGGAGGGAATCATGAACGTCACCCCAAACGGAATTGAGAGACTCCTGAACCGAAGCCAAAGCTGGAATATCTGGAGAACAGATCATGGGAAGAGGAAGTTGAGGGTGTTTTCCATAAACTGTGAAAAAGGGTGTCTTCTGTGAACTGGTATTCACATGATTGTTATGGGAGAATTCTGCCCACGGAAGTAGAGAGAACCAATCGTCATGATGAGAAGACACAAAGGTGTGAAGAAAGACCTCTAACTCCTGATTAACCCTCTCAGTCTGTCCATTGGATTGAGGATGGTAAGAAGAGGAAAAATCCAAGACAATATTGAGGGATTTGCAAAAGGCTCTCCAAAAAGAGACGTGAATTGGACTCCCCTGTCGGAAACAATATGAGAAGGAACCCCATGGAGGCGGAAAATTTCTCGAATAAAAATGGGAACCAAGGTAGGAGCAGAAGGAAGACCAGGAAGAGGAACAAAATGAGCCATCTTGGAGAACCGATCGATTACCACCCAAATGACTGTATTATTCTCAGACAGTGGGAGGTCGGTGATAAAATCCATGGCAATATGAGCCCAGGGCTCCTTAGGAATGGGCAAGGGCATGAGGAGACCAGCAGGAGCTTGTGTGGAGGATTTGGACTGGGCACAGACATGACAAGCTTTAACGTAGTCTTTGACATCTGAGCGGAAATTAGGCCACCAGTAGTGACGACTGATGAGTAGGAAGGATCGGAGGAATCCAGAATGACCTGCCACCTTGGAATCATGTCCCCAACGAAAGATCTTAGCTTTTAGCTCAGTGGGGACAAAGGTCTTACCAGGCGGAATTTTTGACTTCAGGGTGGTAGAGTGGGCAACGATGCACGAGGTTGGAATGATCGGCTCAGGTTCAGGGGCGGACTCCTCATCCAAAGTGTCAAATGACCTAGAGAGCGCATCAGCCCGACCGTTGCAGGAACCAGGTTTGTAGGTAATCGTGAAATTAAAACGGGCAAAGAAGAGTGTCATGGATATGCATTAATGTCTGTCTGCCATCTTACCTTTCCTCCTCATGTGTTCATCTTAGAGGCCAGACTCTCTCTCACCTGGCTTCCTTTATAATCTCCTCCCAGCCTGACTCCACCCCAGGCCATATCACAGAACACTATATTAACCTGTGCACTGCAAGCCTGCTTTGCTGATCAACGTGTTTGTTAGGCATTGTGTGTTTGGGTTCCTGCCTGCCGTATGCTACGTCTGTCTCTCTGTTACGTTATTGGCTTGTCCCCGACTATCCCTGTCTGCTTGTGACCCTTGACCTTCGGCTAGTCCTTTGTTATCCTTGTCTGCTTGTGACCCTAGACCTTCGGCTTGTTATTCGTTATTCTTGTATCTTGTGCTGCTGCTTCCCCTCTTCTCCCCTTACCCTAGGGGGCGTGAGCTAGGAGAATCTAGGGGCCGCGACCTGGACCTAGCCTACAGCGTAACATCCTCACCACTAGAGGCTCTGGAGACGACCTGCTGGGTCTTAGACTCCGCGCCCTGGGGAATCTTGGCTCTAGCTTCCTGTGGGATCCCGGTTGTGCTCCTCTGGTCCCGCTTTCCACAACCACTCAGTTTCCTATCCGCAGCAGTCAGCCATAGGGTTCACTATCTTGTGGTGCACTCCTGTCCCCCTATGGTGTGCACCTGTCATCTGGCCACAGGTGACCTGACAGTTTGATCAGCCATGGACCCGGCTGATATGCCGCTCCCCGCGGATGATCCATTGCGGGGCATAGTCCGCAGACTTGAAACCCAGGAATCGAATCAGACTCAGGTGATGCGATTCCTCCAGGATATGGCTTCTCGATTCGAGCAGCTTCAGGCCTCCTTGGGAACCCCGAATCCGCAACCTCAAGTACAACCAGCGGCTGTACCTATCGCACCAGTCGCCGACACACACTCACTAAAACTGCCAGCTCCATTCCGTTTCTCTGGGGACTCCAAGGCCTGCAGGGGGTTTCTCAGCCAATGCACGATTCATTTTGAGCTTCAGCCTCAAAACTTCCTGTCTGACCGGGCTAAGGTAGCCTATATCATTTCCCTCCTCTCCGGTGAAGCTTTAGCCTGGGCTGCCCCCCTGTGGGAGAGGAATGATCCCGGTGGTTTCCAGCCTGTCCGACTTTTTGAAACTCTTTCGTAATATCTTCGAAGAGCCAGCTCGGGCTTCTTCAGCGGCTAGTGCTGTCTTACGTCTTCGCCAAGAATCTAGTTCAGTGGGACAATATGCTCTTCAGTTCCGTATCCACACAGCTGAATTGAGCTGGAATAATGAGGCCCTGGTCGCTACCTTTTTACATGGCCTCTCTGACCGAGTGAAAGACGAATTAGCGGGAAGAGCCATTCCCGTCGGTCTGGACGATGTAATTTCGTTATGCAATCAGATTGACATTCGTTTTCAAGAGAGGTCCCTAGAAAAAAGACGCCAGCACTCTCTGGGTCCTAGCCAGTCTTAGCTCCCCTCCCTTCGTCCCGTGGAGCATCCTCCACCTGCTGAGAAACCTATGCAGCTGGGCCGGACCAGACTAACCCCCGAAGAACGTGCTAGGCGCAGAACTCTGGGCTTGTGCCTCTAATGTGGGGGCAAGGGTCATTTTCGTGACTCCTGCTCGCTTCGTCCGGGAAACGCTCGGGTCTAATACATTTGGAAGGTGGAGTATTGGACCCAGAAACATCACCTTCTCTTGCCGGTGTTCCTTCATGTAGGCACTTCTCCTCAGTCAACCCTTGCATATCTGGATTCCGGGGCTGCCGGCAATTTTATGGATTGGAGAACTGCTTCTTCTATGAAGCTTACCCTTTCACCTCTCACTACCCCATCGGTAGTCTTGGAAATTGATGGCACTGTTCTCCCAGGGGGCCCTATTCGCTTCCAGACGCTACCCATTAGGATGTCGGTAGGTATTCTCCACCAGGAGTGGATATCCTCTCTCATTCTATCCAAGGCCTCTACCCCCATTGTATTGGGCCTTCCTTGGCTACAGCTCCACTCTCCACATGTGGACTGGGTCTCTGGGCAGATCCTGGCCTGGGGTTCCTCATGTTTCTCGTCGTGTCTTCTCAAGGTGGTCCCCAAGGAGAGTCTTCCGGTTGCTGCCACTTCTATTTCTTCTGATCTTCCCGCTGCATACAGCGATTACCAGGATGTGTTCTGTAAGAAATCAGCTGAGGTGCTTCCTCCCCACAGGTCTTTTGACTGTGCTATTGATCTTGTCCCCGGAGCAACTCTACCCAGGGGTCGTACCTACCCTCTGTCCATCCCAGAGACCCAGGCCATGTCTGAGTATGTCGCAGAGAATCTGGAGAGAGGTTTCATCCGGAAATCATCATCGCCTGCAGGGGCAGGGTTCTTTTTTGTTGCCAAAAAGGATGGTACCTTAAGACCCTGCATCGATTATCGAGGTTTAAATGTGGTTACAATAAAAAATCGATACCCCTTACCCTTGATATCTGAGCTATTCGATAGGTTGAAGGGTGCCTCCATTTTCACCAAGTTGGATCTCAGAGGCGCGTACAATCTCATTTGAATACGGGAGGGTGACGAATGAAAGACTGCATTCAACACTAGAGACGGGCATTACGAATACCTGGTGATGCCTTTTTGTTTGTGTAATGCCCCAGCCGTGTTTCAAAACGTTGTCAATGAAATCTTAAGAAATCTGCTGTACCAGTTTGTTGTCATCTATCTGGATGACATTCTGATCTTTTCTGAAAATCTGCTCGTCCACAGAAACCATGTCCGCAGCGTCTTAGAGAGAACAATCTCTATGCCAAGCTGGAGATATGTTCCTTTGAATGTTCTGAGGTCCTGTTTCTGGGATGCTTTGTCTCATGTTCGGGTCTTCGTATGGATCCTGGGAAGGTCTTGGCTATTACCAACTGGCCTCTTCCTGCTAGCCTCAAGGCCACACAGCGCTTTCTTGGCTTCACAAATTATTATAGGCAGTTCATAAGGAATTACTCTTCCATTGCTGCGCCTATTATCGCTTTGACCAAGAAGGGTGTGAATGCCAAAGACTGGCCTCCCGAAGCTGTCTCTGAATTTCACGACCTGGAACAGGCCTTTGGGAGTCCAGGGATTACACAAACCAAAAGGCATCACCAGGTATTCGTAATGCCCGTCTCTAGTGTTGAATGCAGTCTTCCATTCGTCACACTCCCGTATTCAAAGGAGATTGTACGCGCCTCTGAGATCCAACTTGGTGAAAATGGAGGCACCCTTCAACCTATCGAATAGTTCAGATATTAAGGGTAAGGGGTATTGATTTTTCATAGTAACCGCATTTAAACCTCGATAGTCGATGCAGGGTCTTAGGCTACCATCCTTTTTGGCAATGAAAAAGAACTCTGCCCCTGCAGGCGATGCGGATTTCCGGATGAAACCTCTCTCTAAATTCTCTGCGACATACTCAGACATGGCCTGGGTCTCTGGGATGGACAGAGGGTAGGTACGACCCCTGGGCAGAGTTGCTCCGGGGACAAGGTCAATAGCACAGTCAAAAGACCTGTGGGGAGGAAGCACCTCAGCTGATTTCTTACAGAACACGTCCCAGAAATCGCTGTATACAGCGGGAAGATCAGAAGAAACAGAAGTGGTAGCACCAGGAAGTCTCTCCTTGGGGGCCACCTTGAGAAGACATGACTAGAAACATGAGGGACCCCAAGCCAGGACCTGCCCAGAGACCCAGTCCACATGTGGAGAGTGGAGCTGTAGCCAAGGAAGGCCCAATACAATAGGGGTAGAGGCCTTGGGTAGAATGAGAAAGCATATCCACTCCTGGTGGAGAATCCCTACCGACATCCTAATGGGTAGCGTCTGGAAGCGAATAGGGCCCCCTGGGAGAACAGTGCCATCAATTGCCAAGACTACCAATGGGGTAGCGAGAGGTGAAAGGGTAAGCTTCATAGAAGAAGCAGTTCCCCAATCCATAAAATTGCCGGCAGCCCCGGAATCCAGATATGCAAGGATTGATTGAGGAGAAGTGCCTACATGAAGGAACACCGGCAGGAGAAGGCGAGAAGGTGATGTTTCTGGGTCCAATACTCCACCTTCCAAATGTATTAGGCCCGAGCGTTTCCCGGACAGAAGCGAGCAGGAGTCACGTTCTGCGCCTAGCACGTTCTTCGGGGGTTAGTCTGGTCTGGCCCAGCTGCATAGGTTCCTCAGCAGGCAGAAGATGCTCCACGGGACGAAGGGAGGGGAGCTCAGACTGGCTAGGGCCCAGGGAGTGCTGGCATCTTTTTTCTAGGGACCTCTACTGAAAACGAATGTCGATCTGATTGCACAAAGAAATTACATCGTCCAGACCGGCGGGGCTCTTCCCGCTAATTCGTCTTTCACTCGGTCAGAGAGGCCATGTAAAAAGGTAGCGACCAGGGCCTCATTGTTCCACCTCAATTCAGCTGTGTGGATACGGAACTGAAGAGCATATTGTCCCACTAAACTAGATTCTTGGCAAAGGCGTAAGAGGGCACTAGCCGCTGAAGAAGCCCGAGCCGGCTCCTCTAAGATGTTACGAAAGAGCTCCAAGAAGTCGGACAGGCTGGAAACCACCGGATCATTCTTTTCCCACAGGGGGGCAGCCCAGGCTAAAGCTTCACCGGAGAGGAGGGAGATGATATAGGCTACCTTAGCCCGATCAGACAGGAAGTTTTGAGACTGAAGCTCAAAATGAATCGTACATTGGCTGAGAAACCCCCTGCAGGCCTTGGAGTCCCCAGACAAATGGAACGGAGCTGGCAGTTTTAGTGAGTGTGTGGCTGCGACTGGTGCGAAAGGCGCAGCCGTTGGTTGTACTTGAGGTTGTGGATTTGGGGTTCCCAAGGAGGTCTGAAGCTGCTCGAAGCGAGAAGCCAGAACCTGGAGGAATCGCATCACCTGAGTCTGATTCGATTTCTGGGTCTCAAGTCTATGGACTATGCCCTGTAATGGATCATCCACGGGGAGCGGCATGTCAGCCGGGTCCATGGCTGATCAAACTGTCAGGTCACCTGTGGCCAGATGACAGATGCACACCGTAGGGGGTCAGGAGTGCACCACAAGGTAGTGAACCCTATGGCTGACTGCTGCGGATAGGATACTGGGTGGTTGTGGAAAGCGGGACCAGAAGAGCACAACCGGCATCCACAGGAAGCTAGAGCCGAGATTCCCCAGGGCGTGGAGTCTAAGACCCAGCAGGTCTTCACCAGAGCCTCTAGTGGTGAGGATGTTACGCTGCAGCTAGGTCCAGGTCGCGACCCCTAGAGTCTCCTAGCTCACGCCTCGTAGGGTAAGGAGGAAAGAGGGGAAGCAGCAGCACAGGATACAAGAATAGTGAGGGGAAAGGCCAAGGTCAGGGTCATAAGCAGACAAGGATAAACGAAGGACAAGCCAAAGGAATAGTCAGGAACAAGCCGATATCGTAACAGAGAGACAGACGTAGCACACGGCAGGCAGGAACCCAAAACACACAATGCTTAAACAAACACGTTGATCAGCAAAGCAGGCTTGCAGTGCACAGGTTAATATAGTGTTCTGTGATAGGCCCTGGGGTGGAGTCAGGCTGGGAGGAGATTATAAAGGAAGCCAGGTGAAAGGGTCTGGCCTCTAAGATGAACACATGAGGAGGAAAGGTAAGATGGCAGACAGACATTAGTGCATATCCATGACAGCCAGATTTCACCAAATATGCTAGAGGATGTCCGAAAAAATTCAGGAAGGTTTGGGGCTACTGGGTTGATTCTGAGAGCACCGTCTCTCCTGCTCCTTAAAAATGTGACTGAATATTGTCTTCCTAATATATGCCAATTGTTTACCAGCTTTCTAAAAGACATTTTTTGCACTGTACTGGATTGGGCGATGTTCGCTCCATGTGTGTCTGTTTGTTGTGTATTGTCTTGTTTTGAAAAAAGACGTAATAAAAATTTACCTTTAAAAAAAAAAAAAAAAAAAAAAAAAAGATTTCACCAAATATTATTACGCAGCACAACTAGCACAACTAGCACAATTACCCAAATGTCACACTACAAAGGAAATTCCATTATGGGTATCATTGGAGTCAATCGACTGTGACCCTCTTTCTATTGCAAATTTACTATAGTTAACTCCTACACAGCGGAAGAAAATCACAAATCCTATTACCAAACACAGTCTTTCCATTTGGGACAGATTGAAAACCAGATTTGGACTCATATCCAAAGATAATACCCTCCTCTCATTCTTACGTAGTCTTCTTTCTACCCAGCCTGGTCCTTCCCAACAGGCCCGGACTGGGACAAAAAATAGGCCCGGTCATTTTAAACTGAGCAGCCAGCCCCGGGGGGGGGGGGGGTGCTATGGCGGCGCTTCACGGTGGCGGTTAATGATGGAATGTGGGGTTCCAGCACCTTGTACAGACCCCCTCCCTACAGTACAGGCCACCTCTACCATAAGACCCCCTATACAATACAGACCCCCTATACAATACAGAACCCCCCTACAATACAGACCCCCCTACATTAGACCCCCCTAGATTAGACCCCCTACAATACAGACCCCCTACAATACAGAACCCCCCTACAATACAGAACCCCCCTACATTTCAGACCCCCTCCCTACAATACAGAACCCCCCTACCTACATTTCAGACCCCTCTAGAATACATAACCCCCCTACATTTCAGACCCCCTTCAATACAGAACCCCCCTACATTACAGACCCCCTACAATACAGATCCCCCCTACAATACAGATCCCCCCTACATTACAGACCCCCCCTACATTACAGACCCCCCCATCAATACAGAACCCTACAATACAGAACCCCCCTACAATACAGAACCCACCTACATTTCAGAACCCCCTACAATACAGAACCCCCCTACATTACAGACCCCCTACAATACAGAACCCCCCTTCATTTCAGATTCCCTACAATACAGAAACCCCCTACATTTCAGACCCCCCTACAATACAGAACCCCCCTACAATACAGAACCCCCCTACAATACAGAACCCCCTACATTTCAGACCCCCCTACATTTCAGACCACCCCTACAATACAGAAACCCCCCTAAAATACAGACCCCCCCTTCAGACCCATAATGTACCTCAGATCAGCGCGGGACTGCATGTTGGGTCCCCTCCCTCTGTGTGGACATAAAGGATCAGATCATCAGTGCCGCGGCCACCTTGCCAGAGAGAAGGGGATCGTTCCGGCCCCCTGATGTGCCGATGGGTGTCACTGTCACTCGAGTGCGGCTCCGACTCGCAGCTGAGTGTGCACTGGGGCAGTGGCGTCACTAGGGTTGGTGTCACCTGGTCTATCCTGCCCAGCGCCCTGCAGGCAGCGCACGGTCACGAGGCGCACCCCCAAATGACCCCTGTAAATTAAAGTATAGGGTGGTATTGGGCCGGCTGGGGCGATATAGGGCAGGTTGGGGTAATATAGGGCAGGTTGCGGTGATATAGGGCAGGCTGGGGTGGTATAGAGCAGGTTTGGGTGGTATAGGGCAGTTTGCGGTGGTATATGGCAGGCTGGGTGGCATAGGGCAGGTTGGGGTGATATAGGGCAGGGTGTGGTGGCATAGAGCAGGTTGCGGTGGCATAGGGCAAGTTCGGGTGGTATAGAGCAGTTTGCGTGGCATAGGGCAGGTTGGGGTGGTATATAGCAGTTTGCGGTGGCATAGGGCAGGTTGCGGTGGCATAGGGCAGGCTGGGGTGGTATAGGGCAGTTTGTGGTGGTATAGGGCAGGTTGCGGTGGCATAGGGCAGGTTGGGGTGGTATAGAGCAGTTTGCGGTGGCATAGGGCAGGTTGGGGTGGTATAGAGCAGTTTGCGGTGGCATAGGGCAGGTTGCGGAGGCATAGAGCAGGTTTCGGTGGCATAGGGCAGGGTGCGGTGGCATAGGGCAGGGTGTGGTGGCATAAGGCAGGTTGGGGTGGCACGCATAGGGCAGGGTGCGGTGGCATAGGGCAGGCTGGGGTGGTATGGTGCCAGGTAAGGACTCTATGTAGTTACATGTGCAACAGTGCAGTAACTTACAGCATGCCTGGAGATAAAGACACTCTGGCTGCTGTGTCCTCATTTCTTTCTCCTTCAGCTGTGGGATCAGCCAGAGTGAACGAGTCTGTGGGAGTTGTGTAGGGGACAGCCACACCCCCAGCTCCACCCACCAACTCCGGCTGCCTCCGGAGACATTGGAGATGATGGGGAAGACGTGACATGCTGTCCGCGGCCCACCGGGCATTTTCCCGGTATGCCCTATGGCCAGTCCGGGCCTGCTTCCCAGATTCTTTTTCAGCGTGGTCAAATGTAGGTTTAATTAGAGATCATCATTTCTTTAATTCTCAAAATATCATATAATTTCCAAACTTATGCAAAACATATTCCCTCCCATCCACAGAAACCTTTCGATATCTCTTTGGAACACAACAAACCCACTGACACACAAACTCCTGACTTCACGGTCTTTAAAAATGCTTGCAAATCGGACCCCCATAGATGTGGACTTATTTCTGCCATATATGAACAATTACTCTCATGTAACCGCTTCTCCTCCAACATACACAACCAAATGGAAAACTGATCTTCATCTTCAACCAAATGAACTAGACTGGTCTCAAATGTGGCAAACAACTAAATCAGCCACACCAAATATAGTGGCTGTCGATAAACAAATTATAAGGTGCTAACTAGAGGCTGTACTACTCTGGGTTTACATGTACATATATGGTGGGAATGTCCCATTGTAAGCTCCTTTTGGTCAAAAATCTTCAAAATTCTTTCTACTATGTTCAATATAACCATTAAACCCGATCCCTCAGTAGCACTTCTGAACAGAAAACCACAAATCATAACACACCGCCAATTCAAATTACTTCTTTTTATAACCACGGCAGCTAAACAAACTGTAGCAAAATCGTGGAAATCGAACTCTCTCTCTGCATAGAGTCAGTCAAACAAAGAGTCACACAATCTATGATACATGCTAAAACTGAAGCTTTACTGCTAGATAAAGTTTCTAATTTTGAATCCTTATGGAGACCTTGGATCAAACACTATTTACCCCCTGGTTTGGACTGTTCACTAATTTCTCCCTGAGAGATTATAATAGCCACCCTGCTACTATGATTACCTTCACCTGATTCTCTAATCATAGGTCCCCCTGGACATTTCTTTCTCTCTCCCCTCTACGCCCTATCGCCTCTACTAGGTTTATTCTTGTTAATTATCTGATATACCAACTGTAATACAAGATGCTTTGAATGGTTGGGATTTTTGACCTTCGCACCAGATAAAGCCAAGCCAAGAGAAGGAACTTGGCCCTGGTTTAGTCTAATTTATTCCCCCAGCTATTCTACAACACATTAACTTTATATTTCTTTATAGGTTCATTCAATTCTATTCTATTCATAGATGACATAATTATATTATATTATTTCAATCAACTTAATTTCTCAATTGCTTGTCATCAAATAGATGCCATGAAGCTATGATTATGACACTTCATGTTACATAATCCTATCCTACAATCCGCTAGGATATCCATTTTCATTTACATTATTAAGAGTTATTTTCCTGAATGATTACGCCTTACATGTTCTGTTAATGGAATATCTATTTCTATTATTTTGTTGATAATTATAACATTTTATAAAATATTTGAAACAGATAGCAGAGAGATCATAGATAGGAGAAGAATTAGACTTGGTGCTTTGGATTCAGTGCCAAAGCTATAGAGGGATGTGCTTTGTGTACTTTTGATGTCTGATGCCGCGTACACACGACCGTTTTTAATGTCATTGAAAAAAACTGAATTTTTCTCGATGTGATTTTTCGTGTTTCCTCTCCGGCCTGCCTTGCCTACACACCATCGTGGAAAAAAATGTTTGAGTAAAGCGCGGTGACGTACAACGGCACTATAAAAGGGGAAGTTCCATTCAGATGGCGCCACCCTTCATGTTAGTAAAGTTTGTTGAGCGACGATTCGCGCTTTTCAGCATCGTGCTTTTCAGTCCATTACAGCGTGACGAATGTGCGATCTCCATTACGAACGCTAGTTTTACCAGAACGAGCGCTCCCATCTCATACTTGATTCTGAGCATTTTTTTTCACGTCGTTAAAGCCCACACACGCCCGTTTTTCATGACGAGAAAAACAACGATGTAAAAAACGACGTGAAAAATTAGAGCATGTTCCAATTTTTCTTGTCGTGATTCTCTGCACTTTTCTCGTCGGGAAAACTGCTGGAAAGCCCACACACGATCATTTTTAATGACCATTTAAAAAAAATTCATTTTTCTCGTCATTAAAAACCGGTTGTGTGTACGCGGCATTAGGTTTGCAAGCACTTTAAGAAAATATCATGTTGCCCTGTCACCTCCTCCCTCCCCCGCTTACAATTAGATATAAATGTATTTTTTGTGGCATTTATTTGTCCAGCTAAGTTGGATTTTCCCAAACATCTACCCATCCGTAAAGTTCTAAACCTTCATCATCTTTGCACATGCATGGGAATCTCCTGAACGTCGGAAGTGCCGAGGGGCTCCGCCAGTACCTGAAGGCTTGACAGAGCTCTTTGGTACATCTGCGCACATGCCATAATGGCAATGCCAGAGGGGAGTGGAGCCAATACACAGGGGAATAAATTTCCTCTGAGTAATGTCATCAGCTGATAATACACACTAAGCACCAGGAAATGTGTTTTTTGTTTTGTTGTACAAATTAAGTAATAAATAGTTATTTATAAACTAATAATATCATTAATATATATATATATATATATATATATATATATATATATATATATATTAGCTGTCTATAGTAGTCAATAATACAGTTGTTAGTTTTACTGTGCAAACTTCGATTGATGCTGTTCTTGTCTGTAGCTACTTACATGGAAGGACATTAGTAAAACGGTTCTTTGCCCTGTTTTCTGGTAGTTCAGCTGCTCCTTTTGATTGTTCTGTTCCAATAGAGCTTAGTTCCTGTTGGCAAAGCAAAAACTCAATAAAATAATATCACATGATTGGTGATTTGGATAGAATAAGGAAAAGTTAGAACCCCTGTAAGGTTTTAGTGCTATTTAGAGCTCCATTAGAGAGATTTTCCCTTATTTTCTGATCCTTTCACTAGACAGGAATTGAGAACAAATCTGCATCTGGACACAAACAATAAAAAGCTAACAGAACATTGGGCATTCTCCTACTTGACTTTTTTTTTCATATCTGTCAGTGTGGCTGTTAGAGAATTGTTCCCTCTCTTCCTGTCCTTGGGAAAACTTTTTTTTACAAGATAGGACATGAAGTAATATTTCAAAGCAGTCTCCAGCTGCAGTAAAACCAAACAAAGGTTCTAATCTTTATCCAGTCTATTTAAAACTGTCAGACCTCGTACACAAGGCCGATTTTCTCGGCAAGAACAAGCAAGAAACTTGCTGGCAGAGAGGTCTTGCCGAGTAAATCGGTCGTGTGTACGCGGCTATCGGGTTTCTCGTCGAGAAAACCGACAAGAAACCTCGACGAGAAAATAGAGAACCTGCTCTCTATTTTCTCGTCGAGATTCTCCTCGGCATGTTTCTCGATGAGAAAAGTGAGTGTGTGTACACTTACCTGTCCTCCCGGAAGCCCGCGCATGTTCGAAATGAATTCGACGCATGCGCGGTAGCTTCATAGGCATACGTAGGGTATACCAAGATGGCGGCGACGGCATCGAATGTGACGAGCGTACGATCCATTCAAAGAACCGCGGGTTCTTTGAAACGAGCGTGTGTACACTCGGCCGGGACAAGTTTCTTGTCCAAGAATCTCGTCGAAAAAAACGACATGTTTTTTTCAACGAGAATCTCGGCCGTGTGTACGAGGCCTCAGCCTGTACCTCCTTACCCTTTGCAAAGCAGCTTCATTGACTACCATACCGCTGCTCCATCACCCTTTACCACAATTTTCCTATTTTTCTGTATCCCTTGACCTCTTATCTGAATATATTCCTTTCATCTTGAAGACTCTTGTATTCCTTCACCTAGCACCCTTTTCCTTTCACCCTAAACTCCCTCCTGTCACTATGCACCCCTACGCTTCTCAGTCTGCTACCCCTCCCTCGTAACTCCCCCCTTCCTCCGGATCACTCTACCCCCCTCCTCTCACCCTGCACCTTACCTCACAATCTACTTAACTAATAGGGCTACACCCATCAATGCAATCTCTGACAGGCCCTGCTTCAACTTAGCTGGTGACCTGCCATGTTGTATTGATGCTAGTGGAACTCATCTTAATATTAACACCCCTCCCTTCTGTCAACCTACCACCTGCCTCTTATTCTGCCAACCCTGCTTTCCACTGCTTCCTCTTTGTCTCATCCTGCACCTTCATTTGTTATATTTCGATTTTTTTTGTTCTTTTTTTTTTTTTTTGCATTGGTGAAATAAATATAAGTGTAGCGGCCTCACCCCCCCCCCCCCCCCGTCCCCCTTGTAAATAAAATGGCTGGCTTGTCTAGGGGTATGCGGGAGGAGGGTGAGGTTCACTACGGCCCATGTCCTCTAGTATGTAGAGGTGAAAGCCAACACTTATGTTACCTTCGGGTCTGTGTTCTAGACGGAGCCTCTGGCCTTCCTGCAGAGGGGAAGTTTGAATGTCAGTAATGGAGCCCCACACCATAAAAAGTCCAACACTCCTTTATTCTTCTTTCACATGAACAGCATCAGTTGAACTTTTAAAATGAACAGACAGGGTGTGGATACGAGTAGGCCCAGGCACAGTGAACACTCCTATTCCTTTTCTTGCGAATAGGCTTGGCGCACGGTCTCTGGCACCGAACGTGAGATTGGTCGCTGCCACCGACCGGGTGAACTGTTGAGCCCCCTGCCACAGGCCCAATAGCAGGTCTCTGCCACCGACCCGAGCCAACCAGATGAACCGCTACCACCGGTCATAGAACACTAGTCACCCTCCCTGATGAATTGGCCCTTGTTTGGGAAAGATATCCATCCGGACGGTCTCCAGAGGTTCATCCGGCACTGGCAATATGCTGCACCAGATCTTCGGTTGAATCCCTCCTCTGGTCCCTTACGCCTCTGGATTCGGGTTCCCAACACCCGGGGCACCATAGGACAATCCCTCCCTTGCGGGACCCAGTGGAAGGTACTGGGCCCCAGGCCTCCGGTTGAGTACCCCACCCCCGACTGAAGGTGTCTGGGATGGAACACGAACTCCACGTGTACAGGCCAAGGGCGCCTGGACATCGATCACGGTCAGCAGCCCTCAGGCTGAAGGTGCCTTGGACTCTGACCTCATGGTGAAGATGTCCGCCCCCTTTATACCCTCTCCCAGCAAGCACAGCGGGTTCCCCGCCCCGCAGTACAGCTGCTGCGAGAGACCACAAAGGGTACGGCACTGCAGTAGTGGTTCAACCCCAGCTCAGAATGACAACGCCACCTACTGAGCCGCAAGGAACTCAACACCACTGATGTCCTCACACGAATAAAACACAGCCCTGCTCTACCAATAATGCATCTGGGTCATACTACCAGGGCCGATCCTAGGGTCACATGCGCCTGGGTGCAGAAATATTTCTGGCGCCCCTACAAGGGCGTGGTCACCTTACTAACTCCTCCCCCTTTACAAATGTTTCTATGGCAAGGACTCAAACACTGAGATGCTCCCCTAAGGAGTCATCGTTACCCTGGGATCCTCCCACGATCTCTTAACAATAAACAAAATACAGGTACTCTAATTGGACCTGGAGGGGGGTCTCTCTAATGGACACAGAAAGGGCCTCTGTTAGAGAGTTTGTTTAGAAAGAGCCCCCCATAATACAGGAGATGGTCAGAGACTGCAAACATAATACAGGAGATGGTCAGAGACTGCAAACATAATACAGGAGATGGTCAGAGACTGCAAACATAATACAGGAGATGGTCAGAGACTGCAGACATGGTAAAAGAGATCAATGCAGCCTCACCAGTGCCCATCAAATGCAGCTCATCAGTGCCCACCAATTGCAGCCTACCATTTCTCACCAACTGCAGCCTACTAGTGCCCACAAAATGCAGCCTACCATTGCTCACCAATTGTAGCCTACCAGTGCCCATCAAATGCAGACTCATCGGTGCCCATCAAATGCAGCCTCATCAGTGCCCATCAAATGCAGCCTCATCAGTGCCCATCAAATGCAGCCTCATCAGTGCCCACCAAATGCAGCCTCATCAGTGCCCGGCAAATGCAGCCTCATCAGTGCCCGGCAAATGCAGCCTCATCAGTGCCCGGCAAATGCAGCCTCATCAGTGCCCATCAAATGCAGCCTCATCAGTGCCCATCAAATGCAGCCTCATCAGTGCCCATCAAATGCAGCCTCATCAGTGCCCACCAAATGCAGCCTCATCAGTGCCCACCAAATGCAGCCTCATCAGTGCCCACCAAATGCAGCCTCATCAGTGCCCACCAAATGCAGCCTACTAGTGCCCATCAAAATGCAGCCTCACTGTGCCCATCAAAACGCAGCCTCACTGTGCCCATTAATTAGCATCACTGTGCCCATCATAAATATTTTATTTAATGTTTCTATATATTTTTGTATTTTTCTATATTTATATTTCATTGCCCTTAAAATCCCATTTTTTTGAGGTACATTTTCCTTATTCATATATTAGGGATGGTGGCAATGCTACATGACTTTGAATGGTGGTCTATCCTTTTCATACAATTTTACGGGTGGATAATACACCCAAATCCTCAATTGACTATCCATTCTTTGTCATGGACCCTCTTTCTATCTACCAATTCATTTAAACTATAGGGACACCATTTATTCTTCATAGTCTTTTTTTTTCTATGAGAATTCTTTCTCTGTCTCTAGATATCCGGGATACAGTATAGTTTCTGTGTCTGCTGGAAAATTGAAATATTGTTTTTGTTGTTTTCTCATTTTGTGGTTTCGTTTGTACATTGTTTATGATCATGGGTGATCTTTTGGGCAGTAACTGGGAGGATCTTATGTCCAGCATCCAGACTAGCTACCAGGCAACTGAACAAGTTGTATCTGACCTCAGTTCTCTTTTCTCTAGTCTCACACGAGTCTTTGAGAAAAAATCCGCTCTGCACTGGCATATACAATACCTGGAGCGATACATTCAAGAAAATATTAATCCCATTGGTCTTAGGATCCAAATCTTCCCAATTTTGGATCACATTTCCTTTGACCTTAAAAAAAATTGGGAACTTCATTTAAATGAATGTTCAAAAAATTTTATGAGGCTTCTTCAAAATGAATATAGGGTTCAGTTAAGTACACTTGAGGAGGAAATTGATATCTTATATTTCAAACTTACTCCTCTAAAAACACATAAGAACTATAGTACTCTTGAATTGAAACTTACGGACCATTTAAAAGAGTTTGGAAAGAATATCCTGTTGAAAAAAGAGAAAAAGTACTGGAGGGACAAGAATGCCTTTGTAGAGAACAGGGCCTACAAATGGCAGCAGAATAAGAAGACTTTCCCCAAGAAGAAGAAGTCTTCCAAATCGGAGGATCTCAACAATCCGAATTCGGATACCCTTTCTGACGCCTCCTCCTCTGCCTCCTCTCAGGTGGACCGTCTTTTCAGGAAAAGGAAGGGAGCTTTCTCTAGACAACAAGGAACCAACGGGGAGGTCCAACAAACCACCAAGAAAATGACTACCAATTTACATCTACCGCATACAGCTCGGGGGGGGGGGGGTAGGATTGATGCCACCCCAAGAAACCCAAGGGGCGGGGCCGATCCTAATAAAAATATAAATGTGGGCAAAAGTAGCAATACTAAAATGTTTAAAGAGGTGGGTGCCACCCGAAAACCCAAACACAGTTGGATGATTTTTTAGAGAAGCGCCTTCCAACACAACCACTAACTCCTCTGGAAACACAGGAGATTCCTCTCCCTCTGACAGGGACCAACTTAATATCATAAATATATCCTCGCATATATTGACCTCAGAGGAAAGTAGGGTACTCTCCCTAGGACTATCCTTCTGTCCCAATAGGATGTTCGATGACTTTGAGACCATCAAGGACATTCATCTTTTCGCGAGAAAGCTGCTCTTTAGGAGCATGTTTTCTAAAAAAGCGACTAAGGAGGAACCTGTGGCCTCTGGTCTCAAGGCCGCTGATTTCAGAGCTTTGCCTGATTTAAATATACTCCTACAGGAAAATACATCCTGTATGGATATATGGGAGGAGGAATTTGGTAGCGAGGAGGAGGAAGAGGAAGTGTCTTTGAAGAAACAGCCAAATAAATTTAAACGGAAGTCCAACAAATTTCCACCATTACAGCAAAATCCGGCATTATCTCTATTTGTTAAAGAGACCACCAAAGAAATTTAACTTATTAATAAAGATAAAACCATGAAAAATCTCAGTCAGGAGGAAAGGCTGGCTTTGAAGTCACTACATGAAAATGATAAGATTACGATTAAGGGTTCAGACAAAGGGGGTAACATTGTGCTGATGGATAATTCCATGTATGAGGCAATGTGCCTTCAAATTCTGAACAACCGAAAATGCTATCGCCTGATACCTGCTTCTTTGGTGGATAAGTTTAATCAGGAATTCTATGAGTTAGATGATGAAGCCCATGGATCTGGTGCCATTCACTTTGATATGCTGAATTTTATACGTACACAACATCCTCGCACCCCTACTACGTACGCACTACCCAAAGAGCACAAGGACATTAATAATCCCCCAGGGAGGCCCATCATTTCTGGGAATGGTGGCATCTCTGAGGGGATTAGCCAAGTCATCGATGGTCATCTTAGACCCCATGTCTTAGAATTGGCATCGTATATCAAGGACACCATCCACCTGTTGCAGACCTTGGACAATTTGGAAATCCCGAAGTCTGCACTCCTGGTTACGATAGACGTTGAATCCTTGTACAACAGTATACCCCATGATCGTGGTATTTCTGTCATTGGTCGTGTTTTACAAGAAAAGGCGACTACAGAATGGAAGTTTAACAACTTTATACTTTGCATGCTGGAGTTTATTTTGAAACATAATATTTTTCTTTTCAACAACTCCCACTACCTCCAGGTACAGGGGGTGGCAATGGGGACTTGCTGCGCACCCTCATATGCCAACCTGTACCTGGGGGAGTGGGAGAAGTCCTTTTTTGTCGGATGATGATCTTATTTTCACCCAGCACATCGTGCTATGGCAGCGCTATATCGATGATGTGCTCCTTATATGGAACGGTCCGGAGGAAATTTTTAAAGAATGCCTCAAGGCCATGAACCAGAATGACTTTAACCTCTTCTTCACCATGTCCTTTGATTCTAAACAAATTAATTTTTTGGACATTTGTATAACCAAGGACCAGTTTGGCAAACTTGGAAGTAAACTATACAGAAAGGAGACTGCCGGCAATACAATTTTGCATGCCGGCAGTTTCCATCCTGAACCTTTGAAGAAATCAATACCATTTAGCCAATTGTTACGCTGTCATGGAGGTCCTGCCAGAAGCAGGCGTCCTGGTCTTCCTGATTCTCGGTTGCGCAAGCTCCGCCCTGCAGGTGGCGCCAGAGGGGCTATTTAAACCTGTCAATCGCAGACAGTCCCTGCTGTCTGCTCTACAGCGTTGAGTACCTGAAAACCTGATCTGAAGACTTACCTGTGTTTGACCCGGCCTGCCTGTGACTTCTCCAGTTTTCTGCCTGCATCCGACCCTTGGCTTGTTGTGACCTCTCCTCTGTCTGATCCCTCTGTACCTTGCTGCCAGCCAGTTAACCGACCCGGCTTGTCTGACCAAGCTCACTGTTCCTAGTTCCGGTCCAGTCTGCTAAGCTGATCCAGTTTGCTGAGTTCCTGTGTTCCTGGTTCCAGTCCAGTCTGCTAAGCTGATCCAGTCTGCTGAGTTCCTGTGTTCCTGGTTCCGGTCCAGTCTGCTAAGCTGATCCAGTTTGATGAGTTCCTGTGTTCCTGGTTCCGGTCCCGTCTGCTGAATGATTCCAGTTTGCTGAGTGTTCCTGATTCCAGTTCGACCTGCTGTGTTCCAGTGTGCCTACCAAGTCTGCATAACTACCTTCACCTTGGTTGATCCTGCCAGGCACTCGTACCCCTCCTACCTCCGCGCCTGCTGTTACCTTACCAGGGGCCGCTGGTGGGAGCCGTAAGGGAGGCCTTCCTCTGCAAGTCCGGGCTCATCACCGCTAGGTACGTGACAGTAGCAGACAGCCATGTCTGAGCCCGAGCAGGGAGCATCACCTATGGAGGAACTATGTCGGCACCTGGCAGGATTGGCTGAAGCGGTCAAGAACCTCCAGCAAGGCTACACCCATCTGGAAGAACAAGTGCAGGTCCTCTCCAACCCCTCTGGAGCCCAAGGGGGATCCCATACCTCTACCTCCACTGCTGGGGCAGGATCCTCACCCACAGTTGTCATGCTTCCTCCGGAGCCCAGGGTCCCTACACCCGAAAAATTCTCTGGGGATCGAAGCAAGTTTAGGGCTTTTCGTAATTCCTGCAAACTCTACTTCGCCCTGCAGCCTCGCACCTTCTCCTTGGAAGCCACCAAGGTGGGCTTTGTGATGTCCCTGCTTTCCGGAGACCCTCAGAGCTGGGCCCACCGTCTCTTGGAACGGAAAGATATGGCGTTAAACAACCTTACTGCCTTCTTCGACGCCATGGCTCAGCTATATGAAGATTCCCAGCTCTCTGTAACCGCAGAGACCGCCTTGCGCACCCTTCAGCAGGGGCGCAGAGCAGCAGAGGACTACGTAGCGGAATTTAGACGGTGGAGCGCAGATACCAGTTGGAATGACGCCGCCCTCCGCCATCAGTTCCGCATAGGTCTGTCCGACCCTCTGAAGGACGAGCTCGCTAGGGTTGGCATACCACCAACCCTGAATTCACTAATTGACTTAACAATCCAGATCGACCGACGTCTCAGGGAACGAAGGGCTGAGAGGTCCACGGGCTTCTCCCGCCCGACCTGGATGCTTCCCCGGGCTCCCAGCCATCTGCACCCAGCACCTGTTTCACCTCCAGCTGCTACATCTGACATACCCGAACCCATGCAGCTCGGAGTGCTTCGTCCTTCCCTCTCCCAACAGGAACGCCAACGTCGCCAAGTGAACAATTTGTGCCTGTACTGCGGGGAACCCGGACACTTCGTTATAAATTGTCCCCTGAAACTTCGCAAGTGTCTTTCAGTATCTTCTGACACTACCAACCCACAGGCCAAGTCCACATCTCACCTTGCTCTCTCTGTCTCGTTACAGCTCCCAGGAAGGACTCTGCAAGTGCCCGCTATTATTGATTCCGGGGCTTGCAGCTGCTTTATGGACTCAGCCTTTGCCATCAAGCACCAGATCCCTCTTGTCACCAAGACCCATGGACTATGTGTTCATTTGGCTGATGGGTCCATCATTAAGTCTGGACCAGTGGTCCAAGAGACCGCCCCTTTACCCGCTACCATCTCCACCATCTCCGGAACCCACCAAGAATACTTACGCCTGGACATTATCTCTTCCCCATTGTTCCCTGTGATCCTTGGTATACCTTGGCTACAGGTCCACAACCCTACCATCAACTGGGCCACGGGGTTGGTGACCTTTTCTTCTCCTTACTGCCAGCAATCCTGCAGGACACTCAAAACCCCTGGGCCGGCCACCCTCTTATGTATCAATACGGAGGCTGGAATACGGCAATCCATCCCTGAGGTCTACCATGACTTTCTTGATGTGTTTAGCAAACAAGGGGCAGAGACTCTACCACCTCATCGGGCCTATGATTGCCCCATTGACCTACTTCCCAGAGCGGCAATTCCGTTTGGCAGGATCTTCCCGTTAACAGAGGTAGAACAGGGGGCACTAAAAGACTATATCGATGAAAACCTACAGAAAGGGTTCATTCGTCCGTCTACATCTCCAGCCGGTGCAGGCATCTTTTTCGTAGAGAAGAAGGATCATACCCTTTGACCCTGTGTGGACTATCGTGAATTAAATAAAATCACAGTAAAAAACCGCTACCCTCTCCCCTTGGTACCGGAACTATTTCAGAGACTGGGAACAGCCATCATTTTTACCAAACTTGATCTCCGCGGAGCCTACAATCTGGTCCGCATCAAGGAGGGGGATGAGTGGAAGACCGCTTTCCGCACCCGATTCGGACATTTTGAGTACCGGGTAATGCCCTTCGGGTTGTGCAACGCCCCTGCCACTTTCCAGTATTTCATTAACGATGTGCTCCGGGACTTCCTAGACCTCTTTGTCATTGTCTACCTGGATGATATACTAATTTTTTCTTCCTCCCTTGATTCCCACCGCAGGCACGTCAGAAGTGTGTTGGCTCGGCTTCGCCAGCACGGCCTGTATGCGAAGACCGAGAAGTGTGAATTTGAGCTGGAAAGTATATCGTTCTTGGGACTAATTATCTCCAGCGAGGGAATCAAGATGAACCCTCAAAAGATTGCTGCAATCCTGGACTGGCCAGTCCCGGCGGACAAGAAGGGGATCCAACGTTTCGTTGGATTCGCCAACTTCTACCGCAAATTCATCAGAGGGTTCTCAGCCATCATCGCACCCATCACCCAGCTGACCAAACAAGGGATCCGTTTCCACTGGTCCCCTGAGGCCCAAAAGGCCTTTGAGGCCCTGAAGGGTCTCTTTACCTCTGCCTCTATCTTGAAGCACCCAGATTCCTCATTACCGTTCGTTCTGGAGGTAGACGCCTCGGAAATTGCGGTAGGAGCAATACTGTCCCAAAGACAGGGGACCAGAGCCTTGCTCCACCCAGTAGCTTTTTTCTCTCGCAAGTTATCTGCGGCAGAGAGGAACTACGACGTGGGGGATCGGGAATTGCTGGCGATCAAGTCCGCATTAGAGGAGTGGCGTTATCTGTTGGAGGGGGCTGCCCACCCGATTCTGATATTCACCGACCACAAGAACCTGGAGTACCTGAAGGCAGCGAAAAGGCTAAAACCACGACAAGCCAGGTGGGCGCTCTTCTTCTCCCGGTTCTCCTTCCATGTCACTTACCGTCCCGGTTCCAAGAACATTAAGCCCGATGCCCTCTCTCGGATGTTCCATAAGTCTAAGGAAACCTCTCCTCCAGACACCATTCTTGCGCCTGGAAACTTCCTTCTGCTTCAGGAAGACCTACTCTCCCGGATCAAGCAAGCCTCCACTGGGCAGAGACCCCCCTCCGAACCGGAATTGCAGGCCAAAGATGGGCTGTTTTGGTACCAGAACAGGATCTACGTACCTGAAGAGCTGAGAATAACCGTACTGGAACTCTGCCACGACCATGCCCTTGCCGGGCACTTTGGCGTTGCCAAGACCACCGACTTGGTACAGCGTACCTTTTGGTGGCCTCGGCTCCGCGAGAACTGTAGGAAGTTTGTGGAGTCCTGCATAGTTTGTACCCGAAACAAGGGTTACAAATCCAAGGCCTGGGGACTACTGAGACCCCTACCCGTCCCAGACAGACCCTGGAAAATGCTGTCCATCGACTTTATCGTCGAGTTGCCTCCGGCTGAGAGTCACACCACTATCTTCGTGATAGTAGACCGTCTATCCAAGATGGCACATTTCATTCCCATGAAGGGGACTCCCTCAGCTCCCGAAACTGCACAGGTGTTCATCAGAGAGGTCGTCAGACTCCACGGGGTACCAGCCAATATTGTCTCCGACCGAGGGGTACAATTTACCTCCCGGTTTTGGAGATCCCTCTGCAAGGCTCTGGAGATAGAATTGTCACTTTCCTCTGCTTACCATCCCCAGACCAACGGACAGACTGAGAGGACTAACCAGACCCTTGAGCAGTACCTGCGCTGCTTCTCTTCATTCGCTCAGAATGACTGGGTTTCCCTGCTCCCATTGGCCGAGTTTGCCTATAACAACTCTACGCATTCCGCTACCAAGCAGTCCCCATTCTTCGCAAACTACGGTTTCCATCCTACATTCCTGCCCAATTCCCTTCCTGAATGTACGGTGCCCGCAGTCCAGGAAAAGTTGAACTTTTTATCCAACAACCAACTTCTGCAGGAAACCATGACCAAGACTCAGGAACACAACAAAACAATTTTTGACAGGAAGAGACGGGGTGAATTAATGCTGGCACCCGGCGACCAAGTATGGTTATCCACTTTAAACTTGAGGATGGCATGCCCCTCTAAGAAACTGGGCCCCAAATTCTTAGGGCCGTTTCCAGTCAAAAGGAAAATCAATGAAGTGGCTTATGAACTGGAGCTCCCTGACTCCCTCAAGATCCATCCGGTCTTCCATGTATCTCTGCTGAAGCCTTCGGTTCCCAACCCATTTCCAGGCCGAAGTCCGGCTCTCCCTGATCCTGTCATTGTAGACGGGGAGGAGGAATTCGAAGTGGAAGCCATTATGGATTTTAGAAGAAGGAATAACCAGAACCAATTCCTGATTAAGTGGAAGGGCTACGGACCCGAAGAAAACTCTTGGGAGCCTGAGGAGAACATCCATGCTAGAAGCCTGGTGCAGTCCTTCAAGAGATCTCACCCTGAGAAGTTTGCCCGGATGGGCATCCGGAGGCTGCCCCTTGGGGGGGGCAATGTCATGGAGATCCTGCCAGAAGCAGGCGTCCTGGTCTTCCTGATTCTCGGTTGCGCAAGCTCCGCCCTGCAGGTGGCCCCAAAGGGGCTATTTAAACATGTCAATCGCAGACAGTCCCTGCTGTCTGCTCTACAGCGTTGAGTACCTGAAAACCTGATCTGAAGACTTACCTGTGTTTGACCCGGCCTGCCTGTGACTTCTCCAGTTTTCTGCCTGCATCCGACCCCTGGCTTGTTGTGACCTCTCCTCTGTCTGATCCCTCTGTACCTTGCTGCCAGCCAGTTAACCGACCCGGCTTGTCTGACCAAGCTCACTGTTCCTAGTTCCGGTCCAGTCTACTAAGCTGATCCAGTTTGCTGAGTTCCTGTGTTCCTGGTTCCAGTCCAGTCTGCTAAGCTGATCCAGTCTGCTGAGTTCCTGTGTTCCTGGTTCCGGTCCAGTCTGCTAAGCTGATCCAGTTTGCTGAGTTCCTGTGTTCCTGGTTCCGGTCCCGTCTGCTGAATGATTCCAGTTTGCTGAGTGTTCCTGATTCCAGTTCGACCTGCTGTGTTCCAGTGTGCCTACCAAGTCTGCATAACTACCTTCACCTTGGTTGATCCTGCCAGGCACTCGTACCCCTCCTACCTCCGCGCCTGCTGTTACCTTACCAGGGGCCGCTGGTGGGAGCCGTAAGGGAGGCCTTCCTCTGCAAGTCCGGGCTCATCACCGCTAGGTACGTGACATACGCCTCAAGCGTAATTGTACATCTATGGAAGACTTCCAGTTGGAAGCAGATTTACTGACCCAAAGGCTGCTGGTGAGGGGTTATACTAAATCATCGTTGAGGAAAGCATTCAATAAGGTCAAGGCTCTGGATAGGCATGACCTCATCCATAACAAAAAGAAGTACTTTCAGAAAAAAAGTGATGAAGATTTAAGAGTTATTCTTCGCTACTCCAATGAACACCAGCAGATTCGCAAAATTCTAGCTAAGCATTGGACCATTTTGACAGAAGAACCTTCTTTGGCTGGACTGGTGACGGAAAGACCACAGATCACCTACAGACGAGCAGGTTCCCTCGGTCAATTGCTCACGCAGAGCGAATATCTGGGAGATCAGAGGAAGGATCCGTGTACCACTTGGGGCACTTATCCTTGTGGTGCTTGCTCCTTATGTGGAGTTATTAGTAAATGTACATCCTTTTCATTACCCAATGGGGAACTGTTCCATCTTAGACATTTTGCTAACTGCAAAACGCAAGGCGTGGTATATCTTTTGGTCTGTCAATGTGGTGGTTTTTATGTGGGGAAGACACGACAAGAGCTGGGTCAACGTATCAGTAAACATCTGGCCAGCATTGAAATGTGCAATCTGTATCTGCCCTTGGGCAGACATGTAGCCAAATGTCATGGCTACAGAATGCCAAAAGTCCATGTTACTATCATTGATCGGGTACATATTCCCCGGCGGGGGGATGATTGGAACAAAACTCTTTTACAGAGAGAGATGAGGTGGATAAAACATCTGGAGGCCACCACCCCTCCGGGTTGAACGAAGCAGAAAGCTTCCGACCCTTTCTGGAAGGCTTCAATTCGGGCAAAACGGATTGATTGCCTCCCTTGGTTCATTGTTGCCCAATTATCATCTAATAGCCCTGGGGCTGGATTTTGTTCATCTTTCTTTTTTCTCCTCTTTCTTTCTCCTATGCTGTAGACATGTATATAGAGACACCCACTGAGAAATGATAAAGAGGGTTTATTTATTCAAGTATTTATATCTTTGTATATTCCAATTATTTGTTGTTATTTGTTGTTGTTTTTGATTATTTTTTTTCCAATTTATGCTTATTATGTTATTTTGACGTTTGCAATGACTCATTTGTGCCCCTCCTCATCGGGTTTTCGCCTGTCTCTGCTCCATTTTCCTTGTCAGGTCTTGGCCACTATTGCATGCCTGGCACATGCAACCCATCTGCTTGATGGGGTTTTTGCATAACCCGCTGTGGCAATTTCTTTTTGCCTTCATCGGTGTCATGCGTTTATGTGCCAGGGGTCTTTTTCACCTTATGGCATTTGGGTTTCTGTTTTCGGACAACTGAGGCACCCCTCTTTAATTGTGGGGTTTCAGCGCCTCCTGATTTTAAGTCCGGCTCATCTGCCAATCAGCCCTTCTCTCTGCCTGGCAGCGGTCCTAGTTTGTCGGTCTGCAGCGCAGACTGTCTTTCTAGCTCTTCATGTTTTTTTTTTTTTTTTTTTTGTCCCGCCCATCGACATCATCGCTGGGTGTGGCTTTGGGCTTTATAAGGTTGAGGCCAGGCTTCCTTTACTGCCAGTCTCCCTCTGGATACCGTAGTGGAAGGATATCATCTTGGACCTCTGCTCTCGGTCTTCCTGTTTACCCTGTTCATCTGTGCCTTTTGGTTATTTGAGTAAGTATTCAAGGGTATTTTTGCTATGACTCCTGGATCAAGTTATATATTTTATTTAGATACTTAGTATTTTTTCTGGCTTTTTTCGTTTTAGGTCCACTTCTCTTTTCCAAGAAATAAATTTTCCTTTGTTCTTTCCTGGTATAGGGGGGTTGATTTTCTGCAATTTGTGGATCCCTTCCTTACACCACTCCATGGCACTTTTAGTTGTTGTTTTTGGATTGGTGATCAGAGTGGCCTATTGAAGCTCAATCTACCAGGGCAAGTATCATATATAAATTAAAATATTAAGGATGAATAAAAAAAATATATATAATTTTTTTTTTTATTATTAGTATTATTATTAAATCGGAATAAAATCCGATTAAAAACAATATTAATAAATTTATATCCTAGTTTTTTCAGTGGATGTTTGTCAGCAGTTTTTCATGGTCCCCTTTCCTTCCCTTTTAGGTTTTGTCCTTTTCTCTTCCCTTTTTGGGTGAGGAGTCTATGTGGACACTTCTTTTTGGCAGTTTATTTGTACCCTTGTGGTGTATGGAATCCTTCATGCACTAGTGGCTTTGTTTGATCGGGAGTTTGGAGCTTTGCTGGTGACTATTGTACTTGATTGAGGATGCACACGTGAGTCATGTCTGTTCATTATGTTTATTATTCAATGTTGTATTATGTGTCTGTTTACCATGCACTGTACTGATTCTGTATTTTGAATTATAGAGAATTTGCTATCCCTGAAGAAGATTCTACTTTGTATTATTTCGAAACGCGTTGGTTTCAGCAACTCTATTCATTTTCAGGACCCCAATTTTTTTGGGCTCCTTACAGCCATCTTCATGTATTTTGCATGGTTTATTATTTGATTTTATGTTTCCTTATCACCTGTGGTGATTTATGTCTATATTCAATACATTTCTATATTTTATTTAATGTTTCTATATATTTTTGTATTTTTCTATATTTATATTTCATTGCCCTTAAAATCCCATTTTTTTAGGTACATTTTCCTTATTCATATATTAGGGATGGTGGCAATGCTACATGACTTTGAATGGTGGTCTATCCTTTTCATGAAAAGAGAAGAGAGGGGGGAGGAGGAGAAGAGAGTGAGAGGAGGAGAAGAGAAGAGAGTGAGAGGAGGAGAAGAGAAGAGAGTGAGAGGAGGAGAAGAGAAGAGAGTGAGAGGAGGAGAAGAGAAGAGAGTGAGAGGAGGAGAAGAGAAGAGAGTGAGAGGAGGAGAAGAGAATGAGAGGAGGAGAAGAGAATGAGAGGAGGAGAAGAGAATGAGAGGAGGAGAAGAGAATGAGAGGAGGAGAAGAGAATGAGGAGGAGAAGAGAGAGAGAGGAGGAGAAGAGAGGAGAGGGAGAGGAGGAGAAGAGAAGAGAGGGAGAGGGGGGAGAAGAGAAGAGAGGAGAGGGAGAGAAGAGAAGAGAGGAGAGGAGAGAGGGAGAGAACAGAGGGAGAGAAGAGAGGGAGAGAAGAGAAGAGAAGTAGAGAAGAGAAGAGAAGTAGAGAAGAGAAGATAGGTAGAGAAGAGAAGAGAGGTAGAGAAGAGAGGAAGAGAAGAGAGGGAGAGAAGAGAGGTAGAGAAGAGAGGGAGAGAAGAGAAGAGGGGGAGAAGAGAGGGATAGGGGGAGAAGAGAAGAGAGGGGGAGAAGAGAAGAGAGGGGGAGAAGAGAAGAGAGGGGGAGAAGAGAAGAGAGGGGGCAGGAGGAGGAGGAGGAGGAGAAGAGAAGGGGCAGGAGGAGGAGGAGAAGAGAAGAGAGGGGGCAGGAGGAGGAGGAGGAGGAGGAGAAGAGAAGAGAGAGGGGGAGAAGAGAAGGGAGTGAGAGGAGAAGAGAAGAGAGGGGGAGGAGGAGAAGAGAAGAGAGGGGGAGGAGGAAAAGAGAAGAGAGGGGGAGGAGGAGGAGGAGAAGAGAGGGAGAGGAGGAGAAGAGAAGAGAGGGGGAGGAAGAGAAGGAGAAGAGAGGGGGCAGAAGGAGGAGAAGAGAAGGGGCAGAAAGAGGAGGAGAAGAGAAGGGGCAGGAGGAGGAGGAGAAGAGAAGGGCGAGAGGAGGAGGGGGGAAAAGGAGGAGGAGGAGGGGGGAAGAGGAGGAGGGGGGAAGGAGGAGGGGGGGAAAGAGGAGGAGGAGGGGGGGAAGTGGAGGAGGGGGGAAGTGGAGGAGGAGGGGGAAGGAGGAGGGGGAGAGGAGGAGGAGGGGGGGAGAGGAGGAGGGCGTGGGAGAGGAGGAGGAGGGGGGGAGAGGAGGAGGGCGTGGGAGAGGAGGAGGAGGATGAGGGGGAAAGAGGAGGAGGATGAGGGGGGAAAGAGGAGGAGGATGAGGGGGGAAAGAGGAGGAGGAGGGGGGAAGAGAAGAGGAGGAGGGGGGAGAGGAGGAGGAGAGGAGGAGGGGGTGGGAGAGGAGGAGGGTGGAGGAAGAGGGGGTGGGAGAGGAGGGGAGGAGGGGGTGGGAGAGGAGGAGAGGAGAAGAGGGAGAAAAGGAGGAGGAGGGGGGGAAGAGGAAGAGGGGGGGAAGAGGAAGAGGGGGGGAAGAGGAAGAGGGGGGGGAAGAGGAAGAGGGGGGGAAGAGGAGGAGGGGGGGAAGAGGAGGAGGGGGGGAAGAGGAGGAGGAAGAGGGGGGAAGAGGAGGAGGGGGGAAGAGGAGGAGGGGGGAAGAGGAAGAGGAAGAGGGGGAAGAGGAGGAGGAAGAGGGGGGAGAGGAGGAGGAGGGGGGAGAGGAGGAGGAGGGGAGAAGAGGAGGAGGAGGGGGAGGAGGAGGGGGGAGAGGAGGAGGAGGAGGAGGAGGGAAGAGGAGGAGGAGGAATTGGGAGGAGGGGGAGAGGAAGAGGAGGAGGAGGGGGAGAGGAAGAGGAGGAGGAGGAGGAGGAGGAGGAGGAGGAGGAGGGGGGGAAGAGGAGGAGGAGGAGGAGGAGGAGGGGGAAGAGGAGGAGGGGGAAGAGGAGGAAGAGGAGGGAAGAGGAGGAGGAGGGGGGAACAGGAGGAGGGGGGAGATAGGAGGAGGAGGAGGAGGAGGGGGGAGATAGGAGGAGGAGGGGGAAGATAGGAGGAGGAGGGGGAAGATAGGAGGAGGAGGGGGGAGATAGGAGGAGGAGGGGGGAGATAGGAGGAGGAGGGGGGAGATAGGAGGAGGAGGGGGAAGATAGGAGGAGGAGGGGGGAGATAGGAGGAGGAGGGGGGAGATAGGAGGAGGAGGAGGAGGGGGCAAGAGGAGGAGGGAGGAGGGAGGAGGAGGGGGGAAGAGGAGGGGGGAGAGGAGGAGGAGAGAAGGAGGGGGTGGGAGAGGAGGTGGGGAGAAGAGGAGGAGGGGAGAAGAGGAGGAGAGGGGGGGGAGAGGGGGGAGGTAAGAGGAGGAGGGGGGGAAGAGGAGGAGGAGTGAAAATGGATCACTAACCCTGTCCCTTCCACTCCTATGTCCCAGGCTGCATAGTTTACAGTGCAGAATCTGAAGTAAAAGGAAGCTCCAGTCGTTCTGCTGAAGTTACTCACTCATGTCCTGTAGCAGTGCTCTCGGTCCCCGACTCCCTGCTCATCCATGTGTGAAGGGCAGGGCCCTGCATACTACCACCCAGATGCTGCACCTAAATAGTACATACCCGCTCCATCACCATGCCAGCCTGTAAAAGTATAAGAATATTGACCTGTCTGAGGGTTTGAAAAGTCAAATTTCTCTTTTTCTTTCATAGATATTAGTGTTGCTATTATCTACAATTCAATTGCCATTTAAAGTAACAAAAGAGAGGTATGTCTTGATGTGTATACGGTTTATGGGTGGGGCTTAAGGTGCCAGAATCTCAGTGCCTGTGCTTCTGGGATTTAAATCTGGCCCTGGGTGTCCCCCCAGGCAGGGCCGGTCCGAAACGGGGTGCAGGGGGTGCACTGCACCGAGGCGCCAGAGGGGAGGGGGCGCCAAAGTGTCAGGAGCAGGAGTGTGTTGCCAATGAGTCCTGCGCCGTAGTTTCGCCGCCCACTGACCCGCCCGCTGGCACGCCCACAGCAGTGTCAACATCCCCCGCCCAGCGCCCGCTGTACAAGGAGGGAAGAGGAGGTAAGTTAGGTCCGCCCCATGCCCCCCCTGTGCCCGCCCACAACCCCTTGTGCGGCCAATATGTGCCTGGAAAGGGGTGTGGGCGGGAGATTTCAAAGCAGCCAGATGACAGTGACACTGATCTGATGTCGCTGCGCTGGACACCGTCTCCTCCAGCCAGAGGCGGTTCGTAAATTAGGCGGCTTGTCACACATTTCTGCTGCACAGGCACTACTCTCCTATCAGCAAACTTTGCCCTGCCTTCCGAGATCTGTCAGTGTCCACTGACATGGAGGTGGCTCAAGAAGACATACTCCGCATGTTTCCCCCGCCCGCAGCCTTAGCCCTTCACACATGGATGAGCAGGGAGTCGGGGACCGAGAGCACTGCTACAGGACATGAGTGAGTAACTTCAGCAGAACGACTGGAGCTTCCTTTTTACTTCAGATTCTAGCTGTGTACACATAGTCCCACAACATGGACACTGACATACCAGAAGTATTAATCAAATCTGCGATCGACAACGACAAGCATTCTTTTTTTATCTGTGAAATTTCATCAATTCAGGAGTGCATGAAGGCCATGGAAGAGAGGCAAGGCCAGGCTATGAAGGGGGTGCAGGAGATGATCCTGCTATTGAAAAAGTTGCCATAATTTTTTTTTTTTTTTAAGTTATTGTAGCGGGTATCCCAAATTTAGGGGTGACCTGAGCAATAGTTGGCTCGGGTCTTCTAATTGTTTGGACACCTGGCGTGCAGTTCCTCTTAGGTGTATAGGTGGTGCTGACACTTGTACCCGGGGTTGAACCACATGTGATGGAGTGGCTATTGGGTGTCCTCTCTCGGCAGCTGTGCAGTGGGCGTGGTCTACCCGCTGTGCATGACGGAGTAGGGTACAAAAGGGGGCAGACGCCATTGTTCTGGGCGTGAATACCCGGGGACCTGTACCCGGAGGAGTGTATCCCTCGAGGGGGGATAAGAGCATTGACTGTGGGGTCTTGGGCACCTTCAGCCCGAGGCTACGGAGTTCCAGGTAGGTCCAGTACCTTTAATTGGGTCTACAAAGCCAGAAAGGAAACCCAGGCAGCCCAGGTGAGGGCGACCGCTCTGACTAAGAGGAAGCCCTGGGGAGGATCGGTCCCATAACAGGAGGCGAGTGATAAAGATTTCTGTCTCGGGAGAGGCCTGGTGACCTGTCGGAGGGAAGGATTCCTTGCTCCGCAGACTGCCTTTGCGGAGTGCTGCTACCTAAGGAGGGATCGCCTTGACTTTGTCCTTGGAGGGGACTTAGTCACTGTTCGAGCTACATGCCGGCTGCTAGTGCCATTGGGTGACTATCCGGGTGAGCTGTAGCCACTCGGGACCGAGTGGCAATGAAGCCAAGAGTGTGCGTGAATCAGTTCTATCTGCTAACCTCTTTCTCTTTTCAACTCTCTGGTTACTGAAGCATAAAAGGAAAATAAACTTGTGTTGGAGTTGAAGCGTGGTGTGGACATTGGCCTTCCTTGGGAAAGGTAAAGACTTTCCTCTAAACTCTAGAGGGGAGAACCAGTGGAAGCAAGCAACTTGCTGCGGGACCCAAAAATATGACACCGCTCAACCTCTTCAAACAGGAGGGTACGGGCATATGGTACGGTGTGCTTTTTTTTTTTACAAGTGAGCCAAAAGGTAGAAAAAAGGTCTGTGTGCTACATTATATAAATCGTTTATACAGTTATGCATATACATGGTCTACTGGTCACATGTGTTGAATCAGAGATCCATTCCTCATTCATTTTTATAAATGTGAGGTAGTCAACACTGTCGCGAGCTAGGCGAGTGCGCTTATCGGTCACGATCCCCCCTGCTGCGCTGAACGTCCTTTCAGACAGGACACTGGATGAGGGGCAAGCCAACAGTTCAATTGCAAATTGTGCAAGCTCTGGCCAGAGGTCAAGCCTGCCCACCCAGTAGTCCAGGGGTTCATCACTTCTCAGAGCGTCCACATCAGCCGTTAACCCGATGTAGTCGGACACCTGACGGTCTAGGCGTTCCCTGATGCTGGATCCGGTTGACACCTGTCGATGGGTCGGCTGAAAGAATGATCTCATATCAGAAGTGACCAACACATCTTCAAACCGCCCTCTTCTTGCAGGCGCTGTTGGATTGGTACCCGCAACTGTTTCTCTGGGAGTGGAAATTCCTCTGCCAGCGCACGCAAAAGCAGAATGCAGCATTTCTCTAAGCAAGGCCTAGAAGTGCTCCATTCTGACAGCCCTCTGTGATGGTGGTAACATTTCCGGCATTTTTTGTTTGTTTGGGGTCTAAGTACGTTGCCACCCAGTACTGGTCCTTGCCCTTTATGCTTTTTATACGGGGGTCCCTCTTAAAACACTGGAGCATGAAGGCCCCCATTTGCACTAGACTGAAAGCGGTGTGGTGGAATGGCTCCTGCTCATCATCCAGGATAATGTCGTCCTCGTTCTCCTCCCCCCATCCACGGACAACAGGGATCCCAGGAAGGTTTAAAGCACGCTCTTCTTGCTCCTCCTTATCCGCCCCGGCACCATCCTCCTCTGACTCTTCTTCAGACTCCTGTTGTTGACTTGTCTCAGATAGAGTAGCCCCCCCTGGGAATTCATCCAGCATTGCGACTTCCTCATCTTCCTGCTCCTCGACGGCTTGATCAATGACACGACGCAATGCACGCTCCATAAAGAAGGCGTAAGGTACGATGTCACTGATGGCGCCATGGCTGCGACTGACCAGTTTGGTGATCTCATCAAATGGCCACAGAAGTCTGCATGCGTCGCGCATGAGCAGCCACTGGCGCGGTGAAAAAAAAACAAAACTCCCCAGAACCTGTTCTGCCGCAGAGTTCGTACAGGTAGTCGTTAACTGCACGTTTCTGCTGGAGCAGCCTATCAAGCATATACAAGGTTGAGTTCCATCGCATAGGGCAGTTACAAATAAGACGTCTGACCGGCAGATTGTGTCGCAGCTGAATGTCAGCAAGGCGAGCCATGGCCGTGTAAGATCTTCTGAAATGGGCCGAGATTTTCCTTGCCTGCCGCAAGACGTCCTGTACCCCAGGGGATTTGACAACGAATCGCTGCACGACCAAGTTTAAGACGTGTGCCATGCATTGCACGTGTGTAATTTTTCCCTGTTTCAACGCGCTCAGCAGATTGGCACTGTTGTCACACACCACTTTACCAACTGTCAAATTGAGCGGTGTTAGCCACTGATCTGCCTGTGAACGCAAAGCTGAAAGGAGAGCAGGGCCAGTGTGACTCTTGGCTTCCAGGCACAACAGGCGCAGCACAGCATGGCAACGTCTCACCTGGCATGTCGAATAGGTTCTGGGGATCTTGGGCGGCGCAGCGGAAGAGACGGTAAGCAGCGGAAAAGGAGGAGTCAGCCGAGGGAGGATGGAGTAAGATGAGGAGAAGAAGAGGCAGGCCTGCATGCAATCCGTGGCGGTAAAACCAAATCTACACGGGTGCCACGGGTTACATGCTTGACGGCCATCAGAAGGTTCACCCAGTGGGCAGTAAAAGTTATATACCTTCCCTGCCCATGTTTGCTAGACCACGTGTCTGTGGTCAGATGTATCTTGGCACCGACACTGTGTGCCAGAGATACATTCACTTGCCGCTGAACATGGCCATATAGCTCTGGGATGCCCTTCTGTGAGAAATATTTCCTTCCTGGGACCTTCCATTGTGGTGTTCCAATGGCCACAAATTTTCCACCAGTTTGTATGGCAGTAGTTGGCAGGCTATCAGTTCTGACAAGCCAGCGGTCAACCGTTGGGCAAGAGGGTTATCCGACGTCATAATTTTTTTTACGCTCGAACATTTGGTCTACGGAAGCCTGCCTTTTTCCAGAAAAACGTGAGGACGGCATAATAGAAGGTGGAGTGGAGGACAATTGTGAGGAGAGAGGAGAAGGAGAAGTACAACAGGCTGGACGGGGAGAGCCTGGAGTGTGGCTTTGTGGGTTCTGACGGCGTTGCTCCCACTGGGCTCGGTGATGGGAGTTCATGTGCCTTCTTAAGGCGGTCGTCCCTAGGTGAGTGTTGGGCTTACCGTGACTTATGCGTTGCCATCTGCAGCCTTTGCAGTCGGCAACACTATTGTCAGCATCGGACACGTTAAAAAAAAAAGCCCACACTGCGGAGCCATGTGCCGGCGTCCTGGGAGTGCCAGATGTGACCGTACATGGTACCCACGTGACGTCCCTAGACACATCATCATCGACATCACCTTCCCCACCACTATAATTAGAGAGCTCGGAGTAGGCAACAACAGCGGGGACCAACCTCCTTGGGCTGATCTGGGTACTGTCATCAGACTGCTGAGTGGTGGTTGTTGCTACCTCCTCTTCCTGATCCAATGCCAAGAATTCCTGTGCATCAGAAATGTCTTGTGATGGATTGGAAAATAATTTCAGTGACTCAAGCAGAGGGTTTATGATGGTGGTGGTGTTGGTGGTAGTGTCTTTGGGGGTGCACACAGCAGAGAGTGAAGAGGGTGCAGATAGAGAGGATGAGGAGGGTGCAGAAGAGTAATGCCGCGTACACACGATCATTTTTCCCGTTGGGAAAAATGACATTTTTCCCTTTGGACGAGAAAAACGATCGTCTGTGGGCTTTATGCCGTTTTTCCCCGACGGGAAAAACGGCATTGATCACGACGAGAAAAATTGGAACATGCTGTAATTTTTTCTCGTTGTGATTCCTGTCATTTTTTTTTCGCTGCAGTTTTCCCATAGGGAAACACTGCCGCGGAGCCTACACACGGTAATTTTTCTCGTCAAAAGAAAAAATGACGGGAAAAACGGCCGTGTGTGGGGGAGCAAGCTGTTCCCTCATTTTTCCTGTCGTGATTCACGGCGGTGTTTTCACCGCCGTGAATCAGGATCGTGTGTACGCGGCATAAGGCTGAGTGAGCCACTCAACCAAGTCTGGTGCATCCTTTGACGTAATCGAACGCACCTTCTGCAACTTCCCACTTTGGCTCAAGTCTGGTGCTCCTGCCCTACCCCTACCACCCCTGCGGAAGGGCCTGCCTCTTCCTCTGCCTGTCATTTTTTAAATGACCCTGTGACAAAAGTCTCTAGAGAAGTGCAGTATATGTGGAAGAAGGTATATAACACCCTGCTTCAATCTGACGTTTTGGGGGGCCACTGGTCTATCACACCAGTTATAATACTTTTTTCTAATTGCGTTTGTAACTCTTTGTAGTATCGCTGCAGAACTGCTCAGCAGTCACAATGCTGCACAGTAGAAATGCACTATACTATGCTTTTGTATATTTGAAAGTATTTTAGACGTGTATTACACCCCTATATAATGCACACCTAATAGTACACCTATACCAGTCCTTAAAAGGACTTTTGTGGACCTAATAGCTAGTGATTACAGTCTGTCCCTGCTACACTCAGCAACCTCTCCTTACACTGACAAAAGACAGCTGCAGAATCGCTCAGCACTGCAGTCCCAATGCTGCACAGTGCACAATAGAAATGCTTTTGTATATTTGAAAGTATATTATAAGTGTATTACACCCCTATATACTGCACACCAAACAATAGTGCACCTATACCAGTCCTTAAAAGGACTTTTGTGGACCTAATAGCTAGTGATTACAGTCTGTCCCTGCTCCACACAGCAACCTTTACCTACACTGACAAAAGACAGAATGTAAATTGGCTGTCCAATGGGTGTGTCATGGGTCAAAGTTCTTCACAATGTAAAAGAATATGGCGGCCGCGAACAGCGCCATATGTCCGGCGGTTTTGGCGAATAGCGAACGCGCAAAGTTCGCCGCGAACCGACCGCGGGGCGAACCGCAAGGCCATCTCTACCTGCTATATACCAATATCTGTTGTACAGAGAATCTAGGTCTAGTGTCAGCAGCTAATATACAGTATGCATCTGAGAGCAGATATTTCACTTCTACCTTCATTCTCTATGTTAACCCCAAGCAATTATACATTTGCCCAGGCATCAAATGGGGCCATTGACCTGGCTCACGTAATCTACGCCCACCCAAATTAGCCATACCTGATATTCTTCTGCAAATCCAAAGTCACTGTTTGCATGGTTATATTCATAATGCTGTTTAAACTTTTCTTTCGATATGGTGTGAAATCTAGAACACAAACAAATGTGCAAACCGTTTACCCACACAATGAACATAAAAAACAATGCTTACATCTTTATAAAAAACAGATAAAACTATTATAAAAGTGACAAATTGACAAATTTATGTGGCTGATTTTTACAAGAAACTGGGACAGCAGCACAGAGCGTCATAGTTAGTTGTGGAAAACAGGGAATCTGCTCAGAGTAACTTTTCCAAATTTCTTTGAGCCAGTTACTTTCCTACTTAAAGTGATTGTAAAGCTTTGTGTTATTTTGTTTGTTAAATAACAAACATTTCATACTTCCCTCCACTATGCAGTTCGTTTTGCAGTGTGGCCCCGATCATCCTCTTCTGGGGTCCCCCGGCGGCGCTGGTAGCGCCTCCCTGCATCGTATAACCCCCTAGAAGAAGCGCTCTCCCGGGGGGTTACCTTGCCGGTACGTTACAGAGTCCAGCATTTGCACCCACAGACGCAGAATGCCGGACTTGGCCCCGCGTCATTGGATTTGATTGACAGCAGCGGGAGCCAATGGCTGCGCTGCTATCAATCTATCCAATCAAGAGCCGAGAACTCCGGGCAGAGGAAGAACGCGTCTCCGCCTTGGGAATTTTCCTTTGCAACATTGTTACTACATAAAATATTTTGTTTTTAAGAATGCTCTAATTCAGCTAAAGGGTGTTCTATCGGGTTGAGGTCAGGACTCTGTGCAGGCCAGTCAAGTTTCTCCACCCCAAACTCGCTCATCCATGTCTTTGTGGACCTTGCTTTGTGCACTGGTGTGCAGTGATGTTGGAACAGGAAGGGGCCATCCCCAAACTGTCCCCACAATGTTGGGAGCATGACATTTTCCAAAATGTCTTGGTATGCTGATGCCTTAAGAGTTCCCTTCACTGGAACCAAGAGACCAAGCCCAACCCCTGGAGCATGACCTCACAAATGCACTTGGAAGAATGGTCAAACATTCCCATAGACACACTCCTTAACCTTGTGGACAGCCTTCTCAGAAAAGTTGAAGCTGTTTATAGCTGCAAAGGGTGGGCCAAATTAGTTTTGAACCCTACAGACTAATACTGGGATGCCATTACACAGGGCCGATCCTAGGGTCACAGACGCCTGGGTGCAGAAATATTTCTGGCTCCCCCACATGGGCGTGGTTATCTTACTAACCCTTCCCCTTTACAAATTTTTCTATGGCAACGACTCAAACACAGAAATGCTCCCCTAAGGAGTCTTCGTTACCCTAGGATCCTCCCATGATCTCTTAACAATAAACAAAATACAGAAAGAGAAGCAGAGTATTCTAATGGGACCTGGAGAGGGGTCACTCTAATGTACACAGAGAGGGCCTCTGTTAGAGAGTCTGTTAGAAAGAGCCCCCAGACATACAAGAGATGGTGAGAGACTGCAGACATGATACGAAAGATGGACAGAGATCGCAGACATACTACAGGAGATGGTCAGAGACTGCAGACATGTTACAAGAGATGGTCAGAGACTGCAGACATGTTACAAGAGATGGTCAGAGACTGCAGACATGTTACAAGAGATGGTCAGAGATCGCAGACATACTACAGGAGAAGGTCAGAGACTGCAGACATGATACAAGAGATGGTCAGAGACTGCAGACATGATACAAGAGATGGTCAGAGATTGCAGACATGATACAGGAGAAGGTCAGAGACTGCAGACATGATACAAGAGATGGTCAGAGACTGCAGACATGATACAAGAGATGGTCAGAGATTGCAGACATGATACAAGAGATGGTCAGAGACTGCAGACATTATACAAGAGATGGTCAGAGACTGCAGACCTGATACAGGAGAAGGTCAGAGATTGCAAAAATGATACAAGAGATCAATGTAGCCTCATCAGTGCCCATCAAATGCAGCCTTAGCGGCCCACCAGTGCCCACCAAATGCAGCCTACCAGCGCCCACCAAATGCAGCCTACCAGCGCCCACCAAATGCAGCCTACCAGCGCCCACCAAACAGGGTTGGTGCAAGAATTTTCGACACCCTAGGTGAAACCTCATTTTGTCCAACCCCACTTCTCCTGGCTCCACCGCTGACTCCATCACCTTTGCCCTGCCCATGTATTGCACATACCTCCCAACTATTGAACTTGAGCATAAGGGGCACTTCAGGGAGATGTGCGCCACAGCAAAAAGTGGGTGTCACCAAACATGATTGTGGGAGGGGCTTAAGGGCCACGGTTAAAAAAAAACCTGGGCTTCCTTGTACATATAAATATGCTTTGATTGCTCTGCCACAAGCTGGAGTCTCGGGGATACATATAAACCTCAACACAAACATTTAGAAAATTACTTCCAATACATTTGGTTTTGTATACACTGAAAATAGACAAAGAGCTTAAAATAGAGGATTATAAAGGATCTGAGGAACCCGGGCTGGAGCAAAAGAATAAGTACTGCAGTTTGAACCCTCAGGGAGAGAGAGAGGGAGAGGGAAGAATCACTATGATATATGGAAGAAAGGAAGGGGGAACACTATGGTATATGAAAGAAAGGAAGATGGGACACTATGGTACATGGAAGGCAGGAAGGAAGGATCACTATGGGAGAAAGGAAGGAGGGATCATTATGGTACATGGAAGAAAGGAAGCAGGGATCGCTATGGTACATGGAAGGAAGGAAGGATCACCATGGTACAAGGAAGAAGGTATCACTATGGTACATGGAAGGAAGGAAGGATCACTATGGTACATGGAAGGAAGGATCTCTATGGTATATGGAAGAAAGGAAGGAGGGATCACTTTGGTACATGGAAGGAAGGATCACTATGGTACATGGAAGAAAGGAAGGAGGGATCACTATGGTACATGGAAGGATAGGGAACACTGTGGTATATGGAAGGCAGGAAGGAAGGATCACTATAGTACATGGAAGAAAGGAAGGAGGGATCACTATGGTACATGGAAGGAAGGATCACTATTGTACGTGGAAGAAAGGAAGGAGGGATCACTATGGTACATGGAAGAAAGGAACGAGGGATCACTATGGTACATGGAAGGAAGGAAGGATCACTATGGTACATGGAAGGAAGGATCACTATGGTACATGGAAGGATCTCTATGGTATATGGAAGAACGGAAGGAGGGATCACTATGGTACATTAAAGAAAGGAAGGATCACTATGGTACATGGAAGAAAGGAAGGAGGGATCACTATGGTACATGGAAGGAAGGGGAACACTGTGGTATATGGAAGGAAGGATCAATATGGTACATGTAAGAAAGTTAGGAGGGATCACTATGGTACATGGAAGGAAGGATCACTATTGTACGTGGAAGAAAGGAAGGAGGGATCACTATGGTACATGGAAGAAGGGAAGGAGGAATCACTATGGTAAATGGAAGGAAGGAAGGAGGGATCACTATGGTACATGGAAGAAAGGAAGGAGGGATCACTATGGTACATGGAAGGAAGGATCACTATGGTACATGTAAGGAAGGATCTCTATGGTATATGGAAGAAAGGAAGGAGGGATCACTATGGTACATAGAAGGAAGGATCTCTATGGTATATGGAAGAACGGAAGGAGGGATCACTATGGTACATGGAAGAAAGGAAGGAGGGATCACTATGGTACATGGAAGAAAGGAAGGAGGGATCACTATGGTACATGAAAGGAAGGAAGGGGAACACTGTGGTATATGGAAGGCTGGAAGGAAGGATCACTATGGTACATGGAAGAAAGGAAGGAGGGATCACTATGGTACATGGAAGAAAGGAAGGAGGGATCACTATGGTACATGAAAGGAAGGAAGGGGAACACTGTGGTATATGGAAGGCTGGAAGGAAGGATCACTATGGTACATGGAAGAAAGGAAGGAGGGATCACTATGGTACATGGAAGGAAGGATCACTATTGTACGTGGAAGAAAGGAAGGAGGGATCACTATGGTACATGGAAGGAGGGATCACTATGGCAAATGGAAGAAAGGAAGGGGGAACACTATGGTACATGGAAGGCAGGAAGGAAGGATCACTAGGGTATATGGAAGAAAGGAAGGAGGGATCATTATGGTACATGGAAGGAAGGATCTCTATGGTATATGGAAGAAAGGAAGGAGGGATCACTATGGTACATGGAAGGAAGGATCACTATGGTACATGGAAGGAAGGATCACTATGGTATATGGAAGAACGGAAGGAGGGATCACTATGGTACATGGAAGGAAGGGGAACACTGTGGTATATGGAAGGCATGAAGGAAGGATCACTATGGTACATGGAAGAAAGGAAGGAGGGATCACTATTGTACATGGAAGGAAGGATCACTATTGTACGTGGAAGAAAGGAAGGAGGGATCACTATGGTACATGGAAGAAGGGAAGGAGGGATCACTATGGTAAATGGAAGAAAGGAAGGGGGAACACTATGGTACATGGAAGAAAGGAAGGGGAACACTGTGGTATATGGAAGGCAGGAAGGAAGGATCACTATGGTATATGGAAGAAAGAAAGGAGGGATCACTATGGTACATGGAAGGAAGGATCTCTATGGTTTATGGAAGAAAGGAAGAAGGGATCACTATGGTACATGGAAGGAAGGATCACTGTGGTACATGGAAGGATCTCTATGGTATATGGAAGAACGGAAGGAGGGATCACTATGGTACATGGAAGAAAGGAAGGAGGGATCACTATGGTACATGGAATGAAGGGAGGGGAACACTGTGGTATATGGAAGGCAGGAGGGAAGGATCACTATGGTACATGGAAGAAAGGAAGGAGGGATCACTATGGTACATGGAAGGAAGGATCACTATTGTACGTGGAAGAAAGGAAGGAGGGATCACTATGGTACATGGAAGAAGAAAAGGAGGGATCACTATAGTAAATGGAAGAAAGGAAGGGGGGACACTATGGTACATGGAAGAAAGGAAGGGAAACACTGTGGTATATGAAAGTCAGGAAGGAAGGATCACTATGGTACATGGAAGAAAGGAAGGAGGGATCACTATGGTACATGGAAGGAAGTATCACTATTGTACGTGGAAGAAAGGAAGGAGGGATCACTATGGCACATGGAAGGCTAGAAGACTGGCACATGGAAGACTATGGCACATTGAAGGCTGGAAGACTGGCACATGGAAGACTATGGCACATGGAAGGCTATGGCACATGGAAGGCTGGCACATGGAAGACTATGGCACATTGAAGGCTGGAAGACTATGGCACATGGAAGGCTTGAAGACTGGCACATGGAAGACTATGGCACTTCGAAGGCTGGAAGACTGGCACATGGAAGACTATGGCACATGGAAGGCTGGAAGGCTAAGGAACATGGAAAACTATACATGGAAGCCTGAAAGACTATGGCACATCTAGAGAAGAGAGAGAGGGGAGAGATCACTCACCCAGGCTGCATTGTCTTCAGAGGCACAGGCACTCAGGCAGCGACATCAGCTCAGCAGGATCAATAGCTGGCTGGTTTGAAATCTCCCGCCCCCACACCCCCTTCCCAGGCACAGGTTGGCTGCATGAAGGGGTTGTGGGCGGGCACAGGGGGGACATGGGGAGGAGGTGGGGCCGACCTAGCCTACCTCCTCCTTGTACCGTACTGACTATACAGCGGGCGCCGGGCGAGGGATATGCAGCGAGGGGACGGGCGGGGAAAATTAAGCTATATGCACACTGCCGTGTGTGTGTGACGGGGGGCGGGGAATATGCACATTGCCGTGGGGGGGGGGGCAGGGATAATGCTGCTATTCAACACACTGCCGTGGGCGCGGCCAGGGGGCGGGAATATGCACATTGCCGTGGGGGGGGGGGGGGATAATGCTGCTATTCAACACACTGCCGTGGGCGTGGCCAGGGGGCGGGAATATGCACATTGCCGTGGAGCAGGCAATATTCTGCTATTTAGCACACTGCCGCGGGCGCGATGGGGGGCGGAGAATATGCACATTGTCGCGGGCGTGAGGCAGCACACTTGGGGCTGACGATACCCTGGCACTTTGGCGTCCCCCGCTCTGAGGCGCCGGGGTTCACTGCACCCCGTGCACCCGCCCAGGATCAGCCCTGCCATTACAGTTCATGCGTTTTAAGGCAGGCGTCCCAATACTTAGGCCAATATATTGTATATTGCTTGTGACACTGAGGATGGCTATGCAGAGAACATGTGTAAGGCTGCCTGGTGGCTAAGCGGGTAGCAATTCCGTCTAGCAGCACTGGGGTTGCTGGTTCAATTCCCCAACATGCTAGTGCTTATGTTGAAGTTTATATGTTTTCCCTGTGTGGGTTTCTCACCACAATCCGAAGACATGCTGGTATTTTATTTGTCTCCTGTCAAAATAGTCTCTAATACAGGAAAGTTAGTTTTGGACTCATTGGAGCCAGGGCCCGATGTTAATGTTTGTTAGCACTAATCATACCCAGGGACTTGGACATTTAAAATTGTAGGGTTTACACTGCACAGGTACATATGCTTAGAAAACTGTTGCTTTGTTTATGTGCATGCAAATGGACTTGGATCTTTGGCCTGTAGTTGGAGATTTGATGCACATAGCCAAGGGCTAGCACAGTTGCAAATAGTATTATGTGTTCCTGCCCATCAGGTGCAATCACTTTAGACATACACGAAGGGACAGATTGAAAGATACTGGTGGGCGTGTACTTCTATTGGGCGTGTATCAGTGTGCCAACAATACAACCTCTCTTATATAAAGGCCTGCAGTATGGGGGTTTGTTTGGTCTGAGAAGGCAAGGTTTTTTGTTGTGATTTGGGGGGGGGGAATGATATTATGCAGATTGGCAAACCCCCAACTAGTGTTATTTGCTGAAATTCTTGTGCATTTTTTCAATCAAAAGTGGGGTTATGTGGCCATGCTGTGTGTATTGTTCCTGTCTGACCATGCAAACATCGTTTGGGAGCATCTGCTGACCTTCTACTCTTTGATCTCATTGCATAATAGTGTACACAGAAATGCAGCTTCCAGCAGAACATGGTCACCAATGTATGTGTGTGAATTGTGGGGTGGGTCAGTGGTGGTGTGTCCATGGTGGGCGTAGGAGCGCTGCCCCCTCTCTCCTCTGCACCCATCAATCAACAATACATAGCTTCATGCATTGCATGAAGCTATGTATTGTTGCCGCTGCCGCACACTATTCAGGTGTCCGGCCCCATGTTGAGCGCCAGCCATCTGAATAACAGTGATGGGCGTGTTTTGGAAGTGCCTGATTAGAGCGAGATGCTCGAATAGGCTTCCCGATTAGAGCATGCGGGCTCTAATCGGCTTCCAAATGGTTAACCAGAGGGCGCACAGGCCAGTTACCTGATTAAACAGTGCTGTGTTAGGGAATCGCTTGCCTAACTGCCCTGCCTCTCAGCCAATCAGGTGCACCGGGTCTGGTTACCGGTCACCTGATTGGCTGAAGCGACATCGAAGGTGGAGAAGACTTTGAGGGAGTGTGGAGAGGACGGCACGGACTTGAGGAAGGTAAGTGCTGGGCTAGGGGGAAACTGGCTGCATTTGGGGGCACAAACTGGAGGCAATTGGGGGCACAAACTAGCTGCATTTGAGGGGAAAAACTGGCTGCGTTTAATGGGCACAGTGGCGGCAATTGATGATTTTGTTTTGTTTTTTTCAGTTTGTGCCCCCCCAAAAAATTTTGAGCACCAGCCGCCACTGGGGTGGGTGTTTTGAATAAGTGTCTTTTTTAATATTATGTTGGAATGCTTTGTATGAATAATGACTGTTAAACACGTTTTTATCTGCAAGATTATAGAAACATAATGTGTTGCCCATTATACACTGAAAGTAAGGGCTCTTTCACACGGAGGTCCGTTCAGGTCCTGAAAACGGATCCTCCATGTACCCCTATGGAGGCACGGATGTCAGCGGAGACATGTCCGCTGACATCCGCTCCGCCAAAGTGTGACGTAGGAAAACCCTATTTTTCCTTCCGTCGGCGGAGCGGATCGGATGACAACGGATTCTACGGTCCGTCGTCATTAGTGATGAGCCGAACACCCCCGGGTTCGGTTCGCACCAGAACCCGCGAACGGACCGAAAGTTCGTACGAACATTAGAACCCTATTAAATACAATGGATGCGAACGTTCGAATTCTAAAGTGCTAATTATAACAACTATTATGCATGTTATTGTCCTAAAAAGGGTTTGGGAACCCGGGTTCTGCACCAGGGGACATGTATCAATGCAAAAAGAAGTTTTAAAAACGGTCGTTTTTCAGGAGCAGTCATTTTAATGATGCATAAAGTGTAAAAAAAAAAGTCAAATATTCCTTTAAATATCGTACCTGGGGGGTGTCTAAAGTATGCCTGTGAAGTGCCACGTGTTTCCCGTGTTTAGAACTGTCCCTGCACAAAATGACACTTCTAAAGGGAAAAAAAAGCCATTTAAAACTGCTTGCGGCTTTAATGTAATGTCTGGTCCCGGTAATATGGATGAAAATCTTTAAGAAAAATGGCATAGCTACCCCATTGGGCCTTTGATGGTGGTGCTGGTGCCACAACACTGTAAGCCCTGACAGTTACTCTTGGTGGGTGCAGCAATGGGCCCTGCTGTGAATTATTAGATCAAGAATTGTAATTGCATGCCCCTGTTGAACAGGGGCTGAAAAATTGGGCCTTTCGTGGTGGTGGTGGTGGTGTTGCCACAACACTGTAAGCCCTCAGAGTTACTCTTGGTGGGTGCAGGAATGGGCCCTGCTGTGAATTATTAGATCAAGAATTGTAATTACATGCCCCTTTTGAACAGGGGCTGAAAAATTGAGCCTTTCGTGGTGGTGGTGGCGTTGCCACAACACTGTAAGCCCTCAGAGTTACTCTTGGTGGGTGCAGCAATGGGCCCTGCTGTGAATTATTAGATCAAGAATTGTAATTACATGCCCCTGTTGAACAGGGGCTGAAAAATTGGGCCTTAGGCACTGGTGGCACAACACTACAACCCCTCACAGATACTGTACTTGGAGCACAGCAATGAGCCCTGTTGCAAAGTATTGCTTCAAAAATTGTAATGACACGCCCCTGTTAAACAGGGGCTGAAAAATTGGGCCTTAGGCACTGGTGCCACAACACTCCAACCCCTCACAGATACTGTACTTGGAGCACAGCAATGAGCCCTATGGCAAATTATTGCTAAAAAAATTGTAATTACACGCCCCTGTAAAACAGGGGCTGAAAAATTGGGCCTTAGCCACTGGTGGCGGCACCCATAAACAAAAATGATCTTCCAAGCTATCATCATCAATCGTATCATTGAGGACTCGGAGGAGGAGGATAGCCAGTCAACATAACAGCACAGGCACTCAGCATCAGTCTTGAAGGGATGTGACATGTTAAAATCAATTAGTCTGTTATATCAGCATCAGGTGTGTGGTAGCTGGTGGTGATCCAAGACTGGTTCATCTTGATGAAAGTCAGTCGATCAACCGAGTCGGTGGACAGGCGCACCCTGTAATCCGTGACAAATCCTCCAGCAGCACTGAATGTGCGTTCCGAAAACGCTGGATGCAGGACAGGCCAGTAGCTCAATTGCATACTGTGCAAGCTCTGGCCAGTGATCCATCCTCAAGACCCAGTAAGCCAGAGGATTTTCGGTGGGGAAGGTGTCCAAGTCTGACCTTGCCCCTAGATATTCCTGCACCATGTTTATCAGACGCTGGCGATGGTTGCTGGAACCGATCATACTTTGGGGCTGCGGACTAAAGAATTGTCTGAACGCATCGGTCAGACGGCCACCTTCCCCACCGCTCCTTCTTTGACTGGCCGAAGCCTCAGCAACTCGTTGTCCAGGACCAGGAGTTTGTAACCTCCCAGTCTCTGGGAACGCGTTGCACAGACCTTTCTGCAAGGCCTCCCGGAGTTGTCTCATCCTCTGCTCCCTCTGCGACGGTAACATAAGGTCCGCAACCTTACCCTTGTACCGTGGATCAAGGAGAGTGGCCAGCCAGTAATGGTCCCTCTCCTTGATCCGAAGAATACGAGGATCCTTCCACAGACTTTGCAGGATCAGTGAGGCCATGCAGCGTAGGTTTGCTGAGGCATTCGCTCCGGAGTCCTATGGGTCACTAAGGACGACATGATCCGCAGCCACCTCCTCCCAGCCACGTACAAGTCCACTGGTTTCTTGGGACTGTAAATCATCCCTAAAAGACTGCTGCTGATGATGCTGAGTGCCAGCCTCCACCTCCATGCTGACATAATCCTCCTCCTCCTCCTCCTCCTCCTCTTCCTGTGCGATGGGTGGGACAGAAGGAACACTGTCTGGGTAAAGGGGTCCTTGAGAGGCAAGGAAGTCCTCCTCTTCCTGCCTCTGTTCTGCCTCAAGTGCCCTGTCCATTATTCCACGCAGCGTGTGCTCCAACAGGTGGACAAGAGGTACAGTGTCACTGATGCATGCACTGTCACTGCTCACCATCCTCGTGGCCTCCTCAAATGGTGCCAGGACAGTGCATGCATCCCTGATCATGCCCCACTGGCGTGGAGAAAAAAAACCAAGCTCCCCTGACCCTGTTCTGGTGCCGTAGTCGCACAGGTACTCATTGATGGCCCTCTGCTGCGTGTGCAGCCGCTGCAGCATGGCCAACGTTGAGTTCCACCTGGTGGGCATGTCACATATAAGGCGGTTCTTGGGCAGGTTCAACTCCTTTTGCAGCTCAGCCAGGCGAGCACTGGCATTATAAGATCTGCGGAAATGCACACAGACTTTCCTGGCCTGCCTCAGGACATCCTGTAAGCCCGGGTACCTGCCCAAGAACTGCTGCACCACCAGGTTAAGGACGTGAGCCACACAGGGCACATGGGTCAGTTGTCCCTGTCGGAGGGCGGAGAGGAGGTTGGTGCCATTGTCGCAAACCACCATTCCTGGCTTAAGCTGGCGTGGCGTCAACCACCTCTCGGCCTGGCCCTGCAGAGCAGACAGGACCTCTGCCCCAGTGTGGCTTCTGTCCCCCAAACACACCAGCGCAAGCACGGCATGGCATCTTTTTGCCTGCGTAGTTGCGTAGCCCCTTGAACGGCTACGGAGCACCGCTGGTTCAGAGGACAAACCACAGGAAGAGGCCATGGAGGAAGAAGAAGAGGAGGGGGTGGAGGAGAGAGGTGTGTCACAACCAGTAGTAGCATTTTGGAGGCGTGGCGGTGGAACAACCTCCAACACTACTGCACCTTGTCCTGCATCCTTCCCAGCTGCCAAAAGAGTGACCCAATGGGCCGTGAAAGAAAGGTAACGTCCCTGTCCATGCCTGCTGGACCATGAGTCAGCGGTAATATGCACCTTACCGCTGACCGCCCTGTCCAGCGAGGCCAAGACATTGCCTTCCACATGCCGGTAGAGAGCCGGAATAGCCTTCCGTGAGAAAAAGTGGCGTTTGGGAACCTGCCACTGAGGAACCGCACATTGCACAAACTCACGGAAGGGGGCCGAGTCTACCAACTGAAAAGGCAGCAGTTGAAGCGCTAGCAATTTAGCCAAGCTAGCATTCAACCGCTGGGCATGTGGATGGCTGGGAGTGAACTTCTTTCGACGGTCCAGCAGCTGGGGCAGGGAAATTTGCCTGCTAGAATCGGACGTCGGTGTACTGCTAGCAGAGTGGCCGCAACTACTTGGCTGTGACACACCTAATTCTACACCTTCATTCCTCTCAGTGCATGTTTCAGAGAGGACTGAAGTTATAGTGGGGTTGGAGATCCCAGCTGATGCGGTGCAAGGAGAGGTCCGCTTTGTTCTTTGGTGTGGGTCTTTGAGGTAGGCTTGCCAACGAGCTGCATGGCAGCTCAACATATGTCTGGTCAGGCATGTGGTACCCAAGCGGCTGATGTTTTGGCCACGCGATATACGCTTGAGACATATGTTGCAAACAGCAGCTGTGCGATCTGATGCACTAGCCTCAAAAAAGGCCCACACCAAAGAACTTTTTGAATGACGGGCAGAGGCAGCGCCCTGCACAGGCGGAGCTCTGCGGTGTGATTCCGTCGGTGTACTGCCCTTACGCTGGCCACCAAAGGGCATCCTGCCTCGTTGGAGATGTGCCTCCTCCTCATCCTCCTCCTCCTCCTCTCTCCTATTAGGCACCCACGTGGAGTCAGTGACCTCATCATCCCCTCCCTCCTCATCACTGGAGCCAATCTGGCAGTATGCTGCAGCTGCTGGAACATGACTGCCAGATTGGTGTCCTTCTTGAGCATCCCCTCTGTCTGCTCTCACGCTACTGCCTTCCTGTAGCTGGGTTTCATCATCAGACCCTTCGAAACGCTGGGCATCCTCCTGGAGCATGTACCCAACACTGTGCTCAAACAGTTCGGGGGACTCCTCAGGAGGAGGACATGGTGGGTCTAGGGAAGGAGTGACTGATGATGAGTCTGACATTGATACCAGGGAAGAGGACGCTTTGGCAGCTGCTTTGCCAGTACCCTGAGCCTGGGTGAGAGAGGATGAGGAGGAGGAGGAGGGCTTGGTCATCCACTCTACCAAGTCTTCGGCATGATGTGGCTCAACATGTCCAGCTGCCGAAAAGAAGGACAAGCGTGTCCCATGGCCATGTGCTGATGACAATGCACCGCGTCCACGACCAGCACTGTTGCCCCCAGACACAGAGCCTGCTTGCCCCCTTTTATTGCCTCCTGACTGTCTGCCTCTCATTGTTTGCCTTCCAGACATTCTAATAGATGGCCTGCAGGGAGATGGGAAAAAAGCAATAAGGGCTACCTTCAGGTGTCCTTCTCTGTCCCTTTACTTAAGGATTTCTAAATATGGTTGAGGATGATTGCTTTTGCACAGAATAGCACAACGACAATTTCCCTGACTGTCCAAAAAACAAGGATTTCAAAGATGGTTGATGAGGAATGCTTTAGCACACTATAGCACAAGTAGAATTTGCCTCACTGTCCTTCCCTGTCCCTAGAAACAAGGATTATCACAGTGAAAGAAACTGACACTCTTCCTACCTATAGTTTTCTGTCCCTAGAAAAAATGTTTTTTTAAAGCTGATTGATGATCAATGCTTTAGCACACTATAGCACAAGTAGAATTTCCCTCACTGTCCTTCCCTGTCCCTAGAAACAAGGATTATCACAGTGAAAGAAACTGACACTCTTCCTACCTATAGTTTTCTGTCCCTAGAAAAAATGTTTTTTTAAAGCTGATTGATGATCAATGCTTTAGCACACTATAGCACAAGGAGAATTTCCCTCACTGTCCTTCCCTGTCCCTAGAAACAAGGATTCGCACAGTAAAACACACTGACACTCTCCCTACCTATCCTTCTCTTTCCCTAAACTAAAGGAATCCAGGTTAAGCAAGAAAAAATAAATGTCACTGTCCCTGCCTATGCTTCTCTTTCCCTGCTCCGGAACACACTACACTAGGCCGCCGTGCTGGCGGCCTTTTATAGTGTGGGGCGTGTACTAAACACCCTCAGCAATAATTGGCCACAGGCATCCTGCCTGTGGCCAATCATTGCTCTCCTCGCTGCCGGCGCTGTGATTGGCCAAGCATGCGGGGTCACAGTGCATGCTTGGCCAATCACAGCGCCTGGATGACACTGCGATGGCGTAGTGCATTGTGGGCCGTTCGCGTCACTCGAATTAGGCGCGAACGGCCCAAATCGTTCGATCTTCGTCGAACGATCGAACAGCCGATGTTCGAGTCGAACGTATGTTCGACTCGAACACCGAGCTCATCCCTAGTCGTCATCCGATTCCCCATAGGGGAGAGCGGCGCTCTGACAGGGCGGTCCCTGCACAGTGTGCGGGGACCGCCCAGTCATCCGTCGGCTCAGCGGGGATCAACGGAGCGATCCCCGCTGAGCAAGCGGAGCTTCACGGGGCGGATCTGCACGGATCCGCCCCGTGTGAAAGGACCCTAAAGCTGTGTGCACTCTAAGGTTTTGTCAAATTTTAGATTGTAAGCTCCTATGAGCAGGGCCCTAAAAATACAATTGCTAAATGTAGCACCATATATCCTGTCCAAATTGAATGTACATGTAGCGGACCCCCCATAAATGCCTAAATTTAAGGGTAGCCTGAGCTTATAGTTGGGCTCAGGCTGTTTGAATTCTTTAAATTGGTATCTGCTTTGATGTGGTGTTGCCTGGCAGTAAAGTTCCATTTGACCTGTGGGTGGCACTGTCGCCCAGGTCTCGGGTTGAACCACAGGTAGCATTGCAGCGTGATTGGGTGTCCTCTCTCGGTGGGCGTGGTCTACCCGCTGTGCATGCTGGGAGAGGGTACTTAAGGGGCGGACGCCATTAGGTCCGGGAGTTCGGAGGCGATCCAGAGGACCCCTTTGTCCGAGGCACGTACCCCACCTTTGGTGGCCCTCATGGCCAGGGGTACGTGTGTGTGTGTATTCAGCCCCGGGCACCTTCGGCCCGAAGCTGCATTGTTCCAGGTAGGCCCAGCACCTTTAGCTGAGGCCTACTCCAGAAAAGGAGTCCAAGGGTACCCAAGTGAGGGTGAGCCGTTCTGAAGGAGAGGAAACCAGGGGAGGACCTGTCCGCAGGGATCGGTGAGGGAAGTCACTGTCTCAGGAGAGGCCTGGTTGCCTATCAGAGGGAAGGATTCCATAAGCCGTCAAAAGCCTTGTAACGTGCCCACTGGCACCTATGGTCTCAAGTGCTGGGGAGGTTGGGACTCAGAGGTTCATATCCTGATTGTATCCTTAGGAAATTTAAAGTGAATGTTCCGTGCTCCACATCGGCTGCTAGGACCATGAGAGGGGACTATCCGGGTGAGCAAAGCCCACTCAGGAGTGGAAATAACTGACAGTTAAGTGCCGCGTGCCTGAACCTACCTCCTTGTTAAATTCTCTTTCTCCAACTTTCCTATCGAGTTTCTACGCAAGAAAAATAAACCTTTCTTTATTGGGTTTAATACTGTCTGGACAATGGCATTATTGAATACAAAGAGAATAGACTTTACCATAAACTCTAGGGAAGAGAACCAACGGAAGGAGGTAACTCGCTGCAGGACCCAAAAACAGATAACACCGCTCACCCTCCTTTATCAAGAGGATACTGGGCTTGTGGCATGGTGTCCCATTCTGCTTGTGGAGGTAAGCAGGGAAACGGATCTGTGTGCTACATACATAATTTTGTTTCTGCAGGCAAAATAAAAGTACATTATTGAGCTTTGTTGTGTGTGGGTTTTTTTTTCTTTTTAGTTTTTGTGGGTGGTGGTTTTGGGAAAGTGCAATATCTTTTATATTTTATTATTTCTATATGTATTTGTGCACATTGATGCTACTTTGAAATCGCGCTACTTCACTTGAGCTAGCGTGATTTCAAAGTAGCAAGGTCGGCGGGATTTCAGGTGCTACTTGATAGACATCTGTGTGGCTTCATACACAGATGTCTATTGAAGTTGCACCTGTAATCGGCAAAAGTAGAGCAGAAACTACTTTTGCAAATCGGTGTTGCAACGATTGGAACAGTGCCATTGCCGCCAATAGTCATGCGATTGAATCTCTCAAATCGCATAACAAATCGCTCCAATGTAAACCTAGGCTTCAGCACACCAGAAAAGCCTGGAGCAAAAAGTAAAACGACATAGGCGAAGGGCTGGGCTAGACTGAGGAAACAGGGGACTGAAAGAGGGTAGCCATTGGCTGAGCAGGAAGGGGGGTCGGATTGGCTGAGCTGGAGTGGAGAAGGGCCAGAGGGCAGATAAATAAGTGGGGACTCCTCCCCCTGGCAACACCGCGGGGGTGAAAGTTCAGGAGCCATGTCGCATGTTCAGGACTTGTTGGCCCAGCTGCGGGCCGAGGCGGCAACACATGGCCCAGGTTGGCTCCAGGAGTCCTTGGGGCCAATGCTGGCGGTGCCGGCGGCGGATACGGCCACCAGGGGGAGGGAATCGGCGCGAGCTCGGCAATCCAGGCCGCCGGAGCGCTTCTCTCCCGATCCCTCCTCACGAGCTCAGCGTCGCTCGGGCCCCCCGCAAAGCGAACAGCCATGCCCGCGGGGGGGGCGCCGGAAGGAATCCCCATCTTGGACGGAGTTTGGCGGGCGGTCGTTCCGGGAGCTCCGGAGCGGCCACGCGGCCCGCGCGGCATTTGGAGTCCAACACTGTGGGCCCTGCCCCCCGTGTGACATCACCGGGGTGGGCGCCTCGGCGGGGGTGATCGTAGAGCACGGTGGTCGGGCCCACCACCGCGGCCGGCAACCTGGCACCTGTGAGGGGGGTGTGGCTGAGTGCGGCAGGAGACAGAGCAGCGAACGGAGGGGCGGGACCTGGCATCGGTGGAAAATCGGCTCAGAAATCGGCGTACGGGTCTGGTGGGCGGAGCCGGATGGCGTCAGGACCTGCGGCAGCCAGGTATCCTTCCCCTGGTGGGCCTTCTTCTGCAGACGAAGATTCGGTGCAACGGTCGGAGGGAGAACTAGTGGACTCGGAGGACGATGGCGTTCCACAGGGACGGTCGGCTGGTGGGTCACTTCCTGGGCAGCCTGGTAAGTCAGTTTCTCATTTGTTTTCCACTGGGTTGTCTGATGTGAGGCCTGCTAGGGATGGTTCGTCAGGGGGTAGGCAGGGGGTTCCCCTGGGAGTGGTTGCTGGGGCCGGTGGCTTGCAGGGATCTGTGGAGATGGATAAGGGCTTTAAGGGGTTTTTGGCAGGGATTAAGGAGCTTGTGGGTAAGTTTGAGAACCAGGGCGGTGTCCCCGCTAGCCCGGCTGCTGCGTGGGTCCCTTTGCCAAATGGGGATGGGGGTTTGGTGGTGGCTGCTGCGGCACCAGCGGTTTCGGTGGCGGCGGTACAGTCAACAACAGTGGAGGATGTGCAGCAGGCTGCGGTTGGCAAAGGGGATGTGGGCGGACAGGACCTGGTCAGGTTGGCGGATTCAGCTAGGTGCGAGATGTACATTTGTTTTGAGGGGCCGCTTGGGGCACATCTGAAGTCGGAAGTTCGGGACAAGATTTGGAAGGGTGAGTACGTTGAGATTTTCACTGCTTCCGCTGGAGAAGTTTAATTTGGACAGGGTCAAGCCGGTTGATTCCAAGAAGGAGGATGAAGAAAAACGTAGGTATCGCCTGATCCCACGGACGTTCATGAATTGGCTGCAAGCCTTTGCCATCCTAGCTAGCGTAATTGGGCAAAAGAAGCCTTAACATTGTTCGGGTCTTTTTTGCTATCAGGATGCGGTTGGAGAGGCCTATAGGGTGTATGGGGGCTCGGCCTGGTTGAGGTATGACGAGCAGTTCAGACAAAGGATGGCGGTGCATCCGGAGTTTAGGTGGGACCACAAGGACATTAGTCTGTGGATGCGGTTGATGAACGCGGCGAGGGCTCCGAATCAGTTTTTTCAGGGGGGGGGGGGGGGGCGGTGGATCGTCATCCCCAGGACAACCGGGCAGTAAGGCAAAAGGGGTCTGTTGGCAATACAATTCGGGATCCTGCAAGTATTGAGGGTCGTGCAGATACAAGCATGATTGAACCGGTTGTGGGGGTTCCCATACCCTGTCCAGATGTTTTAGGCAGGGGAAGGGGCGATCTGGGGAGTCTGCGAACAAGAGGGAGGACTCCAGTGATGGTGGCAAGGATGCGGCCGTTTCTCGGTAGGTATCCGGATAGACAGGCCACACAGTTGTTGGAAAAGGGTTTTGCTGAAGGGTTTGAGATTCCGTGTGCTTTGGGGGTGGTTCCACCGGTGGCTCGTAACCTGCGTTCAGCTTTGCGACACCCGGAGGTGGTTTCGGAGAAACTGCGGAAGGAAGTTGCGTTGGGCCGCATGTGTGGCCCTTTTGCGTTTGCTCCGCTTGCAGAATTGGTGGTGTCCCCACTGGGAGTGGTGCCTAAAAAGGAGCCTAACAACAAGTTTCGGCTCATTCACCACCTTTCTTTTCCAAAAGGGAGGTCGGTCAATGATGCTATCGATCCTGACGCTTGCACGGTGGGGTATACGTCTTTTGATGCGGCGGTGTTTTGGGTTAGACATTATGGGCGGGGGGCATTGATGGCAAAATCAGATGTGGAGGCGGCGTTCCGCCTGCTGCCGGTGCACCCCGATAGTTTCCGTTTTTTGGGTTGCACATGGAACGGGGAATTCTATGTGGATCGATGCTTACCAATGGGATGCTCCGTATCCTGCGTGCTGTTTGAGAAGTTTAGTTCCTTTCTGGAATGGGTGGTCAGGGACGTGTCGGGTGTAAGTTCCATCATACACTACCTGGATGACTTCCTCTGCGTGGGCCCAGCTTCATCTAAGATTTGCGCAGTGCTCCTGGCAACGCTGAAACACATCGCTGAACGCTTCGGGGTGCCTTTGTCGCCCGGCAAAATGGAGGGGCCAAGTACGGTCATTACGTTCCTAGGGATTACGCTGGATTCGGACGCAATGGAATGCCGTTTGCCGGTGGAAAAATTGGTGGCGTTGAAGGAGGAGATCAGAGGTATGTTGGGTTTGCGGAAGGCTCAGCTGAGGGCGTTGCAGTCATTACTGGGAAAGCTCAACTTTGCTTGTCGCATTCTGCAGATGGGCAGGGTATTTTGGCAAAGGCTATCGGCAAGTACAGCCAGGGTGCAGTCACCACGGCATTTTGTGCGACTGGTGAAGGCGCACAGGGAGGATCTACAGGTATGGCATACGTTCTTGGAATCTTTTAATGGCAGAGCGTTGTGGATGTCAGGCCCCGTTAGTAATTTCGATCTGGAACTTTTTACGGACGCGGCTGGCTCCACTGGTTTTGGAGCATTTTTCCAAGGCAGGTGGAGTGCTGGCCCGTGGCCGGCGGGTTGGGTGGAAGCCGGATTCACGAAAAACCTGGTGCTGCTGGAATTGTTCCCGGTGGTATTAGCAGTGGAACTGTGGGGCGAGGCTTTCAGGGATCTGAAAGTGCGTTTCCACGGTGACAACCTTGGGGTGGTGCAGGTGATCAACAGGGTGTCGGCCTCTTCACCTCCGGTAGTTAGGCTGCTGCGGCATTTGGTGCTGCGACGCCTGCAGTTGAATGTTTGTTTTTGTATGTGCGGTTCATCTTCCCGGGGTGGAGAACGTTATTGCTGACGCTTTGTCTCGCTTTCAGTGGGACAGGTTCAGAGAGTTGGCGCCGGACGCGGAGCAACTGGGGGCGCCTTGTCCCGACTGGCTGTGGAGGATTGCGTTGGAGTAGTCTCCGGATGGATCAGAAGATCGGTGAGTGAGACGACGTGGGTTGCTTATAACAAGGTATGGCAGGAATGGATAGCTATGGGTCGGATGAAGGGTGTGGATACAACAGGACCTGAAGTGAGGTGGTTGTTGTTGTATTTTATATCCAGGCAGATGGAGGAGGGGGTGTCCGTCTCGATGTTGGGTAGGAAGTTGGCTGGGTTGGCCTTTTTGTTTAAGTGGCAGGGTGGCCCGGACTTTACTAAGGACTTTTGGGTGCGCCAGGCGCTTAAAGGTTATAGACGGTCCAGGCCGGGCAGGGACTCCAGGCGACCAGTGTCGTTTGAGGTTCTGCAAGGAATTTTGGCTCGGTTATCGGAGGTCTGCGCCTCGGTATACGAGGTTTCCTTGTTTAGAGCTGCTTTTGCGTTAGCGTTTTTTGGGGCATTTAGGATCAGTGAGCTGGTCAGCCCTTCCAAGAAGGTTCATGGGGGTATTTGGAGTACGGAGGTGCGCTGCCAAGGAGAGAGTGTTGCTGTATGGTTGCGGATGTCCAAAACGGACCAAAAGGGGAAGGGTAAGTCGGTGCAGGTCTTCTCGCTGCCAGGCTCTCCGCTTTGTCCAGTGGGGGCCGTGCAAGGGTTTATGGGGGTGCGACCGCCGGCTGAAGGGTCGTTTTTGATCCATGCCGACGGGTCCCCGTTATCAAAATTTCAATTTGTGTCTGTGTTCAAAAAATGTTTGAAGGTTTTGGGGTTGGACGATAGGGAGTTTGCGTCGCACTCTTTTAGGATAGGGGCCACTACTGAGGCGGCTCGGTGGGGGTTGGATTCGGAGTCAGTAAAGCGCATTGGTAGATGGGAGTCCAGTAGATTTCGCCTATATATACGTCCCCAGCTATTAGTGGGGGTGTGAGGGTTGGGGGCGGGGGCCTGTTTTGTCGAGCATTTGGGGGGTTATCTGCTTGTTTTTGGGTCTGCTGTTGGCTACGGTGGTATGCTTGTTCTTTTCTTTCCGGTGCGTTGCCGGCCCTGGTCTGGATTTTGGGCCATTCATATGTGTTCTGGGGGGCAAAAAGGGCGGATGTTAGGCCGGGAGGACGGCAATTGGGGTTTCCTAGACAGGAGGCCTGTGTTCGCTGGCTGGGAGTGCCGGGAATGCTATGGAGTAGAATGGTCCCGGAAGTGCATCGGTTTGCACGTCTTGACGTTGGCATCTTGGCCTGACGTTATAGTCCTGCACGTAGGCGGCAATGATCTAGGAGCCAGATCTATGTTGGATGTGACGAAGGATGTCAAGTTTGATATACTTCGTCTGCGCATGGCATTCCTGGACATGGTGATTGTGTGGTCCGACATGGTGGCTAGGACATCATGGAGGATGGCTAGGTCTTTGGAGGGTATTAATAGGGCCCGGAGAAAGATCAATCGCGATGTGGCTAGGTTTGTGGTGAAGAATGGGGGGCTGGTGATACGGCATATGGAGTTGGATACATGGCGCTACCTTCGGGGCGACGGGGTGCACTTGAATGATGTGGGTATGGACATGTGGACATTGGGGATACAAGATGGCATCCAAAGGGCTCTTAGGGTGTGGAGGAGCACCCAATCGTAAAGGTTTTTTCAATTCTGTGCTGTGGCGGGTGTCTGGTCTTTGCAGGGGAAGGAGGATACCTCGGGAAGAAGAGTTCAGGACCTGTCGTTGGTATGGGTCCTGATTGTGGGCTTCCGGTTAACGGAGGTTTAGCTGGAAGCATGGGTAAAGAGGGCACTGCGGTCATGGTTGTCTCTGAGCCAGCATGTCGGCTTGAGGCCTATTAACAGATTTGAGAGGTACCGCAGTGCAATAGTTACACAGATGGTAATCAAGGTTCCTGCAAAGATCGACACTGGGATTTTGACTGATGGGTTTTCATAACAGATGTTTGTTATTGTTAATTGAAATATTATTTTAATAAATAAGGCTGCTACGGCCTATGTTTTCCCCAACGCCAGTGTGGTCTCGTTTACTTAGGTAAGGGGCTTAATGTGGGGATTGTGAAGGGTTTAAGTTAATGGAAGGTACATCTGTTATACTATAGTCATGCAAGTAAATGATAAAGGGTGGAGTCTTTATATATAACAGCTGTGGAGAATTGCAGGTAATGAATTCAGCTGGTGGATAGGCAGTGTTGTATGTGTCAGCTCTGGTTCATATTGGTGCGATTTGATATGTCAAATCGGTGGCAATTGCACCGTTCTAATTTGGTGTGCGAAACCTGCACAGATGTCTCTAAAATTCCCCCTGCAGTCAGGACTGACAGGCGGGAATGAAATTGTGTGAGTTCAGCTGAACTTGCACGATTTCCTCGCGCTTTCAATGTAAACCAGGGCTCAAACTGGGCCTTTTGTCTTTGTCATTCCCCTGCTGCTATCCCTGGGACACAATTTCTTATCGAACGCCCCTAAGTTTACCTCCAAATATCATTTGTAGAAATACAGATTTGCATATCTGCAAATGAACAAAAGGTAATAAACTTCTAATCGTGGTTGCGATCAAATATTTGCAGCTGCGATCAAGAGCGTGGTTTCACCTTCTGACCCGGAGATGAGTCATTGTAATCATCATGTAGTCATTGTAAGTTCCTGTGCTGGTCAGGATCTCCATCTAGGTGGACATGGCGGGGTCCCTCTTTAGCAAAGAGGAGGTGCTGCTCATTTTCCGGTTAAGGGTAGGATATGTACTTGTGCTTACTCAATGTGGGGGTGGATGTGGTAGTTAGATTTGGTGTGGGTGGGGTCCATTGATTTGTTTTGCATCACCACACATTTGCTTCTGGCCCATTTACACACATCACTTCCTGCATTTTTGTTCTGCTGATGTAAATCAGTAAGGACTATGCAAGTATAAATGAGAGCTCCTTTCTATTAAAATATATATGATTTGTTTTACAGTTGGGCGACTTTTCCAGCAAATGTGTACCTCCGAATTGCATGACAAGTTGTACCCCATGATTCTCAATGATAACCATTCATATTTGTGCTACTTCAACTTGCAACAACTTCAAAGTAGTCCCTGTACTACTTTGGTGTGACTTTCATGTGACTTGAGGTACACAGAGCGCAATATTACACAGGCATTCTCAGAAGTTGGGGCCAAGTTTCAGTAGCAAAGTGGCAGCAAAATAATGTGACTTTCAGGTCGCAGCAGTGTGAATGAGATTCATTTATAATACCTTTGAATTAGGCATAATTGTCACTTGTGCATCCTGCAAGTGGGTAGGTTAATTGGATCTTGTCCAAATTGGCCCAGTACATATATGTGTACATATATGTGTACAAATGTGTGTCCCAAGCGTGTTGAGATCCTACGGGGTAAATGACCGCACCAGCCAGCAAGACACTGGCTGCAAAAAGCGCCTTCAGGCGATTCAGTTCGCATTTGTATCGCTATACAAGTCATTCATAAATTCATCCCTGCGCTACTTTGTTTTGACTTTGATGCAACTTGAGGGCCATATACTGCAAGATTACACAGGCATTGGTCGCACAAGTGCAAATGGGGCCCAATTCAAAGGTGTTATCAATGACTCTCATTAGGTTCCTTTCACACTTGAACGAATTTTCATACAACTTGAGGTCCATAAGGCCCCTTTCACACTTGTGCGATCTAAAAGACCAGCGATTTAGCAGCGATTTTTTCTGCAAATTTGATGTGATTTGAAGCAATGCCAGTGTAATCTTGAGGTCTATGGACGCAGGAGTCACAGGAAAAGTCGCACAAGTGTGAAAGGGGCCTCAGGGCCGGTTCACACTGCTGTGCTGTCCGACATAGGATGTGATTTGCCCCGCACTGCAAATCACATGCGATGTCTGTGTGATGCAAACTCAGCCATACAGATTGTATGGTTGATTTTGCATCGCAACTCGCACAGGACCCTTTTTTTGTTCTACAGCAGAATTGGATCGCATGGGTGTGGTCTAAATTTGCAGTTCGCTCTGCGATATGCGAACTGATTTGGGGGTGTCATTGGATTTCTACTGACACTCCCAGCAGTTCGTATATGGCAGTGTGAACTGCCTGCGAGTTGTATGCGATGCGGAAACCCACACTGGATTCGCAGGGTTCCCGCATCGCCCCAGTGTGAACTGACCTTATGCATTTTTTATTGCGTTTTGCAGAAACACTCTACAGTCCATTTAACCGCTTGCCGACTGCACACAAACATTTATGTTGGCAGAATGGCACGGCTGCGCAAAGGGATGTGCCTGTACTCCCCCTGCCGCGAGCTCCGTGCCCGCGGGACCTGTGGACTCGATGTCCGCCTGTGAGTCGCGATCGTGTCACGGAGCTGCAGAATGGGGAGATGCCTTTGTAAACAAGGCATTTCCCTGTTCTGCCTTGTGACAGGACACTGATCTACTGCTCCCTGTCATCGGGAGCAGTGATTAATGTCGTGTCACTAGTAGCCCAGCCCCCACACAGTTAGAATCACTCCCTAGGACACACTTAACCCCTTGATCGCCCCTAGTGTTTAACCCCTTTCTTGCCAGTGTCATTTACACAGTAATCAGTGTATTTTTATAGCACTGATCGCTGTATAAATGACAATGGTCCCAAAATAGCGTCAAAAGTGTCCGAAATGTCCGCCATAATGTCGCAGTCACTATAAAAATCGCAGATCGCCATTACTAGTAAAAAAAATATATAAAAAAAAAATTCCATAAATCTATCCCCTATTTTGTAGACGCTATAACTTTTGCGCAAACCAATCAATATACACTTATTGCGTGTTTTTTTTTTTTAACCAAAAATATGTAGAAGAATACATATCGGCCTAAACTGAGCAAAAAAAAATATTTTTGATATTGTAGCGGGGTATTGCCCTTTAATCCCTCAGAGACTACATTACCCAGTACACTTTAAAGCACCCAGGGTGCATTGCCCCGCGCAAGGACTGCTGGGGTGGACTTTATAAGGGGGAGGCAGAGCCCAGTCTTTCTCTTTGGACACCGCCCGCCCAGCAAGTTGAACTGCTGCTTGAGCTCCTGTGACTTTAGGCCAGAAGCCTGGGCCTTTTCTCCAAAGAGCCTTCCGCTCGCACTGAGGAACCTAAGGGACATCTCTCCTTTGATACTGCACCTTTGCCAGGAGGACCGAAGACCCGGATGTCGATGGATCTGTGTACTTGGACACAGCAGCGGAAGAAACGGACGCGCACTGGTCCGGTTGGGTGAGAGAGCACCTGCTCATAGACAGACAGTATCCCTGTTATATTGGTGGATTACAAATAATATTCTTCAAGTGCACCACCGTTGCTAGCAAAGATTTCCCTACAGAACTTCTTAGTTCAGTCAGGCCTGACTGTGTAGCGTGGACATTCCTGGGCGCCATTTTTTCCGAGGGGAAATAGCTGAAAAAGGGACTGTTAGAGTTGCATAGCATATTATACTTGTCTGCTCATTTGAACACTGTTTATTGCAGGGCTCTGCACATGACATGTATACTACTGTTTTATTGCTTACCCACTATTCTAAGTAAACGTACTAGGGTTAAGTATATTTGTGTCTGTGTCCTTCACTTTGAAGCAGAGACAGTTAAAAGAAGTTTGACATATTGCTGTGTATTCTTGTCATAGGATTGTGCCGCCGTGAGTTACAGGCCGCACATTCCTATCATCCCCCTACTAACTGTGCCAAGGGAGGTTAGAGCCGATTGCCAGGGGTTGACAGCAGTGCAGTACAGGGCCCAAAATCATACAGGCAGCCCTCTTAACTGGGGGTATCGTTACAATATATTTTTTGGGGGTATTTATTATAGCAAAAAGTAAAAAAAAAAATGCAATTTTTTTCAAAATTGTCGCTGTTTTTTTGTTTATAGCGCAACAAATAAAAACTGCAGAGGTGATAAAATACCACCAAAAAAAAGCTATTTGTGGGGAGGAAAAAAAAAAAAAAAGGACATCAATTTTGTTTGGGAGCCACGTCGCACGACAATTGTCAGTTAAAGCGACGCAGTGCTGAATTGCAAAAAAATGGCCCGGTCATTGGGCAGCCAAATCCTCTGGGGCTGAAGTGGTTAACATGGTTTCCTATGGTACTAGTTCACATCTATGCGTTTTGCGGGCAGTGTGTTTTTGGAAATGGTCAGGGACTTTTTTCACGCGATTTGCGGGTAAAATAGATTTCAATGGAACTGCACCAGAAACGCAACTGTTGCGTTTGTGATGTGATTTTTGATGTGTTTTGCGGTTATTTTAACATACCAGACCCTTATCCGAGCATGCAGGCCGGTAGGTCAGGAGAGGGAGTGGGGACGAGTGAGCGCCCCCCCCTCCTGAATCGTACCAGGTCGCATGCCCTCAACATGGGGGGTGGCCCTGTGCCCCTCACCCCAAAGCACCTTGCCCCCATGTTGATGAGGACAAGGGCCTCTTCCCGACAACCCTGGCCGTTGGTTGTCGGGGTCTGCGGGTGGGGGCTTATCGGAATCTGGGAGAGTGGGGGGCCCAGATCCCGGCCCTCCACCCTATGTGAATGAGTATGAGGTACATTGTACCCCCACCCATTCACCCGGAAAAAAAAAAAGTGTCAACACTAAAAAACACTACACAGGTTTTTAAAGTAATTTATTAGGCAACTCCGGGGGTCTCTTCCGACTTCTCCGCTCTCTATGGGCCTCTTCTCCACGCTCTCCGGTTCTTCGCCCGCTGTCTACTGCCTGGTTCATCTGCTCTTTTGCCCGCTCTTCTACGTCGTCTTCTTCCCTCTTCTTTTCTTCCGATGTTGACACGACGCACTCTCCCGCTGTAATGCCGTGTGTGCGGTGCGCAACGACTTATATAGGCATGGGGCAGGGTCACAGCCCCTTTATGACATCACCGCCCAGGGCATGATGGGACGGTGATTTCAAAAGGGGGCGGGGTCATCGGATGACATCACTCGGTGACCCCGCCCCATGCCTATATAAGTCGTTGTGCACCGCGCACATGGCATTACAGCAGGAGAGAGCGTCGTGTCAACATCGGAAGAAAAGAAGAGGGAAGAAGACAATGGAGAAGACCGGGCAAGAGCTAGCAAAAGAGCAGAAGAACCTGGCAGAAGACAGCGGGAGAAGAACCGGAGAGCGCGGAGAAGAGGCCCATAGAGAGCAGAGAAGTCGGAAGATACCCCCGGAGCTGCCTAATAAATTACTTTAAAAACCTGTGTAGTGTTATTTAGTGTTGACATTTTTTTTTTTTTCAGGTGAATGGGTAGGGGTACAATGTACCCTGTACTCATTCACATAGGGTGGGGGGGTGGTATCTGAGGGCCCCCTTATTAAAGGGGGATCCCAGATTCCGATAAGCCGCCCGCAGTCCCCGACAACCAATGACCCGGGTTGTCGGGAAGAGGCCCTTGTCCTCATCAACATGGGGCAAGGTGCTTTGGGGTGGGGGGGCTCATAGCCCCCCCTGCCCCAAAGCACCCACCCCTATTGTTGAGGGCATGCGGCCTGGTACAGTTCAGGAGGGTGGGGGCGCTCGCTCGTCCCCACCCCCCTTTCCTGATCTACCGGGCTGCGTGCTCATATAAGGGTCTGGTGTGCTCATGAAGGGGGAACCCATGCCGGTTTTAAAAAAATAAAATAAAAATTGCCGTGGAGTTCCCCCTAATTATTGGGGAATCAAAGTCGTGTCCCTGCTCATTGAAGTCATAAAATCACTATTCCTGAAAAAACTGAAGTTTTTAAAAATATTGCGTTGATACATGTCCCCTGGGGCAGGACCCGGGTCCCCAAAAAATTTTTATGGCAAGAACTTGCATAAAAGCCTTTAAAATGAGCACTTTTGATTTTTAATGTTCGTGTCCCATAGACTTTAACAGTGTTCGCACAAATTTTTCACCTGTTCGCAAGTTCTGGTGCGAACTGAACTTGTGTTCGGCTCATCCCTACCCAATAGCCAATGGCACATGATCATGGTTGGTACCATAATATTAATGCCTCAAATGCAAAACATTATTGTATAGAATAAAAAGAATCAAACGTTAGTAATAGTATTTTCTATGTAGGATTGTGCTCAGCTCCATAGTGTAGTGGTATGCCCTGCTACCTTCCAAGGTTCATACCATGGGTTTGAATCCCACCAATGGTATCACCTCCTAAAAAAGTACATTGTACTTGGCAGCATAATTAGCGAATGCACATCATTTTGGTTTATTCCATCATTTTAACTCTTCAAATGCATGCAATGGTATGTGATTATTCAATAACATTATGGTGTTGAATTCCAAAAATCCAGCTATTCAAAAATTCAGGAAAAAAACGGCGTAAGGTCCCCCCCTAGTGCATACCAGGCCCTTCGGATCTGGTATGGACTTTAAGGGGAACTCCATGCCAAAATGTAAAAAAAAAATGACATGGGGTCCCCTCAAAATCCATACCAGGCCCTTCAGGTCTGGTATGGCTTTTAAGGGGAACCCTGCACCAAAATTTGAAAACAAAATGGCTTGGGGGGCCCCCCCAAAATCCAGACCCTTATCTGAGCACGCAACCTGGCAGGCCGCAAAAAAAGATGCGGGGGATGAGAGAGTGCCCCCCCTCCTGAACCGTACCAGGCCACATGCCCTCAACATGGGGAGGGTGCTTTGGGGTCCCCCCCAAAGCACCTTGTCCCCATGTTGATGGGGACAAGGGCCTCACCCCCACAACCCTTGCCCGGTGGTTGTGGGGGTCTGCGGGCGGGGGGCTTTTTGGAATCTGGAAGCCCCTTTAACAAGGGGGCCCCCAGATCAGGGGCCCCCCTATGTGAATTGGTAACGGTACATCGTACCCCTACCATTTCACCAAAAAAAGCAGTGAAATGTGACAAAAGACAATAGCCGGTTTTTGACAATTCCTTTATTAAAAATGTTGTCTTCTTCTTTCCCACGCTTCTTCCTCCATCTTCCTTCGGTTTTCTCCTTCTTCCTCCAGATTCTTCTTTCCCCTGCTTCTTCCTCCATCTTCCTCCTGTCTTCTCCATCTTCCTCCGACTTCTTCCCCCGATCCGTCCTCCGGTCTTTCTCCTCCACCGCTCCCGCTGAACATGAAAACAAACCACCTCCGATGCTGCGGCCAGCCGATCTGTCCGCTTCTGTAGCGCACATATATATAACTATGGGGCGTGGCTCCCGGATGATGTCAGCAGGAGACCCCGCCCCCTTGTGAAATCACTGACCCATCATGCCCCGGGCGGTGAAGTCACAAAGGGCGGGGTCTCGGAGTGACGTCACCCGCCCCATCGCGGCATTGGAGGAGGAGGAGGTTCATTGTTTGAATGTTCAGCAGGAGTGGCGAAGGAAAAAGGGGGAAGAAGAAGCCGGAGGAAGATGGAGAAGACCGGAGGAAGAAGCGGGGGGAAAGAAGAAGCTGGAGGAAGGAGAAAACTGAAGGAGAAAACCAAAAGAGGACCGGAGGAAGATGGAGGAAGAAGCAGGGGAAAGAAGAAGACAACATTTTTAATAAAGGAATTGTCAAAAACTGGCTATTGTCTTTTGTCACATTTCACTGCTTTTTTTGGTGAAATGGTAGGGGTACAATGTTCCCGTTACCAATTCACATGGGGGGGGGGGGCAGGATCTGGGGGCCCCCTTGTTGAAGGGGGCTTCCAGATTCCGATAAGCACCCTGCCTGCAGACCCCCACAACCACCGGGCAAGGGTTGTGGGGATGAGGTCCTTGTCCCTATCAACATGGGGACAAGGTGCTATTGGGGGGATCCCAAAGCACCCTCCCCATGTTGAGGGCATGTGGCCTGGTACGGTTCAGGAGGGGGGCGCTCTCTTGTCCCCCCCCTCTTTTCCTGCAGCCTGCCAGGTTACGTGCTTGGAAAAGGGTCTGGTATGGATTTTGGGGGGACCCCACACGCCATTTTTTTTCTTCAAATTGTGGCGCAGGGTTGCCCTTAATATCCATTCCAGACCTGAAGGGTCTGGTATGCATTTTGGGGGAGCCCCACGCCATTTTTTATTTTGACGTGGAGTTCCCCTTAATATCCATACCAGACTCTAAGGACCTGGTATGGACTGGTGGGGGGAACCTACGCCGTTTTTTTATTCGATTTTTACTCTATATTGCCGGGAACCAGCAATTCATTACAGCAATTTTAAATGACAATTTTCCCTTTAGAAATTTCATTTTGCTGCGGTACAGTAATAAACACGGGAAAGGTGCGCTACTTTACAGGCAAACTATAGACACCCCCCCCCAGGCACGATATTCAAAGGAATTTTTTATTTTTATTGTTTCACTTTAAGCATTATTTAACCACTTAAACCCCGGACCATTTTGTAGCAAAAGGACCAGGCACCTTTTTGCGATTCGGCACTGCGCCGCTTTAACTAACAATTGCGCGGTCGTGCGACGTGGCTCCCAAACATATTTGATGTCCTTTTTTTCCCACAAATAGAGCTTTCTTTAGGTGGTATTTGATCACCTCTGCGGGTTTTATTTTTTGCGCTATAAACAAAAATAGACAATTTTGAAAAAAAATGCAAAATTTTTTACTTTTTGCTATAATAAATAGGCCGATACGTATTCTTCTACATATAAAAAAAAAAAAAAAAAATCGCAATAAGCGTTTATTGATTGGTTTGCGCAAAAGTTATAGCGTCTACAAAATAGGGGATAGTTTTATGGCATTTTTATTAATAGTTTTTTTTACTACTAATGGCAGCGATCTTTATCGTGACTGCGACATTATGGCGGACACATGGGACACTTTTGACACCATTTTGGGACCATTGTAATTTTTACAGCGATCAATGCTATAAAAATGCACTGATAACTGTGAAAATGACACTGGCAGTGAAGGGGTTAACCTGTAGGGGGCGCTGAAGGGGTTAAGCGTTTCCTAGGGAGTGATTACTACTGTGTGGGGGCGTGGCTTGGCTTGTGACATCACTGATCATTGTTCCCTATGACAGGGAACAGACGATCAGTGACACTCACACTAGGAAGCACGGGGAGAGGTTTGTTTACACTCACCTCTCCCTGTTCTTCAGCTCTGTGACCCAATCGCGGGACACCGGCGGCGATCGGGTCTGCGGGTCCCGCGGTCACGGAGCTCAGGACCGGGTCGCGAGCGTGCCGGCGACCCACGGCTGGGCTTCTTAAAGGCGACGTACCTGTATGTGCTTGTGCCCAGCCATGCCATTCTGCCAACGTATATCGGCGTGAGGCGGTCCTTAAGTGGTTTAATCACTGCTCCTGGAAAAACTGCCATTTTTGGCAATTGATACATGTCTCCTGGAGCAGGACCAAGGTCCCCATACACATTTTATGGCAAAGAACTTGCATATAAGCCTTCAGTGAGAACTTTGGATTTTCCCGCATATGTGATCTGACAGGCATTATTGCCGGCAATAGTGCTGCTTTCTATTTGCATTAGCGCTCAGTTTCTGAGAGTTGAAATCTTATTAGCCTTATTTGAGCGTTATTTTTTGGCACTGCAGGATCATTTTTGACCCCCCATGTCTCTTTTTTGTGTGTATTCAAACATAATCATGTATCTAAAATGGGGGACAATAGGAAAATGTGGATGGTCTATCTAAATAGAGAACAGGTGTATGAACCCTGTCCCACATTGTTCAAAAATCGGGTTCATTGTTAAGAATTAGTCACCGATGGTTGGCCGATAAGGCTCCAATCAAAGGAATTTGTTCTACTCTCTTGAAGACCCAATTGTATATAATGAAATAAATGAATATACAGACACAATAGACAGAACCAAAAACACTCACAAGGGGCTATAGCGATATGAAGCATTCACATTGCTTATATAATATATATGTCCCTTGTGGTAATATATGTGTAGCGGGGTCTCCTTTAAGACTCCCGGGACTATGTTTCCCATAGTCCCGTTTGGCACCCAGGGTGCAATGTTGCCACCGCAGAGACTTGTGGGAGGGAGATAAAAGGAGGAGGCGTGGAGAGCTCGGTCTCTTTTGGACACCGCAAGGCTGCTGACTGGTCTTCCTGTGCGGATCTGCTGGAGTGCAGGGCCTGAAGCCTGGGGCCTTGCGCAACTTCCCAAGAGCCTTCCATCCCACTGCAGAGCCGGGGTGGCATCTGACTTTGTTTACCGCGGACATCAGTTGGATCGGGGACCCGATCGTTGCAGACGCTGTGTGCGGAGACACAGCAGGTGGAAGTCCCGGACTGGGATCGCGTCCGGAGTGGTGAGCGAGCACCTGCTCAATCCTATAAGCTGTACTGTGTTTAGGCCTATAGACTGCCTTGGCCCACCGATCCTTTATTTGCTGTTCCACTGGAGACCGGTAGCAGGACAGAGTTAAAGGGTCTCCAGTATAGTGTTCCTTGTGATTTGCCTACTTTGTGGATTACAAATATTGTTCCTGAACGTGCACCACCATTTCAAGTTTGCATGCAAAGAAATCCTTATTCAAAGTACTGAGTTACTTCTGTGTCAGGCCTGACCAGGGAGGGGAAATAGAATATTATTTAGTGTGCCACAGGGCGCGTAGATAGTAATAGCTGCACGTGGTGGATTACCACGCTGTGCTATTACTGTATACTATATCTATTGCTGCAGGGCTCTGTAAGCAAGTTATATGTTATGTTTAACCTATGCCTTTTAGCCTAAAGTTAAGCCGTTATACCTTACCACTTGCTATCACCGTGTTATCATTGCACATAGTTTTTACACACCCCAAATTCAGATGAGATATTAATCAGGTATAGGCCGTGATAGATAACATCCCTAGACTAACTGTGCCATAAGAGACTAGACAAGATTGCCGGGGGTTGGTGGAGCTGTACTCAGGGCCCGAAATCAAACCAGCGGCTCTCTTAACTGGGGGTAGCGCTACATATGGCTAGAAGATCAAGAAATTAAAAAATTAAAAGCAAGTGGGGAAAAATAAAGAAAATGGAAAAGAGCAATGGGGAGGGAAGGCAAATTGATTGTCCCTATAGGGCGAGGCATCGCCCACTCAAAAATAGGGAAATGGAGAGGAATGCCACCTATAAGAATATGAAATACGAACAGTCTATTCATAGAAATGAGACACATCCCACTCAAAGTTGAGGCCGGCAGGCTTTCTGGTATTTAAATTAAAGATCCAATGAACTTCTTGTCTACATAAAATCTTAAATTTGTCACCACCTCTAGGTGGCCTCACTATCCTTTCCATACCCTGTATCACCAAATTAGACACATCCTTATTGTGACAATCGTTCCAATGTCGCACTACGTTAGTGGGGTGACTTTTGTCTATAACGTAGAGATGGTCATAAAGCCTCTCTCTTAATCTGCGTGTTGTCCACCCTACATACTGATTGGGACATAGTATGCATGTAATTACATAAAGAAAGGAAGAAACTGCGCTCGGATAAAAAAGTGGCAATCAGTTGTGGACCAAAGAATGACTAAGCTCTGGTTATAAGCAGCAACTTAGCTGAAAACAAAAATCTGTGAATAAGCAATGGAAAAAATGTATACAGTTGCGCTAAACCTGGAATTAATAATTCCCAGGAACCGTGAAGTTGAATCTATAAACCACAATATAG